>CM069150.1:3272265-3627605 GCA_035221665.1 Okamejei kenojei | reverse complement strand
ACAACCCCTCTTCAGGGTCTGGAGTGCAGAGAAGATTTACATACAATGTTGGCAGGACTTGTGTGCCTGAACTAGATGGGTATATATTTGGCCAGCTACGACGGCATTCTTGAGCGTCGGTGGGGGTGGGTGATCTTATCAGGGTGTATTAGCTCATGAGGCGAATTAATAGTAAGATAAATGAGAAAACTTACCAGTTTGAAGTTTGATCTTGATTTTATGAGGAGTGACGTTGGTGATTACGTGAAGAAACCGTCCAGGCCACATGCGTGTCAACTTCAAAGCAGCAGTATGAAATCGCAAATAACAATCACGAAAGTGTCATTAGTAAGATGAGTGACTCGTGAACTACAGATAATCTTTATGAGAGCGGGTTGGGGCGTTGGCGGGATGTAATCACCAACGTTGCTGCTGACCCGTGAGTTTCTCCAGCCTTCTTGTTGTACCCTTGATCTCCAGCATCTGCTTCATTCCTTAACAATTTCAAACTTCAAAACTGTAGGTTCTCGTTTAATCTTAATATTTAATTCGGAGTCACTGTGATTGATTCGGTGAAGAGTTCGATGCTTTGAGACGGCAGATCAAAATATCGGCGTCTCAACTGCATCGATTGGATCAGGGATGAGTGAATAATTTTACTTCGGAGTCAGTGAGTGACTCCGTGAAGAAGACCCCGCCGGGCATGATCGGCATTACGTTGGACGCTGTCGGTCAGGCAAACAGCTGCAGTGCGCAGCTCCAACCTGCGGTAAGGAAACAGGCCCGCAGGTAAGTAGATTGAATTATTTTATGGGGGTTCAAAACTCCATTGTGCTGGCGTGCAGAGCCAGCAGGAGTTGTAAAGGAAAAGTGGAAAATACTCTGGAGGAATAACGGAGGTTAAAATGGCCGTCCCGGGTAGAAGCACAGCGATCGGGACGCAGATTTAGTGCGGAGCCGGTCCGATACCGGTTGGGCCGGTAAAAAATTACCGTAGGGAGCAATTTAGGTCGTTCACAAACTAAAAGCACGGGAAGAATCTTCAGTGGGAAGGACAAATATAAAGAGTAGAGAGGCCGTGGTTTTAAATGGTTTTAAAGGTTTTAAATGGTTTTTAATGATTTTATAAGGAAAGGCCTCCGGACATGATGAAGCCTTATGGCTTGTGAATAAATTAATGGAGAAAGACTCCAAATTTATTTTTTCGACCCAAGGGCCTAAAAAAACTCAAATATTCCCAGCAAGGCCTTGAGGGGTTTCCATGTACAAGTTATTATGGTGCTTTTACCCACTGTGGGAATTTGAACCGCAGATTGGGTGGATGGTTAATTTCCTTGAGCAAGTCTCAGAGAACCAGGGCAGTAAAGAAACTGACCCTAAAGTGGTGTTTTGGTCGTGTACCCACACAGACAAGTATTAAATCCAGGTGAGGTGTATTTAATGGGTACAAAGTACGATACCTGAAGGTGCGGGGGTGAGCCATGGAAGGTAACCATGGTGGCAAACATCAATTGGTTTCTCCAACCAGCTTCAGGAGGCTGTTATGTTGATAAACAGCAGATTTATATGGAAAACACTTGTGCTTTACTAGGGTGCCAAATGGTGTGATTCCGATTAAGGCACCATGTCTTCAATAGTATGAGGCACTGAGAATACGATTCAAAGAATTGCAAAGTTTTGCGGGTTGCTCACTGCTTATGGGAAGCTAGTGATAGATTGTGCAATGACCAAAATTTAAAAAGGATAAGTGGCATTGTTTTTATAGCTCATATGTGAGCTCAATGGTATGAGAGAGAAATTGCCATTCGGACCATTTTGCACTTTAGATTTGAAGCGTCATAATAAAGTTCAAGTTATTGTTGGGAAATTCTGGTTATTACGGAGTGAACTGACCTAAAACAATATCAAAGTCATTGATAAAGAGGCAAAGATTATCAGTCTCATAAAACTTTTGCAAAATTGGTGGTCCATTGTGAAGGGGATTTGATATATGGATCAAACAGAGGCAGGAGTATGGTTGAGGAAACTATTTTTTTACCCAGCACAGCCTTGTGTTAACCCATATTGTGGGGAAGAAGGCCCATCACTAAGCATTGGAGAGGTACAACAACTTTTAATCTATCACAGAGGAGCTTTTGTTGATCCTCCGATTGGTGGTGATTACAGGTGTGTTATGATAATAAATGATATTGGCATAACAGCTGAACGGTTTATATTAGATACTGTTTAAGGATCTACAATAAAATTTGTAGGAGTGGATCCACCTGTACGAATTATCCAACTCCTAGTTTTATGTTTCAGAACCTGGAAAACCTCAAATAAAGAGAAATGTAAGAAATTTTTTAGGGCAAGTGTAAATGGGGAAAAAACGGAGTAAGCATCAAAAACAATTTGTATCAAAATAATTTCCCAGGTAGTTAAGAAAGATGGTGGTTGAAGAGTTCATTCTAGATATCACACCACTTTAATACATTTGTTTCCTGTATAAAAAAATGTCAAAATGGACAACCTTCAACACTGCAAGGTAGTTTTATTATCAACAAGTTGTAATTGGTTACTATGGTTTTGAAGGTTGCATTATGATTTAGTACCATTTATCATCATGGTTCACAGGTAATTGAAAAATTAAATTAAATGGTCAGCTATGGCAATTTAAGGATATCTAATGGATTGAAGCCTCAGCTTTAGGCTGTTCACCACAATGGTTGAAACCAGCACTTGCACTGATAAGGACACATGGTCAACGGTTATCTTGATGACATTTTTAATTGGCAATGATGATCAGGAGTTCAGATGACAAAAAATTAGATCAGTAATTACAAGCCTGTTGAAAGCTAGGGTCTCTGATCCTCAAACAAAATCTAAGCTTCAGCCATCCCCACAATTTACTATTTAGGGTTATGTGAGTGATTCTGTACCATGTTCGATAAATTTACCAACAAACAAAGTGTCAATATTTACAAATGTGTATCGTTGCATTGTTGACAAGCCTTATCCCTCCATCCGAGAAGGGCTTAGGTGAATTAGTAACACTGTTATTTCTGCAGTAGAGTTGGTCCAACTGCATTCCATTAAAAGCTTAAAAATGGCAAAAACACAAGCACTGGAAGAGGTGTGCAGGCCATTTTGAACAGCCTATGCCAATTGTCAAAGGAAGCTTATCAGTGTTACAGTGCGTGGGATTGAAGAATGTGTCCACAAGCTGCTTAATAACATAATAGCTCAGCAGCCAGCAGTCATTGCAAACTATGCAAGTATTTCTCGGATGTGTGGATAGCTGCTCGGTTTTTGGGCTAGGTAAGTGTAATATGTTCTTATCAGGTTAATATCTAATATGTCATTTATCTAGGGGGCTAAAGGACAATAACACGATCGGTGGCAGGGCAGATGGATTGTTAAGGAATACCGTATTTCTCCAACATTTGGTAGTAATTATTTGGAGTTGTTAGGTGTTTTTATGGATTAAAAGTTATTGTTCTACTATGAAAGATTTGCATGCCCAATTCAAGTAGACAATACCTTAGCTGTGGCCTATATCAATCACATGGGATCATAGTAAGACCTATTATTCATATGATCATCTGATTAACCAGATGTGGCATTGATGGTATCTTTAAAATATTTATTTGCTTTCAGCTATCTATCTCAGGGAGAGAGGACATTATTGTGGCCAGCCAGGCCCGTATGAAGCTTTCAAAAAGGAGGTGGTGGGATGGAACAGGTTTCCATGAAAGTTATGTGAAATAAATCTTCACACAGGCACATCACAAAGCGGGAAACCCCTCACGTCAGGGTTCCAGGGGCCCGCTTAAGGCCCTGAAAGCTCTGGGGTTTTAGATGCTCTCTGGTTGCATTCTTTCTGAGCGCTTATTTTGGCTGCTCTTTTGCACCAAATGTATGACAATATTTCAGAAATTATTTTGGTTGTCAAGGATTAATGAATGGGTGGGAATTGGATATGGGTGGATTGGGATCATTGTTGTATAATTTCTTTTTTAATTAAGATTGGTGTCCTTGTAGTAATAATCAAGTTGTTCCTGTTCTAAAATGTAAGGAGCATGCAAAAACTGCAAATTTAAAAATACTGTAAGTTTTTGCAGTTAAAGAAAACCTTTTTTTAGAAAATGTTTTTTGTGTTGATTTGATTGCGTGTTACTGGCAGGCTGTGTTTAATATGGGGCAGTGCTACCTTTAATGTCCTCCTGACCTTACAACTTCACATCTTATCAACCTCAACATGAATAGTTCAGTTTTCTGAGAATGCAACTGTGCTAACCTACTCTCCACTTTGTCCAAAGTCATGGGCAATTCATTGTGAATTGGGATATTAAGGCGACTGCAGACAGCCTGTCATTGCTCAAGGTAGTCCTGGGTAAGTGATGCAGGTGAACGGACACCGTGCACACTGCATATATGGGCCATTTAGCCATTAAATCATGTTTTCCTAGTTCCATTTTCCAAGAATGTAAGTTCTGCGCAAACCTAGTCACGGCTTTGTCCTAAGTTATCGGCAAAATCATTGTGTATGTGATTAAGGCAATTGGCAGGCAGCCTGTCATTGCTCATGGAAGTCCTGGTCTTTCCTTCTTTGAGGATGTGGAAAACGAGGTTTGTACTCGTTGTTGGATCAAAGTTAAGATGGCTCGAGTGGATCGCGCCACACTGCAAAGCATGCCGCCTGAGGCGAGCATTTCTCTGCTGCTCAGGCTCATGTTCCAAGGAGCCCGGCTACCTCCGCATTCAAATAGAGGGGGGACAGGCGGGATCGGCAGAGCCCTGTGGAGAGACTGGCTGCGACAAGGCCAAGAACATGAAGAGCAAATGGCTGAGGGGGTTTGCAAAAGTGGAGCCCAAATGGTTTGTGGAACTCTGCCCCCGAGGAAGCATGTGCAGCGGGGGCCAGCTGCAGCATGAAGATTACCTGGCCTCCGGGCAGCCCAGCAGAGGGGCGGCAGCTGGGGCTCCCGCCTGACATTGTGCATCGTTCCAGTCTACCAAGAGGCAAGCCAGGCCGATTCGCTGGTATGTACCGGCAGAAGAAGTGTGAGTTTGTGCTGAGGAGCGGCGGCACCAGACAGCGCCGCAGTTTCAAGGGCTTGTGGCGCCTGGTCTCCGTTGGCTGCTGCCGGCTCTAGTGGCCGGGGCGGACAAGCAGCAAGGGCTTGCGAATGGGAGCAGAGCAACGTCGGAAGGGGGGAGAATTAGCAGAGGGTTACAGTGGCTGCTGCCACCCCAGGGTGCACAAGTTAACCACACAGCAGCACCCCAGGGTTGCAAAGTAAACACGACGAGCAGCACTCCAGGGTTCACAAGTAACACTGCACAACAGCACTACAGGGAGGAAACAGCAGGCCTCGCCAAGCATACCCCAGGGTGCACAGTAAACTACACCAGCAGCCACCCAGGGTGCACAAGTAACCACTCCAGCAGCGACCCAGGAAGCACCAGTCGCTCTCGCCAGCAGCATACAGGGTGCACAAGTAACCATGCCAGCCAGCGCCAAGAGAAGCAGCAGCAGTCTCCCAAGGAGCCGTCATAAAAACGGCAGGTTGGTGAAGGCCGGATTATGGCGCTGTGCATTCTGACCTCAGCTGCCGTTCTTTCGAGACCTGCTCGGGCTTGGACATTTCCTCTTTCGGAGCACTGCGGACTCGAGCCTGAGGTGATCGGACAACCTGGCCAGGGAGGAGATGTTTGCCCGCCGACACTGCTCGAAAGCTTGTCCTCATGTGTTCGCAGCGTGAAGGCCTGTCACTTGGCTGACATTTTCTGGCGTCAAGCCTGAATAAAAGGTTTTCTGTCGGTCGTTGTCGGGTCGTGAACGCGGGCCTGATGCGTGGTGACAATATATAGTGATGGGTGGTGACTCCCTGTCACCTTAGATGTTGGAATGTTCAAAAAACCCAGGGAGATATCTGAGTGTCCTCATCATGTCGTGCACCCCTGTCATACACTGATGTATGCTGCCCTGCGGGCGTCGACTAGCCGGTAGGGTTAGGGTTTGGGTTAAGGAACATTAAGGGCTGTAAAAGATCGTCTTTGTTCAATGCATGGGGTGTTAAACATTATTTAATATATTTAAAATTAATACAATAAAATCGGATTGTTGCAAATGAAAAGATGTCTGTCCAGATTTATTTACAGATGTATTGGTCCGTTTACAGATCCAATGACCATCTCTAACTTTTCACAGTAATGGGATTCAGCGAGTGTAGACTGAACTCCCCCCTCCCTCCACCCCCCATTTCCTTTATTCTATTATTTCTTTTGTTGGGGAGGGGGGGTGGGTGAATCAGTGTGGGCATGGATAGATGGTGGGGGGGGGGGGGGGGGGGTGAGGAATGCAATCGGTGAGAAATGGATGGATTGGGGCCGTGGAATTAATGTTGTGTTGTTGGAGTCGGTAAAGTTTTGTGGGGAGGAGCGCGGGAGTTGTCAGTGGGGGGAATATGGATGAAACGGTAAAAAAGATACAGGATGAATGGAGGGATCAGTACGGATGAATGGGGGTGTGGGTCAGTACAGATGCGGGGTCTTGTGCAGATGAATTGGGTTTTGTCGAAGTGGAAGGATGGATGTGGAGGTGGAAGGAGAATCAGATGCGCGGTGGATAGGGAGATCAGGATGAATAGATGGGGGGTGGTTAGTGGGGGAGGGGAGCACAGGGGTTGTCAGCGGAGGACTGAAATAGAGGGTGGGAGTGGGGATCAGGTTTGGGGTGGAGAGTAGAGGTCCCAGGATAAGGGGGGGTGTTTGCAGGGGGTGTACAAGAGAGGAGATGAGGGGAAGGGGCAGAGGACGGTGATGAGAAAGGGAGTGTCAGCGCTCCTCGGACAGGGGACTGCATCATCAGCCCGCAGCCTTGGCCGTCCCTGTCCTTCTGCCAAGTCCACTCGGGATCTCGCCACATCCGCCAGCCAACAGGAGGTGCGGGCTGAGCTGGTTGCAGGTACTTCAGACGGATGGAAGGGGCTTCCCCTTCTTTCCTCACTCCCTCCCTCTCCCGAGCCTTGGCGTGCGGGAGGGTGTTTTGAAACCGGTTGTCGCCGTTGGAGGAGATAGAGTGGCAAGCTAGTGGCCGCTGTGAGGCCTGCTGGGGTGCGTGGACTATTAAAGAACCTCCGCATTTAATGACCGGTTCTCCATAGCTGAGAAATGCGTTTGGGTTTCCTTCATCTCCGTCACCCCTTATTCTATGACATTGTTTGGAGGTACAGGCCCTTGGGCCCACCGAGTCCAGGGGCGACATGTACAATCGTCCCATACGTTAATTCCATGTTATTTTACTTTCGCACCCCTACCCAGTGGGACAATGTCAGAAGCCAATTAACCCTACAAAAACAAATGCGGTTGTCCTACCCTCCGGAGAAAACCATGCGGTCAGGGTAGAGTAGAAGATGAACAACTCCACATAGGTCGCACCTGAAGTCAGGATCAAACCGGCTCTTTGGCCGCTGTGAGGCCTGAGCTCTATCCTACCCGTATCTCCTGTAAGATCTTTGACAAAAGTCCCACAAGGTTGGTAGATCCTAAAAGTTATAAACAATGGTTCGAAGGAAAGTTAACAAAATAGATCTAAACTTGTCATGCTGATGGCACCAGAGGTGGCAGATGGTGGCTTGATTGTAATCATGTATATAGACTTTCAGCTGACTGGTCAGCACCGACAATAGTTTTTCACTGTACCTCTGTACACATGACAATAAAACTAATCTATCTATCTCAGGCTGCTGTTCCTATGTAGGCGAGAAAGGAGATATTACATCACCCTGGTCTCTGAGAAAGGGCGACACACAAACTGTGCGTATCTTTAGTTAACCCTATCGAAGGGCAATTCCTGATGAAACACACACCCTGAACCCCAGCATTGATGAAGGTCGGTTGGTGTTACAAGAGCTACTATTTCTACAGTGTAGAGTGAAGAGTTCATGGTCCAATGTGCAGATATTGGTCAAACTGTGCAACATATGTAGGCCAGGAAGTTGCAAACCCCCTTCTGTGGGGTTTTGGGTGTGGTGATGCAAGATAATATGGCAGATCGGGGGACAACCACTTGGATATTGTTTCCCAACTTTTCCCTGTGCTTCTCCAGGATTCAACCCTAATGTGATCCATTTCCTTTAGTTCCTGGTGGAGCCATGCGAGAAGCCATTGTCCAATGCTTGTTTGGAGGCAGCCAGATTAACCCGAATGTTTTGGGGACAAGGATGTGTTTTTCACAAACATCATTCACGGCAGCTGCGTCATTTCATCTTTTTTTAAAGTTTCATTTAGTTTAGATCACAGTTACAGTGTTGGATAAGGCTACTCAGCCCACCGAGTGCACACCGACCAGCGATCACCCATATTCCAGTTCTATCCAACATACAAGGGACAATTTACAGAAGCAAATTAATCTACAAACCCGCACATCTCTGGAATGTGGGAGGAGGGACATGACCAGAAGGTGATAAATTGAGCAAACGGGAGGGGCTGGTCAAAGGTGATTGGAGAAAACCCCTAGCAGGGGTGACAGTGGAAGAGTAATGGCAGGAAGAGTAATGGCAGGAAATTCTGGGAATAATCGGGAAGATGCTGGATCTTTTCATTACAACAAGGAAGAAATATTGTTGGCGGAGAAAGCGGCAACTGAGGCTGACAAGGGAAGTGAAGGTCAGTATAAAACTAAATCCTCAGGAACTCTGGAGTAGTTCCTGAGGATTTGGCGGGTAGCAAATGTAACCCCATCTTTTTTAAGAAGGGAGGGAGAGAGAAAACGGGGAATTACAGACCAGTTAGTCTAACATCGGTAGTGGGGAAAACTGCTAGAGTCAGTTATTAAAGATGGGATAGCAGCACATTTGGAAAGTGGTGAAATCATTGGACAAAGTCAGCATGGATTTACGAAAGGTAAATCATGTCTGACGAATCTTGTGCGGAATTTTTCGAGGATGTTAACTAGTAGCGTGGATAAGGGTAGAACCAGTGGATGTGGTATATCTGGACTTCCAGAAGGCTTTCGACAAGGGTCCCACATAAGAGATTATGTATACAAACTTAAAGCATACGGTATTAGGGGTTTCAGTATTGATGTGGTAGAGAACTGGCTGGGCAAACAGGAAGCAAAGAGTAGGAGTAAACGGGTCCTTTTCACAATGGCAGGCAGTGACTTGTGGGGTACCGCAGGGCTCAGTGCTGGGACCCCAGCTATTTACAAATATATTATTAATGATCTGGAATGAGGGAATTGAGGGCAATTCTCCAAGTTTGCGGATGACACTAAGCTGGGGGGAAAGTGTTAGCCAGTGTGAGGAGGATGCTAGAGACTGCAAGGTGACTTGGATAGGCTGGGTGAGTGGGCAAATGATTGGCAGATGCAGTATAATGTGGTATAAATGTGAGGTTATCCACTTTCGTGGCAAAAACAGGGAAAGCAGACTATATTTAAATGGTGGCCGATTAGGAAAATGGGAGATGCAGCGAGACCTGGTGTCATGGTACACCAGTCATTGAAAGTAGGCATGCAGGTGCAGCAGGCAGTGAAAAAAGTGAATGGTATTTTGTTAGCTTTCATAGCAAAAGGATTTGAGTACAGGAGCAGGGAGGTTCTACTTCAGTTGTACAGGGTCTTGGTGAGACCACACCTGGAGTATTGCGTACAGTTTTTGGTCTCCAAATCTGAGGGAAGGACTATTATTGCCATATGAGGGAGTGCAGAGAAGGTTCACCAGACTGATTCCTGGGATGTCAGGACTGTCTTATGAAGAAAGACTGGATAGACTCGGTTCATACTCTCTGGAATTTAGGAGATTGAGAGGGGATCTTATAGAAACTTACAAAATTCTTAAGGGGTTGGACAGGCTAGATGCAGGAAGATTGTTCCCGATGTTGGGGAAGTCCAGGACAAGAGGTCACAGCTTAAGGATAAGGGGGAAATCCTTTAAGACCGAGATGAGAAAGACTTTTTTCACACAGAGAGTGGTGAGTCTCTGGAACTCTCTGCCACAGAGGGTAGTTGAGGCCAGTTCATTGGCTATATTTAAGAGTGAGTTGGATGTGGCCCTTGTGGCTAAGGGGGTCAGAGAAGGCAGGTATGGGATACTGAGTTGGATGATCAGCCATGATCATATTGAATGGCGGTGCAGGCTCGAAGGGCTGAATGGCCTACTCCTGCACCTAATTTCTATGTTTCTATGTTTCTATGTTAAAAGAGGCGGATAACAAAGCAAAGATTAATGGGAAGTGATTTGATTGGAAAGCTTTTAAAGCACAATAGAAGGTCACTGAAAAGGCAATATGGGGAGAAAAGATGAAATACGAAGGTAAGCTAGCCAATAATAGAAAATAGGATATCAAGAGTTTCTTCTGTTATATAAAGAGTAAGAAAGAGGCAAGAGTGGAAATTGGGCCGCTGGAGATTGATGCAAGAGAAATGATAATGGGGAATAAAAATTGGAAGAGGAGTTGAATAACTTGTTTGCATCAGTCTGCACGGTGGAAAACACCAGCGACGTGCCTGACATTCAAGAGAGTCAGGGTTGGAAGTTAGTGGATTGGATATTACTAGAGAGAAAGTGCTTGGGAAGCTGAAAGGGCTGAAGGTGGAAGTCACCTGGAGCAGATGGACCGCACTATTGAGTTCAGAAAGAGGTGGGTTTAGAGATTATAGAGGCATTGACAATGATATTTCAAGAATCTCTGGAGACAGGAGAGGCCCCAGATGATTGGAAAATTGCCACTATTACCACTGCTGCACAAGAAGCGGGGGGGGAGCAAAGCAGAATCATGGACCAAACGATAGGCGTTCCTCTGACTTTGGTGGTCGTTAACATTTTAGAGTACATTATAAAGGATGAGTTTACGAGTACTTAGAAGCTCACGATAAAATAGTGAATGAAAAATTTAAATACTTAGGAAATTACGTGACCAAGAAATGTACTTCTTTATTTAAATCAAATTTCGTACCTTTACTTAATAAATTGCATAAGAATATTCAATATTGGAAAACACTTCTCATTTCAATACTCGGTAGATTTAATGCTATTAAAATGATTTTTCTTCCTCAACTTCTATACCTCTTTCAATCAATTCCGATATATCTCCCTAAAACATTCTTAAAAAAAGACGACTCTATTGTAACAAGTTTTATTTGGGATTATAAGAATCACAGAATAAGTAAAAAACACTTATGTAAACCCAAGACGAATGGAGGAATTTGAGTCTTACCAAATTTCTTATTTTATTTCTTGGGCAGTCAATGTCAAAATCATACATTTCTGGTTGGAAGATATGGATCAACAACCAGACTGGTTAAAGATTGGAAAAGGAGGATTGTCTGCCGTTTGAAATTGGTCGACTCTGTTAACTCCTACAAATTGAATAAAAAAATCTATAGTGAAAATCCAATAATACATAGTGGTATTCGAATTTGGAAACAAATAGAAAAGACATTAAAATTGGATAATTTATCACTTTCGCTCCCTATTGCAAATAACCCTTAAATTTTCATTTTAAACCTTCAGTATTGGATAAAGGTTTTGCACAATGGACAAATTTATGGAATTTTTAAAAAAGATGGGACATCTTTATAGAAAAGGTGCGTTCCTCTCGTGTCAGGAGGTACAACAGAATTATGGATTACATTCAAATAATTTTTTTAGATATTTACAACTTAAAGATTATGTTAAATCACATACACAAGAATACAGAACAAGAGAGCCAGAGATTCTAGATGAATGTTTGAATAAACACCCCAACACAGTCAAATTAATATCTTACATTTATAATATTCTTTTCGATAGTGAGATTCCGTCGACGGAATTATAAAGACAAGCATGGGAAAATGAATTAGTTCAACCCATAACGAAAGATATTTGGGATGAAAGCCTACAACATATTCATCAATGTTCGTTAAACGCCAGACATTCTTTAATACAATTTAAAGTACAACATAGATTGCATTATTCTAAAACACAATTAAATAGAATTTTCCCTAATATCTCTCCTATCTGCGATAAATGTCAATACTCTGAGGCTAATTTAACCCATACCTTTGTAAGTTGCATAGAAATTAAACATTTTTGGGTGGATATTTTTAAAATTATTTCCGTAGTGGTTAATACTCAACTGGAGACCGATCCTAATTTATTAATATTAGGCATATCTGAACAATACCTAAAACTTACAATAAACCAAAGAAATTTCCTTGATTACAGTATAATAACTGGGAAAAAACTAAGATTAAAATTTTGGAAAAACCCCGCAACCCCCACAATCAAAATGTGGATTATGGAGATGTCGGAGACCTTAAATCTGGAAAAAAATTAGATTTGTCTTAATTGATAAACCAGAATTATTTACTAGAATATGGTCCCCGTTCATAGATTATTTAAAGGGGTAGAATGGACCGGCGCTGAGACCTGACTGAAGCTTGAACCCAGGACTAGATGAATAGTTACCTTCTCCGACCTACGGACCTATCTCCCAAGTTGTATTATGGATAGTTTATTCTATTTTACTAATTTTCTTTTTTTTCTCTTTATTTTTTTCTATCTATTAAAAAAAAATAATAATAATGAGAGTCAATGTTAATATGTAACCGATAAATGAAGACCCCAGCTACATTGGTAGCGGAGTCCCTGGAATCCTGGATATTTAATATGTAACCATTTAACAAAGTTTGTAGTGGTTCGGACTATGATATGTACATGCCTCTAATAAAATTTAACTTAAAAAAAAAAGAAATGTACATTGGGTTGTAAAACCCTCCTGGAAAAGTTATTACTAACCCTATGAAAAATCATTATAGCTGCTGCAAGCAGTCTAGTTAGGCATTTCTAATACGGTTTGCCTTTATTCAGCAGACCTTCACAAACACCTATTTAGTTGATGTTTCATAGTGCCAAATCAATTGGAAATATTTAGATGATTGGAAAATGTTCCGACAAAATGTTATTACCATCTATATGATAAAGCATTCTGCTTACTGTAGGCAGTCTAGTTCAGCTCTTTCAATAATAGAGTAGTTATGTCACATTCAATTGTCTTTATTCCAGCAGTCCTTCACAATCACCTGTTGTTATATACAGTGCATTCAGAAAGTATTCAGACACCTTCACTTTTCCACATTTTGTTATGATACAGCCTTATTCTAAAATTGATTCAATTCTTTTTTTTTTTCATTAATCTACACACAATACCTCATAATAAAAAAATGGAAAACAGATGTTCAGCACCTCAGACTAGGGCAGAGGTTCACCTTCCAACAGGGCAATGACCCTAAGTTCACAGCCAAGACAACGCAGGTGTGGCTTTGTGAATGTCCTTGAGTGGCCCTGAAAATAGCTGTGCATGATGCTCCCCATCCAACCTGAGAGGATCTGCAGAGACAAATGGGAGAAATTACCCAAATACAGGTGTGCCGAGCTTCTAGCGTCATACCCAAGAAGACTTGAGGTTGCAATCAATGCCAAAGGTGCCTCAACAAAGTACTCAGTAAAGGGTCTGAATACTTATGTAAATGTGATATTTCAGTTATTTATTTTTAATTATTTTGTAAAAATTTCTAAAAAATTCACTTTTTTATTATGGGGTACTGCGTATAGATAAATGATACAAAAATGAATTTAATTAATTTTAGAATAAGGCTGTAATGTAACAAAATGTGGAAAAAGTGAAGGGGTGTGAATGCTTTCTGAATGCACTGTAGCCTATTTGATGTAATTTGTGGTGCCAAATTGATTGCAAGTATTTATTCAGTTGTACAACAGTTGTACAAATGAGGGAAGAAGATTGGACCTTATTGCCTTCCATCACAGTGAGGAATGTGGGGGATCCCCTGTGGTGGATGGTTATGTTAACTTTTATGTAGTTGCGTGTCTTGCTTTTTTTTAGTATGGCTGTATGATAATACGAATGTCACTGTACCTTTATTGGTACACATAACAATAAAAGACCTTGAAACCTTGAATATTCTTCGGAAAAGTTTTTGCCAACCATCTGAGAAAACATTCTAATTACTGCAAGTTAGGCTTTTCTAATACTGAATAGCTATGATACATTCAATTGCATTATTGACACAAATCTAAGCAGTTGGAAAGAAGTCAAGCTGATTTAATTCAAGGTGCCGAATCATAAAGCTATAGAGTGATACAGCGTGGAAACAGGCCCTTCGGACCAAACTGCCCACACTGGCCAACATGTCCCAGCTGCACTAGTCCCACCAGGCCAAGTTTGGCCCATATCCCTCCAAACCTGATCTATCCATGAACCTGTCTAACTTTTGCTTAAACATTGGGATAGTCCCTTCCTCAACTACCTCCTTTGGCAGCTTGTTCCATGCACCCACCCCCTTTTGTGTGAAAAAGTTACTCCTCAGATTCCTATTAAATATTTTCTTTTTCACTTTAAACCTATTACCTTTTGTCTTTGATTTGCATACTCTGGGCAAGAGACTCTGCATCTACCCGATTTATTCCCCTCATGATTTTATACACCTCTCTTAAATCACCCCTCATCCTCCTGTATCAATGTGAATCCCTTGAATCAATTTGAGAAGTGTATTTGGTTGCACAACCTTCCTAGAGAATGCTATTGCATTCTATTGCAAACCTATGAAAAATCATTATATTGTGTTAAGCAGTCTAGTTAGACATTGCTAATGCAGAGTAGCTAAGTTACATTCAATTGCCTTTATTTCAGCAGCCTTCAGTAGCCTGTTGTAAACTGGTTGAATTCATGCAATTCATGATACCCAATCAATTGGAAATGTTTAGTTGTTTGTAAAACCTTCCTAGGAAAGGTTATTGCCAACCATATGAAAATTATTTCTACTTACTGCAAGGAGTATATTTAGGCGTTTCCATGGAAAGTAGCTGTGTTACATTCAATTACATTTAATTTACATTCAATTGCCAACCAAATGAAAATGTGCTCAACCTACTGCACGCAGTCTATTTTACTTCGGAGTCACGTGAGTGACTACGTGATGAAGGCCCGCCAGGCGCATGCACGTCATTACGTCCGCGCATGTCGCACTGAACGGGCTGGAGGGCACAGCTCCACCAGCGGGTAAGTAGAAACTTGCAGGTAAGTGTTAAACAACCTTTCCTGCAGGTTATTTGCTGGGGGTTCCGTAAAGGGTGGTTGTGGGCGAACTGACTCGCGAAGACAGTTGGATCATGGACCAGTCCGGAGGGAGATGGGTGCGCTCCAAGCGCGTGTTTATAGCGACGAGCCGCATTCTCGATCGGGTCAGGAGATAGTAACCAGACCTCCGGTTCCGATACCGGGGGCCATTTCACCGTTACCACCAGTGGAAAGTGCTTCCAGGCCAGTCCCTGAAACTCAACAGGCTGTGGCTGCTAAGAGGCACAGCAAGGCCACAAGTAAAACAAACAGGCCAGATGATTCAGATGACGGTGGTGATTCTCCCCCAGGGGCTAAAGAGATGTGGGGAAAAATGCAACAGATGGAACACATGCTGCAGCTTTTGGCACAGCAAGGGGCTAAGGCCACAGAGACTTCTCAGACAATTGAGCAGCAGGGATCCTGTGAAGAGGATTACCTGGAATACCGCCGTGGTGAATTCCTTCCAGCGCCTGTTATAGGACTGGGGGATGCCTTCCTAGAATATCAAATGGGAGATGCGGGGCAGGATGCAGCTGACCCTATGTCTGGTGTCCATGCTTATGTGCAAACACCAGAGCACATGAGCCTTGCTCCGGGTGTACCGGAGTTAGCAATGTCTTTTGCTATTCTGGAGAGAACAGGTGAGGCCATGGAGGAATACCTCGCAACTAGTATAAATTACTTGGTTTCTCACCAGCTGCAACTATCTGTCATGCAGGAGACAAGCAGCAAATATAAAACACTTGTTAACTGTGCTTCATTAAAAGTGCCAATTGTGAACCCAGCAATATGGGCACCCATGTGTCCTTCCATGTGGGGGCAGGAGGTTCGTTATCAGCACGTCCTCAAACTGGTGGCGGCCACGATCACTGCATTTGGCACCATGGTCCGAGGGACCGTGTTATCTCCGTTACAGAAGGATATGTTAGCTATGATTTGTAACGTCTTTTTCGAAATTAACTGCATTTGGAAAATTGCCATCAGGCCTACTTTAAATCAAAAATTTGCTGCACTCTGTAAGGCGACCAATGTCCAGGCGCATGAACTCCTGTTTGGCTCCGATCTGGTCAAGCAAATTAGAGATATTGATGAGGAGGCGAAAACTATGGGGCTAACCCACTTGGAGAAGTGGGTTTTTTTTTTTTTTTTGAGGAAGCCGCTGATTGGTGGGATAAACAATAAAAGTTGGACCAGGGTAAGCAGCTGATTGGCAGTCAGATCCCAGCAGTTTGTTGTGTACTTTGTATTGTGTTGCTGTTGTATCCTGTGTAAGGGGGCAGTATGAAGGCCAGGGCAGTGTACTGTTCTGGATGTCAGATATGGGAGGTGGGAATCTGATAGCCTTCCAGACGTCACATCTGCGCCAGGTGTGTTGGAGATGGGGCTCCTAAAGGACTGTGTTAGGAACCTGGAGCAGCAGCAACGATGACCTCCGTCTCCTCGGGAGAGTGAGGAGGTAATAGAGAGGAGCTACAGGGAGGTAGTCACTCCCAGACCACAGGAGGCAGACAAGTGGGTCACGGTTAGGAAGGGCAAGGGGCAGAGGCAGGGCTAGAGAGTACCCCTGTGACCGTACACCTGGAAAATAGGTACTCGGGGTTTGAGTACGATTGGAGGGGACAGCCTGCTGGGGGCACCAACAGCGGCCGGGCCTCCGGCACAGAGACCGGTCCTGATGCTCAGAAGGGTAGCAAAAAGAGGAGGGCAATTGTAATAGGGGACTCTATTGTTAGGGGTCGGATAGGCGATTCTGTAGACGCAGTCGGGAGACCCGGATGGTAGTTTGCCTCCCTGGTGCCAGGATCTTTATCTCGCATGTGTCAGAACGTGTACAAAAGATTCTGATAAGGGAAGGAGAGGAGCCTGATGTTGTGGTACACATAGGTACCAATGACATAGGCAGAAAAAAGTGATGAGGTCCTGAAGGGAGAATTTAGGGAGTTGGGGGGAAAGTTAAGGAGAAGACCAAATGGGTAACGATTTCAGGATTACTGCCTGTGCCGCGTGACAGTGGGAGTAGGAATGAAATGAGGTGGAGGATAAATGCGTGGCTGAGGGACTGGCTTGCAGTGGGCAGGGATTCAAGTTTTCTTGATCACGGGACCTCTTTTGGGGAAGGCATGATCTGTACACAAAGGACGGGTTGCACTTGAGCCCGAGGGGGACCAATATCCTGGCAGGGAGATTTGCAAAGGCTACTGGGGAGACTTTAAACTAGAAAGGTGGGGGGAGGGACTCGGGGCTATAGAGGGGGCTAGGGGTCCAGGGTGTGGGGCAAGAGGCAGAGAAGGGAAGCGCTCGGATCCAAAATGTAGGCGAGAAAGATGAAAAAGATAATAGACCGAGAATAAGGGATGGTGGGTTTCTAAAATGAGTATATTTTAAAGCTAGGAGCATTGTAAGTAAGGAGGACGAACTTAGAGCCTGGATTGACACCTGGAAATATGATGTTGTGGCAATCAGTGAAACATGGTTGCAGGAGGGCTGTGATTGGAAACTAATTTTTTTCCAGGATTTCGTTGCTTCAGGTGTGATAGAATTGGAGGGACCAGAGGGGGAGGTGTTGCATTGCTTGTCAGAGAAGATTATTACAGCAGTGCTTTGGCAGGAGGTTAGATTAGAGGGCTCGTCTAGGGAGGCTATTTGGGTGGAACTGAGAAGTGGGAACGTTGTGTAGCAACACTTTTTAGGGGTGTATTATTAGACCCGCCAAATGGGGAGCGTGAATTGGAAGAGCAAATATGTAAGGAGATAGCAGATATTTAGTAGTGAGCACAAGGTAGTGATTGTGGGAGATTTCAATTTTCCCAAAAATAGACTGGGAAACACATTCTGTAAATGGGCTGGATGGTTTGGAGTTTGTTAAAAATGTGTGCAGGATAGTTTTTTGCAGCAGTACATAGAGGTATCGACCAGGGAGAAGGGGCAGTGCTGGACCTCCTGTAGGAAATGAGGGGCAGGTCAGCTGGACGGAGGTATGCGTTGGTGAGCACTTCGGGACCAGTGATCACAATACCATTAGTTTCAATATAATTATTGGAGAGAGTCAGAACTGGACCTAGGGTAGAGATTTTTGATTGGAGAAAGGCTAACTTTGAGGGAATGCGTAAGGATTTTAAAGGAGTGAATTGGGACACTTTGTTTCATGGGAAGGATGTAGAAGAGAAATTGAGGACATTTAAAGGGGAAATTGTAAGAGTACAGAATCTTTTATGTCCCTGTTAGGTTGCAAAGGAAATAGTAAAAATTGGAGAGAGCCATGGTTTTCAAGGGGAAATTGGACACTTGTTTCGAAAAAAGAGAGATATCTACAATAATTATAGGAGGCATGGAGTAAATGAGGTGCTAGAGGAGTATAAAGAATGTAAAAAGAATCTTAAGAAATAAATTAGGAAGGCTAAAAGAAGATATGAGGTTGCTTTGGCAAGAAAGGTGAAAGTAAACCCAAAAGGGTTTCTACAGCTATATTAATAGCAAAAGGATATCGAGGGATAAAATTGGACCATTAGAGAAACCAGAATGGACAGCTATCTGCAGAGCCAAAAGAGATGGGGAGATATTGAACAATTTCTTCTCTTCGGTATTCACCAAGGAGAAGGATATTGAACTCGGTGAGTTAAGGGGAAAGAGTAGAGTAGCTATGGAAATATGAGATTCAAAGAGGAGGAAGTACGGACACTTTTGAAAAATATAAAAGTGGATAAGTCTCCAGGTCCTGACAGGATATTCCCTAGGACATTGAGGGAAGTTAGTGTAGAATAGCAGGAGCTATGAAACAGAAATATTTCAAATGTCATTAGAAACGGGAATAGTGCCGGAGGATTGGCATACTGCGCATGTTGTTTCCATTGTTTAAAAAGGGATTCAAAGAATAAACCTAACAATTATAGACCTATTAGTTTGACGTCAGTGGTGGGCAAATTAATGGAAGGATACTTAGAGATAATATATATAAGCATCTGGATAAAACAGGGTCTGATCAGGAACAGTCAACATGGATTTGTGCCTGGATGATCATGTTTTGACAAACTTCTTGAATTTTTTGAAGCGGTAACTAGGGAAATTGATGAGGGTAAAGCAGTGGATGTTGTCTATATGGATTTCAGTAAGGCCTTTGACAAGGTTTTCCCCATGGAAGGTTGGTTAAGAAGGTTCAATCTTTGGGTGTTAATGGCGGAGTAGCAAGATGGATTCAACAGTGGCTGAATGGGAGATGTCAGAGAGTAATGGTGGATGGCTGTTTGTCAGGTTGGAAGCCGGTGACCAGTGGGGTGCCTCAGGGATCTGTGTTGGGTCCACTGTTGTTTGTCATGTTACATCAATGATCTGGATGATGGGGTGGAAAATTGTATAAGTAAGTATGCAGATGATACTAAGATAGGTGGTGTTGTGGATAATGAAGTAGATTTTCAAAGTTCTAGAGAGAGATTTGTGGCCATTTGGAAAAGTGGGCTGAAAGATGGCAGATGGGTGTTTAATGCTGATAAGTGTGAAGTGCTACATCTTGGCAGGACAAATCAAAATAGGACGTACATGGTAAATGGTAGGGATTGAGGAATGCTGTGGAACAGAGGGATCTAGGAATAACTGTGCATAGTTCCCTGAAGGTGGAATCGCATGTAGATAGGGTGGTAAAGAAAGCCTTTGGTGTGCTGGCCTTTATAAATCAGAGCATTGAATATAGGAGTAGGGAAGTAATGTTAAAATTGTACAAGGCAATTGGTAAGTACCAATTCTGGAGTATGGTGTACAATTTTGGTCGCCTAGTTATAGGAGGATGTCAACAAAATAGAGAGAGTGCAGAGGAGATTTACTAGAATGTTGCCAGGGTTCCAGCAACTATGAAAGGTTGAACAAGTTAGGTCTTTATTCTTTGGAGCGCAGAAGGTTAAGGGGGGACTTGATTGAGGTCTTTAAAATGATGAAAGGGATACACAGAGTTGACGTGGATACGTTTTTTTCCCATTGAGGGTAGGGTTGATTCAAACAAGAGGGCATTACATGAGAATTAAGGGACAGAGGTTTCGGGGGTAAACGTGAGGGGGAACTTCTTTACTCAGAGGGTGGTGGCTGTGTGGAATCAGCTTCCAGCAGAAGTGGTGGAGGCAGGATCGATTTTAACATTTAAGAGTAAAGTGGATAGGTATATGGACGTGAAGGGAATGGAGGGGTATGGTCTGAGTGCAGGTAGATGGGACTAGGGGGAAAACAAATGGTCGGCACGGACTGGAAGGGCCGAGAGGGCCCGTTTCCATGCTGTAATTGTTATATGGTTATATGGTTATATGGTTAATGAAGCCGGCCGCATCTCGTCCGTCTCTTCGGAAGTCGGGGATCGTTTACCGCAGGTCCAATCCGGGTGCTGGGCCCAGCAGAGGGAGGACAGGGTGGCAACGAGGGTATCCGCCACATCAGGTTCCCTATAACCCCAATACGGCCAGATAACAGGTTTCCAAAACACCGACAGAGGTACAGGGACTTTGTGTTACAAATTCGGGTGTGCAACCTCCTATTGGAGGGTTGGTTACATTTCTTTTTATAATGAGTGGTGTTGTATAACGTCTGATATCTTTTATACTAAATACTGTGTCAGGGTCCACCAATTGAGTTTATCTCAGGGATAGATCCTCCTTTCCAGACTAAGCCTAGTAAAGTGTTAGTGTTTTCTGTTCCGGAGACTGAGCAAACCAATGTGGAGATTCAGAATTTGTTCCGTAAAGGTGTGATTGAAAAAGCAGTTCATCATCCTCAACAATTTGTGTCTAATATTTTTTCCAGACTCAAAAAAGATGGTGGTTGTCGAGTAATTCTGGATCTCACTCAATTGCATACTTCAGTTCTTTATAGGCATTTTAAAATGGACACATTCGTTACTGCAAAGCAGCTGATGTCCCAGGGTTGTTATATGGCCACCATTGATTTACAAGATGCTTATTATTCTGTGCCAATTCATGTTGATTATCGAAGGTACTTGAAATTTAATTGGATGGGACATGCTGTGGCAATATAGAGCATTGCCTAATGGGTTAAGCTCTGCACCTAGGTACTTACTAAATCGGTGATACTGTGCTAGGGCACTTTGCGGGCCCACAATCACATTGTTATGGCCTATTTAGATGATATCTTAATTGTTGGCATTTACTAAAGAGTCAGCTGCAGCTTTTGTTACAGCAACTAAGAATCTCTTTGAATCATTGGGATTTTTGGTCCATCAACTTTAAGTCCAGTTGCAGCCAACCCAGGAGATTGAGTATTTGGGGTTTATTTCTGGATTCAGTTCATATGTAGTTACATTACCAGCAGACAAGGTAATAGATATTGTTCATGTCTGTATTCGTCTTACACAAACCCAAATATCTTCCATCCGAGATGTTGCAAAGGTTATTGGGAAATTTGTAGCAGCCTTTCCTGCCAGTACAGTTCGGCCTTTGCATTATCAACATTTGCAAAGAGCAAAGAGAACAAGCATTGAAACTGAATGCAGGTCATTTTTTGATCGGCTTATGCAGTTACCACCACGGCTCTGGCAGAATTGCAGTGTTGGATTGTTAATGTTAGCCAAGCCACCAATTACATTTTTGGTGGACGAACCTTCAGTAATTTTTACAGACTGATGTTAGCACTCTCGGATGGGGGGCTACAGACACAGAGTCTAGCTGTGGGGGTAGATGGACTGAGCAAGAGGACTTGCTTCTTCACACACATGGTATTAATTACCTGGAGTTATTGGGTGCTTTTTATGGGCTAAAAGCATATGTTTCCACCATGTCAGATTTCCATGTTCAACTCCAGATTGACAACACCACAGCTGTGGCATATATCAATCATATGGGAGGAACTCGATCGGTGTTATGTGATAATTTGGCTAATACTATCTGGGATTGGTGCATTTCATGCAACATCTGGGTTTCGGCCATCTCCCTACCAGGTATAGATAATGTGGTAGCAGACCTTAGGTCGAGAAAGTTTAATGACAATATAGAATGGATGTTGAATGTCAGCATATTTCAAACCATTGTTGCTAGATTTGGATTGCCAGATATTGATCACTTTGCATCTAGACTGAATCACCAGTTGCCTAAATATGTCTCCTGGAAGCCAGATCCAGGTGCAGTAGCTGTGGATGCATTCTCGTTACACTGGGGACACTCATTCTTTTATGCGTTTCCTCCATTCTGCCTGATTCCGAAATGTCTTACTTTTGACTCCGCCAAATGAGTTTTGGTGGTCCCAGATTGGCCAACACAATCATGGTTCCCATTGGTACTGAGAATGATGGCACAGCCATTCATGCGCATTCCCAGCAGCAGTCATTTGTTGGTGCATCCGGTTACAGGAGAAAGTCACCCATTACATGACCATATCACTTTGTTGGTCTGCAGTTTCTGACCAGACCATTTCAAGGCCTTGGATTATCGAACAGGACCATGGAGGTTATGACTGCAGGGTGGAGAACTAGCACTAAAAAACAATACCTCGTGCACATTAAGAAATGGGAATGCTTCTGTGTACAGTCTAATATATCCATATGATTACTGCTAGTATAAGTGATGTGTTGGAGTTCCTTGCTACTTTGCATTTTGATGAGCACCTTAGTTATAGTGCTATTAACACTGCTCGCAGTGCTTTGTCCTCTTATTTAGGGCAGTCTTCAGCACGACAACCTATTTGGTCTCATCCAATGGTATCCAGGTTTATGAGAGGAATTTTTAACAAAAACCCTCCTCAACCCAGATATACAGCAATCTGGGATGTAAGTATAGTTCTCACACTGCTGCGGCAATGGGCTCCAATTGCGTCATTATCTTTGCAAAAATTGACTCTTAAAGTGGTTATGTTAATGGCGTTGGTTTCAGCACATCGTGTCCAATTCATTGCACTTTGTTAAGAATAGATTATATGCATTTTTCTCAAGATGATGTTACATTTTATGTCTGATTTACTCAAACAAAGTAGACCAGGCAGGTCTGGAATCAAGGTGATCTTTAAAGCATATCCTGGTGACCAAATGTTATGTGTCGTTAAACATTTAACCCAATATGTTGAGTTAACCAGGAGTCTGAGAGGTTCTGAGTCAGGACTTCTCATTAGTCACAAAAAGCCATATAAGCACGTGTCCGTGCAAACTATTTCTAGATGGTTGAAACAGATGCTCAGTTCTGCGGGTATCAACACTGTTGTGTTTAAATCTCACTCCACCAGGCATCTACAAAAAGCCATATAAGCACGTGTCCGTGCAAACTATTTCTAAATGGTTGAAACAGATGCTCAGTTCTGCGGGTATCGACACTGTTGTGTTTAAATCTCACTCCACCAGGCATCTACATCCGCGAAGGCTCAGGACGTGCCGCTAGATCAAATCCTCGCGGCCGCAGGGTGGTCTAGAGAGGCAACTTTTTCTCGGTTTTACGATAAACCAGTTCAGGCAGAGCCACGTTTTGGGCCGGCTGTTTTGGGTTCCCTTTAATTTTATTGCTTTGATATATCACTTATTGTTTGTAATTTCCCCCTGGGACAGAGGGGTCATTACTCTCTTTGTTATTATTAAAATTGTTAGTGAATTATTCATGCAATGTTCAATATCTTCTTTATTGTACTGCTGTGTCAACCGAAGCAGCTTGTCGTATGGAGCGCATCTGTGGCATGCAAACACAGAGCTTTGAAATCTTCACGCAGTCAAGTGAGTGACTCCGAAGTAAAATTGTAAGATTAAACCGAGAACTTACCCTCCCCCCCAGTTTGAAGTTTGATCTTTATTTATGAGGAGTGTCGTTGAGGGATTACGTGTCCTCCGCTCCCACACTCATAATCTAAGAGATCATCTGGTAGTTCTAGTCTTCTACGAGCCTTACTATGTTACTTCGGCTATTTGTTTCTGTGTTTTCACGCCGCTGCTTTGAAGTATGACGCACATGCGCCTGGCGGGCCTTCTTCACGTAATCCCTCAACGTCACTCTTCATAAAATAAAGATCAAACTTCAAACTGGTAAGTTCTCATTTAATCTTACTATTTTGGCATTTCAATTGCATTTATTTCATCTGATCTTCACAATAACCTGTTGTGGAATTGTTTAGAGATAGAGGTACAGTGTGGAAACAAGCCCTTCAGTCCACCAAGTTGACACTGACCAGCGATCCCCGCACAATAACCTGTTGTAAGCTAGTCTAGTTGATTTACAGCTTGGTGCCAAATTAATTTGTTGTACATCCTTCCTAGGTACAGTTATTGCCAATTGTATGAAAATGCATTAGACTCACTACAAGCAGTGTAGTTAGGCATTGCCAGTACATTGTCGCTATGTTACATTCAATTGCCTTTATTTCAGCAGACCGGCACAATAAACTGTTGCTATCTAGTCTGGTTGATAAAATTCATGCTGCCAAATTGATTGCAAACCTCTATTTATTTGTACATACTTCCTATGAAACATTATTGCCAAACTTATGAAAAAGCTTTCTACTTACTGTAAGTTGTCTAGTTCTGCATTTCAAATAAACTGTAGCTATGTTATATTCAACTGCCTTTATTTCAGCAGACCTTCAAAATTACCCATTGTAAAGTTGTCAAGTTAAATTAATTTATTTATATTGATTGTAAGCATTTATTTGTTCGCACAACCTTCTAAGGAAATGTTATTGCCAACCATATGGAAATGCTTTGCACTTACTGGAAGCAGTCTAGTTAAGCATTTCCAATGTACAGTGATCATGTATCATTCATTTGCATTTATTTAATCTTCACAATAACCTGTTGTAAAATAGTGTTGCAGACATAACTTATGGTATCAAATCGATTGGAAATATTTACTTGGTGGCACAACCTTTTTAGTAATGGATATTGCCAACCAAATGAAATTGCATTCCTACTTATTCCAAGCAGTCTTGTTATTCAATTTAATTGTCATTGTGCAGTGTACAATACAGAGACAACAAAATGCAGTTGGTATCTCCGAAGGGCGAACTTACGAATAAACAAGTAATTGCGCAGTAGTATGAGTATATACATATGCAGTGGTATCCATGCAATTTGCTGGTGATTGGATAGTCCGGTAGTCCTGGGGGGGGGGGGGAGGGGTGGAGACAGGCAGTCATTGAGGTGCAGCGTTGAGAAGTGTGACAGCCGCAGGGAAGAAGCTGTTCTTGAGCCTGCTGGTCCGGCAGTGGAGGGACCTGTAGTGTCTCCCGGATGGGAGGAGGGTAAACAGTTGGGGTGTGAGCTGTCCCTGCAAATGCTGTGCGCCCTGCGCAGGCATCGTTTACTATGGACAGACTCAATGGAGGGGAGTGAGGAGCCTGTGATGCGTTGGGCGATCTTCACCACCCTCTGCAGAGCTTTCCGGTCGGAGACAGAGCAGTTACCATACCATACTGTGATGCAGTTGGTAAGGATGCTCTCAATGGTGCAGCGGTAGAAGTTCACCAGAATCTGGGGAGACAGGTGGACCTTCTTAATACCGTAATACCGTACCGTAAAGCATACGGTATTAGGGGTTCTAGTATTGATGTGGATAGAGAACTGGCTGGCAAACAGGAGCAAAGGAGTAGGAGTAAACGGGTCCTTTTCCACAATGGAGGCAGTAACTAGTGGGGTACCGCAGGGCTCAGTGCTGGGACCCAGCTATTTACAATATTTATTAATGATCTGGATGAGGGAATTGAAGGCAATATCTCCAAGTTTTGCGGATGACACTAAGCTGGGGGGCAGTGTTCGCTGTGAGGAGGATGTAGGAGACTGCAAGGTGACTTGGATAGGCGGGTGAGTGGGCAAATGTTTGGCAGATGCAGTATAATGTGGATAAATGTGAGGTTATCCACTTTGGTTGGCAAAAACAGGAAAGCAGAATATTATTTAAATGGTGGCCGATTAGGAAAAGGGGAGATGCAGCGAGACCTGGGTGTCATGGTACACAGTCATTGAAAGTAGGCATGCAGGTGCAGCAGGCAGTGGAAAAAAAGCGAATGGTTTGTTAGCTTTCATAGCAAAAGGATTTGAGTACAGGAGCAGGGAGGTTCTACTTCAGTTGTACAGGGTCTTGGTGAGACCACAACCTGGAGTATTGCGTGCAGTTTGGTCTCCAAATCTGAGGAAGGACATTATTGCCATAGAGGGAGTGCAGAGAAGGTTCACCAGGACTGATTTACCTGGGATGTCAGGACTGTCTTATGAAGAAAGGACTGGATAGACTTGGTTTATACTCTCTGAATTTAGGAGATTAAGAGGGGATCTTATAGAAACTTACAAAATTCTTAAGGGGTTGGACAGGATAGATGCAGGAAGATTGTTCCCGATGTTGGGGAAGTCCAGGACAAGGGGTCACAGCTTAAGGATAAGGGGGAAATCCTTTAAGACCGAGATGAGAAAGACTTTCTTCACACAGAGAGTGGTGAGTCTCTGGAACTCTCTGCCAAGAGGGTAGTTGAGGCCAGTTCATTGGCTATATTTAAGAGTGAGTGGATGTGGCCCTTGTGGCTAAGGGGATCAGAGGGTATGGAGAGAAGGCAGGTACGGGATACTGAGTTGGATGATCAGCCATGATCATATTGATGGCGGTGCAGGCTCGAAGGGCTGAATGGCCTACTCCTGCACCTAAGTTTCTATGTTTCTATGTTTCTATGTTAAGTCTCCTCAGGAAGAAGAGACGCTGGTGAACCTTTTTGATCAGCGAGGATGTGTTGTGGGTCCAGGAGGTCATCGGAGATGTTGACCCCCAGGAGCCTGAAGCTGGAGACACGTCCCGTTGATATGGATGGAGTTGTGCGTGCAGCCTCTCGATCTCCTGAAGTCCACAATGAGCTCCTTGGTCTTCTTGGAGTTGAGGGCCAGGTTATTGTTGGCACACCATGCTGTTAGGAGCTGAACCTCCTCCCTGTAGGCCGACTCATTGTTGTCACCGTCGTGTCATCTGCATACTTGAAAATATGCATTTCAACAATGACTTACATTCATTGCCTTTAATTCGGCACACCGTCACAATAACCTGTTGTAATCTAGTCTAGTCGGTGCAGTTCATAGTGCCAAATCCATTGGAAAAGTTTATTTCCTTGTAAACCTTCCTAGGAATACATTGCCAACAGTATGAAATGCATTCTACTAAGTGCAAGCAGTTTACTTAAGGGTTTCTAATACAGATTATCTATGTTACATTTAAATGTCTGTATTTCAGCAGCATCTAGTTTAATCTGTCTGTCTGTCTGCCTACCTACCTATCTATCCATCTTTCTATATCTATTTCTAATGTCTGTCTCTCTGTCTCTCTGTCTCTCTGTCTCTATCTATATGAGAACAGGTCGTAGAAAGCAGCAGTGAGAACGACCTTTGGCTGGACTTGGTGAGTCTTCAGTGCAGGTTTAAAAAGAGGGCAAACAGCACTTTAGCCGTCGGATGAAGCACATCAGAGCTTGATACTTGATACTTCCAAGCTCATCAGAGGAAGGAAGGTTAGGAGGGAGTGTGGGGATTGGCTCAACAATTAGATTGGAAGATTGGTAAATTGGACAATTAGGCAATTTAGCATCTGATATAAGCAAGACTTGCTCAAGAGGTGCGGCCCTGTCGTGGGAAGTGCTCTGTCGAGAAAAGTGCGAGTCTTTGGCTGCGAGTCTTTGGCGATGAGGCTGTGGGAGGACGCCACACCAAACGCTGGAGCGGGAGAGACGAAAGAAGGAAATGTCAAGCAAGCTGATTCAGTGTGATGCTTGCAGGATATGGGAGGTCAAGGACACAGCTGGCTGCTACAAATGTGAGAAGTGCATCCAGGTACAGCTCCTGAAAGACCGTGTTGGTGAACTGGAGAAGCAAGTTGATGTCCTCTGGTTCGTCCGAAAAACTGAGTTGTTCCTCGACAAGTCCTACAGTGAGATTGTTACACCGAAGGTACTGGAAGAGAGAAGGTGGGTGACGGTGAGAAAGGGAAGAAAACGTGGAATGCAAAGGTCCCCGGATGCTGTACCTCTTGTGAACAGGTTCACCCACTTAGAAGCTGTCGGGACAGAAGACGTTAACACACTGAGCAGCGGACTGACTTGCGAAGCAAAAAATGCTGTTGAGCCAAAAGAGGCCGATGTCAGGCAACGCCATGGTAGTTGGAGACTCCATTGTGAGAAGTACGGATGGGTTTCTGCGGCAACAGACGGGATTCGAGGATGATGTGCTGCCTCCCTGGTACCAGGATCCAGGATGTTATGGACAGAGTGCAGAAAATCTTCAAGGGCAAAGGTGAACAGCCAGAAGTGGTAGTGCATGTCGGCACAAACGATGTCGGAAAGAAGGGGATAAATATTCTGCACTGTGACTTTAGAGAGCTCGGAAAAATGCTGAAAAGCAGGACCTCCAGGGTGGTTATCTCCGGTTTACTTCCAGTTCCTCCTGCTGGCGATAGCAGGAACAGGGAGATACAGGACCTGAATGTGTGGCTGAAGAACTGGAACAGGGGGCAGGGATTTAGATTCTTAGACCTCTGGGATCTCTTTTGGAGTAAGGGGGAAACTGTACAAAAGGGACAGATTGCACCTCGACAGGTGGGGGAACAAGCATTCTGGCAGGCAGGTTCGCCACTGCTACATGGGTGGTTTTAAACTAAATAAGGGGGAGGGGGGGGGTGTCAAATGGGATAGTCAAGGACAGAGTTAAAGGGAAAGGGAGTAAAGGGATAGTTAATGACCCCAGAATTAACGGGAAAGAAAGCTGACAAAGGGATAGGAGAGTATGGCCAAGTGTGTAGGGATCGATGTGAAAGGTGAGATGCGCAAGGAATTAAAAGTATTGTCATATGAATGCGCAAAGTATAAGAAGTAAAGTAGATGAGCTTGAGGCTCAGTTAGAGGTTGGTAGATATGACATTGTGAGGATTACTGAGATGTGGCTGCAGGAGGATCGGGCCTGGGAAATTAATATTCAGGGTTATATATCCTATAGAAAGGACAGACAGGTGGGCAGAGGAGGGGGGGTAGCTCTGCTGGTGAGGGATGGAATTCAGTCCCTTGCGAAGGAAGACATAGTAGAGTCACTGTGTATTGAGTTGAGAAATTGTAAAGGCAAGAAGACACTAATTAGTGTTATCTACAGACCCCCAAACAGTAGCCTGGATGTACGGTGCAAGTTGCAGCAGGAGTTAAAGCTGGCATGTAACAAAGGTAATGCCACTGTGGTGATGATGGATTTCAATATGCAGGTAGACTGGGAAAATCAGGTTGGTCAGGACCCCAAGAAAGAGAGTTTGTAGAGGTTGTAGAGTGGCTCCGAGATGGATTCTTAGAGCAGCTTTTAATGGAGCCGGCCAGAGAAAAGGCAATTCTGGATTTAGTTTTGTCTAATGAACCAGATTTGACAAGGGAACTCGAGGTAAAGGAACCGCTTAGAGGTAGTGATCATAATATGATTAGTTTTAATCTGCAATTTGAGAAGGTTAAATCGGAAGTGTCAGTGATGCAGTTGAACAAAGGCGACTATGAAGGCATGAGAGGGGAGCTGGCCAAGGTAGACGGGAAAGGGATCCTAGCAGGAATGACAGTGGAACAGCAATGGCAAGAATTTCTGGGCATAATCCGGAAGACGCAGGAGCATTTCATTCCAAAAAGGAAGGAAGATTCTAAGGGGAGTAGGAGGCAACCATGGCTGACAAGAGAAGTTAGGGATAGAATAAAACTAAAAGAAAAGATGTAAAACACAGCAAAGAGTAGCCAGAGGATTGGGAAACTTTCATAGGACAACAGAAGGAAACAAAACGGGCAATACGGGCTGAAAAGATGAAGTACAAGGGGAAGCTGGCCAGGAATATAAAGAAATACAGTAAAAGCTTATTTAGATATGTTAAGGGGAAAAAGAGTAGCAAAGTCAAATGTGGGTCCCTTGAAGGCAGACACAGGTGAAATTATTATGGGGAACAAGGAAATGGCAGAAGAGTTGAACAGGTACTTTGGATCTGTCTTCACTAAGGAAGACACAAACAATCTCCCAGATGTACTGGAGGACAGAGGATCTAAGAGGTGGAGGAACTGAAAGAAATTTTCACTAGGCGAGAAATAGTATTGGGTTGGCTAATGGGACTGAAGGATGATAAATCCTCTGGGCCGGATGGTCTGCATCCCAGGGTATGGCTCGAGAAATAGTGGACGCATTGGTGATCATTTTCCAATGTTCAATAGATTCAGGATCAGTTCCTATGGATTTGAGGATAGCTAATGTTATCCTACTTTTCAAGAAAGGAGCGAGAGAGAAAACGGGGAATTACAGACCATTTAGCCTGATTTCGGTGGTGGGAAAGATGCTGGAGTCAATTATTAAAGAGGTAATAATGGGGCATTTGGATAGCAGAAAAAAGATTAGTCCAAGTCAACATGGATTTATGAAAGGGAAATCATGCTTGACTAATCTTCTGGATTTTTTGAGGATGTGACAAGTAAAATGGTTGAAGGGGAACCAGTCGATGGAGTGCATCTAGACTTTCAGAAAGCCTTTGATAAGGTTCTGCATGGGAGACTGGTGACTAAAGTGAGAGCATATGGTATTGAGGGTCCCTCCCCCGGCCCACGCTCCCCCTCCCCCGCCCACACACTCCCCTCCCCCCCGCCCACACTCCCCCTCCCCCCCCGACAACATCCACACTCCCACAACTCACCCCTCCCACATTCCCCCTCCCACAATCCCCCATCCCCCACACACGCCCTACCCCCACACACACCCTCCCCCCACACACACCCTCCCCCCCACACCACACCCTCCCCCTCACACACCCTCACCCCCTCACCACACCCTCCCCCCATACCACACCACCCCCCCACACACCCCCCACACACCCCCCCACACCCTCCCCCGCCACACACCCTCCCCCCGCCACACCACACCCTCCCCCCCGCCCCACACACCCTCCCCCCACACACACACCCTCCCCCCCCCACACACACCCTCCCCCCACACACACCCTCCCCCCACACACACCCCTCCGCCCACACACACCTCCCCCTCCCCACACACACACCCCTCCCCCCACACACACCCCTCCCCCCACACACACCCCTCCCACACCCCTCCCCCACACACACCCCTCCCCCCCACACCTCCCTCCCCCCACCCCCCCACACCAGCCCATAACCCACCCCCCCCCCCACACCCCCACACACGGCAGGAGCAGGGGTAGACAGTGGCAGACCATAACAGGGGTAGGACGCTCCCCTCCCCATCCGCACCTGACAGCCCCCGCCTAAAGCCGTCCTCCTCCCACGGCTACAGGATGCTTCACCCCACATGGTCTGCAACAGCCCTCGAATGAATCCGTCCCCCTCCCCTGGCAATAGAACGCTCCCCGCCTAAAGCCGCCCCGTCCCCAGCTGTAGTTCATTCAGCCCACAACACCAGTACTTGCCCAAGAAAAGTCCATTGGGCCCACAATGTCTTACTAGCCCTCCGAAAATCAGTCCCTCTGGCCCACAACACATGTACTGGACCAAGAAAATTCCCGTCGGCCCATAATATCCATACTAGCCCTCTGGAAACCAGTCCCTTCAGCCCACAATAGGCATACTAGCCTTGCAGATAGCCCCTCCCATGGCCATCACCTGAAGCCCCCCCCTCCCCCTCCCCTGGCTACAGGTCGCTCCCATCCCCACCTGCCCCCGCCAGCCCCGCCTGAAGCCGCCGTCCTCCCCAGGCTGCAGAATGCTCCCCCCACTGGTCCCCAACAGCACCCACCTGAAGCCAACCCCTTCCCACGGCTGCAGGACCCCCCCTCCCGACAATCGTCGACAGCCCTTGCCTGAAGGCGTCTCCCTCCACCGAAGATAGAACGCTTCTCACCTGAAGCTGTCCCGTCCACAGTTGCAGTCCTTTTGGACTACAACACACGTACTAGTCCAAATAAGTCCATTTGGCCCACAGTTTCCTATTAGCCTTCCGGAAACTACTTCCTCTGGCGCACAACACATGTACCAGACCAAGAAAATTCCATTCGGCCCATAATATCCGTACTAGCCCTCTGGAAACTAGTCCATTTAGCCGACAAAACCCGTACTAGTCCTGCAGAAAGCCCCCACCCCCTCCCCTCCCCCAAACCGGCCATCGCTTGAAGCCCTCCCACTTCTCCTCCCCCAGCTGCAGGACTCTTTTCCCCCCCCCATGGCCCCCGACAGCTCCAACTGAAGCTATCCCCCTTCCCCGGCTGCCCGATGTTCCCCTCCACCTCCCCCCCCCCCCACCAGCCCCAGATAGCCCTGCCTGAAGCCGCCCCCTCCCCCAGCTGCAGGATGCTCTCCCCGCCCAGCGGCCCCCCGACTGCCCCCACCTGAAAACGATCCCCCTACCCCAGCTGCAGGACGCTCTGCCCTGCCCACCGCCCCCTGTCTGAAGCTGTTCCCCTCCCTGGCTGCAGGATGCTCCTCCCCCCTCCACCGGCCCCCGCATGAAGCCATCCCCAGCTGCAGGATGCTCCACACCAGTCCCTGCCTGAAGCCAGTGGGGAGCAGCAGCGGTAGGCCATGGCATCCCCACCGGCCCTCGACAGGCCCCGCCTGAAGCCGTCCTCCTCCCCTGGCCACAGGACACTCCCCCCCCCCCCCCCCCCCCCCCCCCCCCCCCCCCCCCCCCCCACTTCCCCACCGGCCCGCGACAGCTCCCGCCTGAAGCCGTGCCCGTCTGCTGCGCCTGCGCAATGGACGGCAATGGCTGCGGTTGGGGGCTATGGGTGAGTGGTAGAATATTGCGTTGGGGGACCAGGCCTACCGTGTGAGATTGGGACCAAAGAGCTCCCACTTAGTTCAATTTATACAAAGCCAATTAACTTATGTCTTTGGAGTGCGGGAGGAAACCAAAGATCTTGGAGAAAAATCACGCAGGACACGGGAGAATGTACAAACTCTGTAGAGACAGCATACGTAGTCAAGATTGGACTCGGGGCTCTGGCGCTGTAAGGCAGCTACTCTACCACTGCACCTCCGTGCTGCCACCGTGCCGCCCCTTGTGTCCTCATTTTAAAATGGGGATCCATGGATTAATCTCAAGCAAGCTAGTGGGGCGCCACATGGATCAATGCATAGGCCCCACTTACTCACACCTTCATCAACGATTTTAAAATCATATTTCCAACATTGTCGATGACATTAACCTTCCAAGGTTGAGTGTACGAGGAAAAATATAAAGAGGATTCAGGGAACGGTGAACAAGCTGGATGAGTGAATGAGATCATGGCGGATGGAAGGTAATTTGAAGAATGTAAGCTTATCACTTTGGTGAATATACCAGAAAAATACATTATTTGTCAAATGAATAGGGATTGAGAGGTGTTGATGTTCAGAGGCACCTGGCTGTGTGAACAGTCACTCAAAGGCCAATATATCATTGCATCATGGAAATGATATGATGGCCTTTAGAAAATCAGGGTTTGTTTGAGAGGTCAGGAAAAATATGGCGAGGGAGAGTAGCGAGATTTTATGCAAGGTTCCTCAGTCAAAACAGCCTTTTACCATAATTTCTCTTTAATATCCATCCGTTCCACTGCTAAAAAAATAATTAGCTCAAAGTCTCTGTCAATTGTCGCTATTTCACAGGAACTCTCAAAACTACTAATATACATTGGCCCCAACACTACCAGCACAGTTGTGAGTACCAGCATAACAAGGAAGCGTGAGATTTGGGAGAGGAGGGTCCAATGTGCAGCTGATATAACAGGGATTTCACAAGTCCTGTCCAGCATACGTCTAGGCAATGTTCAATCGCTCAAGAACATGCAAGGCTGCAGTTTCAAAAGATCAATGACTGCTGAGTTCCTTGTTGCACTGAAACATGTCTCAGCCATGACTCACCTGATAATGCTATACAACCCAATGTTTTTCCATTCATCAAATGGACCAGGAAGATGGAGGTGTCGCCATTTGGTCAATGCTTTGTGGTGCATTGATGTAATGGTCTTAGTTCAAATCTGTTCCCCTAACCTGGAATGTGTAGGAAGGAAATGCAGATGCCGATAGACACAAAATGCTGGAGTAACTCAATGGGACAGGCAGCATCCCTTGAGAGAAGGAATGGGTGGGTCCTGACCCGAAACATCACCCATTCCTTCTCTCCAGAGATGCTGCCTGTCCTGCTGAGATACTGCAGCATTTTGTGTCTGACCTGGTATACATGTTCAGAAATAATATCTTGATTATCTACCGAAGAAATACAACTCTACATACTATCCCAAACCAATACTAAAATTATATTCAGTCACAACTCTCTTGAAACAGCAAAGCCTGATCCCTATTCATCAGTGCCGGCAACAGCAATCCAGCTAACTTCAGCAAAGTACTCTCCAAATATAATTAGCATGTTTCCTGCTTCACATGGAATGATAACAACCTTGACCCCTGCTACACTACCATCAAGTAGTAAATTCTCCATTCCTCACCTTCATGTATTTCAATTTGAGAATCCATCTGAATCCATCAAAAAGAGTAATACAGCAGTGGTGTGTGGAGGGTGAGATCACGGCAGTTGATCTGCTGCTTTATGTACAAGACAGTGTCATCCAGAATGAATGAGTATACATTAGTCATCATTTCATCAAGACAAAGAAAATTAGGTGAATCCAAACCAGAAACATAGAAAATAAGTGCAGGAGTAGGCCATTTGGCCCTTCGAGCCTGCACTGCCATTCAATCTGATCATGGCTGATCATCCAACTCAGTATCCTGTACGTGCCTTCTCTCCATACCCCCTGATCCCTTTAGCCACAAGGGCCACATCTAACTCCCTCTTAAATATAGCCAATGAACTGGCCTCAACTACCTTCTGTGGCAGAGAATTCCACAGATTCACCACTCTCTGTGTGAAAAATGTTTTTCTCATCTCGGTCCTAAAAGACTTCCCCTTTATCTGTAAACTGTGACCCCTTGTTCTGGACTTCCCCAACATCGGGAACAATCTTCCTGCAGCTAGCCTGTCATACCCCTTAAGAATTTTGTAAGTTTCTATAAGATCCCCCCTCAATCTTCTAAATTCTAGCGAGTACAAGCCGAGTCTATCCAGTCTTTCTTCATATGAAAGTCCTGACATCCCAGGAATCAGTCTGGTGAACCTTCTTTGTACTCCCTCTATGGCAAGAATGTCTTTCCTCAGATTAGGAGACCAAAAAGGTACACAATACTCCAGGTGTGGCCTCACCAAGACCCTGTACAACTGCAGTAGAACCTCCCTGCTCCTATAGTCAAATCCTTTTGCTATGAATGCTAACATACCATTCACTTTCTTTACTGCCTGCTGCACCTTGGACTTTGGAAGGAGTAGGATGGGGACCCACAGTCCTGTTTATATCAACGGGTCGATGGTTGAAAGGGTCAAGAGCTTCAAATTCCTGGGCGTGCACATCTGTGTAGATCTTTCCTGGTCCGAGAACACAGATGCAATTATTAAGAAAGCTCATCAGTGCCTCTACTTCCTGAGAAGATTACGGATAGTCGGTTTGTCAAGGAGGACTCTCTCTAACTTCTACAGGTGCACAGTAGAGAGCTTGCTGACCGGTTGCATCATGGACCGGTTCGGCAACTTGAGCACCCTGGAGAGGAAAAGACTACAAAAAGTAGTAAGCACTGCCCAGTCCATCATCTGCTCTGACCTTCCTTCCATCGAGGGGATCTACCACAGTGGCTGCCTCAAAAAGGCTGGCAGCATCATCAAGGACCCACACCACCCTGGTCACACATTCATCTCCCTGCTACCTTCGGGTAGAAGGTACAGGAGCCTGAGAACTACAACGACCCGGTTCAGGAATAGCTCCTTTCCCCACAGCCATCAGGCTATTAAACCTGGCTCGGACAAAACTCTGAACATTAATCCCCCTCCATCTGTTATTTGCACTTTATAATTTATTAATTAATGTGTGTATTTACTTATATAATTGTAGTCAATGCCTAATATGTTCTGTTGTGCTATGCAAATAAAGAATTTCATTGTCCTGTCAGGGACACATGACAATAAACTCTTTTGACTTTTGACCTTTGACTTTGACCTGCATGCCTACTTTCAATATCTGGTTTAACATGACACCCAGGTTTCGTTGCATCTCCCCTTTCCCTAATCGACCACCATTCTGAAAATAGTCTACTTTCCTGTTTTTGCCACTAAAGTGGATAACCTCACATTTATCCACATTATACTGCATCTGCCATGCATTTGCCCACTCACCCAACCGATCCAAGTCACCTTGTATCCTCCTAGCATTCTCCTCACATCTAAGCACTGCCCCCCCAGCTTTGTGTCATCCGCAAACTTGGAGATGTTGCATTCAATTCCCTCGTCCAAATCATTAATATATATTGTAAATAGCTGGGGTCCCAGCACTGAGCCTTGCGGTACCCCACTAGTCACTGCCTGCCATTCTGAAAAGGACCTGTTTACTCCAGAGTTGGGCCCTTTTGCTCCTACTCTATGCTTCCTGTCTGCCAGCCAGTTTTCAATCCACATCAATACTGAACCCCCAATATCATGTGCTTTAAGTTTGCATACTAATCTCTTATGTGGGACCTTGTCGAAAGCTTTCTGAAAGTCCAGATATAACACATCCACTGATTCTCCCTTATCCACTAATCCTTATCCTTCGTCAGACATGATTTACCTTTCATAAATCCATGCTGACTTTGTCCAACGATTTCACCACTTTCCAAATGTGCTGCTATCGCATCTTTAATAACTGACTCTATCATTTTCCCCACTACCGATGTTAGACTAACAGGTCTGTAATTCCCTGTTTTCTCTCTCCCTCCCTTTTTAAAATGTGGGGTTACATTAGCTACCCTCCAATCCTCAGGAACTACTCCAGAATCTAAAGAGTTTTGAAAAATTATCACTAATGCATCCACTATTTCTGTGGCTATTTCCTTAATTACTCTGGGATGCAGCCTATCTAGCCCTGGTGATTAATCGGCCTTTAATCCATTCAATTTACCCAACACCACTTCCCGGCTAACCTGGATTTCACTCAGTTCCTCCATCTCATTTGACTCCCGGTCCCCTGCTATTTCCGGCAGATTACTTATCTTACTTAGTGAAGAAAGAACCAACTTCACTTAGTGAAGAAACAAAGAACTTATCTTACTTAGTGAAGACAGAACCAAAATAGTTATTCAATTGGTCTGCCATGTCCTTGTTCACCATGATCAATTCACCTGTTTCTGGCTGCAAGGGACCTACATTTGTTTTAACTAATCTTTTTCTCTTCACATATCTATATAAACCTTTGCAGTTTGTTGTTATGTTCCATGCCAGTTTTCTTTCATAATCTATTTTCCCTTTACTAATTAAGCCCTTTGTCCTCCTCTGCTGGACTCAGACTTTCTCCCATTCCTTTGGTAGGCTGCTTTTTCTGGCTAATTTGTACGCTTCATCTTTTGTTTTGATACTATCCCTGATTTCCCTTGTTAACCACGGATGCACTACCTTCCCTGATTTATTATTTTGCCAAACTGGGATGAACAATTGTTGTAGTTCATCCATGCAGTCTTTAAATGCCTTCCATTGCATATCCACCGTCAACCCTTTAAGAGTCCATTGCCAGTCTATCTTGGCCAATTCACGTCTCATACCCACAAAGTTACCTTTATTTAAGTTCAGAACCCTTGTTTCTGAATTAACAATGTCACTCTCCATCCTAATGAAGAACTCAACCATATAGATGGTCACTCTTGCCTAAGGGGCCATGCACAACAAGACTGCTAAATCTTGGATGAGCAGGGAGACTTATAGGCTTCATGGAGGGAAGCAGAGGGTGAGGGTGGAAGGTTGCTTCTCGGACTGGAGAAGTGATATTATTAGTGGTGTGCCTCAGGGTTCGGTGCTGGACTGTTTGATGTTTGTCATTTATTTCAATGATTTGGATGAGAACGTACATGGCATGATTAGAAAGTTTGCAAATGGCCTAAAGGTCAGGAGTGACCTCAAATAATGAAGATTGTTGTTAAACGTTGCAGCAGGATCTTGATCGATTGGCCAGGTGGGCTGAGGAATGGTTGAAAGAATTTAATACAGAGAAATGTCAACTTTTCCATTTTGGGAAGTTTAACATAGAAACATAGAAACATAGAAAATAGGTGCAGGAGTAGGCCATTCGGCCCTTCGAGCCTGCACTGCCATTCAATATTATCATGGCTGATCATCCAACTCGGTATCCAGTACCTGCCTTCTCTCCATACCCCCTGATCCCGTTAGCCACAAGGTCCACATCTAGCTCCCTCTTAAATATAGCCAATGAACTGGCCTCAACTACCTTCTGTGGCAGAGAATTCCACAGATTCACCACTCTCTGTGTGAAAAATGTTTTTCTCATCTCGGTCCCAAAAGACTTCCCCCTTATCCTTAAACTATGACCCCTTGTCCTGGACTTCCCCAACATTGGGAACAATCTTCCTGCATCTAGCCTGTTCAACCCCATAAGAATTTTGTAAGTTTCTATAAGTTCCCCCTTGGGCATAGGCAGGACCAGAATGGTAGGGCTCTGGTGAGCGTTCTGGAGCAGAGAAACCTAACAGTGCAGGTACATGGTTCCTTGAAAGTGGTGTCACAGGTAGATAGAGTGGTCAAAAATGGTTTTGCCACATTGGCCTTCTTCAGTCAGATTATTGAGTATAGAGATGGGAGGTCATGTTGCAGTTATATGAGACATTGGTGAGGCAAAACTGTGTATTGTGTTCAGCTTTGGGCACCATGTTATCGGAAAGATGTTGCTAAGTTGGAAAGGGTTCAAGAAAATCTACGAGGATGTTGCCAAGACTCGAGGGCCTGAAATATAGGGAGGTTAAGCAGGCTAGGACTCTATTCCTTGGAGTGCAAGAAGGCGCGAGGTGTATAAAATCATGATAGGAATAGATCGGTAAAGCCTTTGACCAGGTGGATGGTCTTACTTGTTTTCGGTTATGGAAACTTTTAAGTTGGGAGAGAAGTTTATTACTTGGGTTAAATTATTATACACTAATCCAACAGCCAGAATAATAACAAATCAATGCTATCAACTAAATTTAATCTATTTCGAGGCTGCAGACAAGGCTGTCCTTTATCCCCGCTACTGTTTGCACTTGCAATAGAACCATTAGCTCAACGTGAGAGATTACATCCTGAAATATATGGGTATGACACCAGAGATACTGAAAATAAAATCTCTTTATATGCGGATGATGTATTACTTTATATTCCAAAGCCGGAAATTAGTATCCCAAATTTACTAAAATTAATAACTGAATTTGGATTATTTTCAGGATAGTATTAATTGGAATAAAAGTGAACTTATGCCAATAATGGTAAATAACTTACATATACTACAACAATTTCCTTTTAAGATAGCAAACGAAAAAATCAAATATCTTGGAATTTATGTAACAAAAAGATTTGATTCTTTATTTAAATCCAATTTTCCACTTTTATTGAATAAATTAAATAAGAACATTTTATATTGGAAAACATTCCCTATCTCAATGCTAGATAGAATTAATGCAATAAAAATGATTTTTCTCCCGCAATTACTTTTCCAATTGATTCCGATATATCTTCCTAAAAATTTATTTAAGAAGGTTGATTCTATAGTCACCAACTTTATCTGGGATTATAAGAGCCATAGAATAAATAAAAAACATTTATGTAAATCAAAAATAAATGGAGGTCTAGCACTGCCAAACTTTATGTTTTATTACTGGGCAGTTAATATTAAAAATATAAATTTTTGATTAGTAGAGACAGATAAACAACCAATCTGATTAAAAATGGAAAAAGAAGATTGTTCGCCTTTTGAAAATAGTTCGATTTTATTCGCCAATATTAAACTAGGTAAGAAAACCTATAGTGAAAACCCTATAATAGAAAGTGGGATACGTATCTGGAAACAAATAAAGAAAACATTAAAATCAGAAAGTATACCACTAGCCCTTACCATTGTAAATAACGTTACATTTAAACCCTCAATGATGGACAAAGGTTTTTTACAATGGAAAAACTATGGAATTAATAAGATGGGCGATCTCTACAGGGAAAACTCCTTCCTTTCATTTCAAGAATTACAACAAATTTATGGATTACATTCAAAAGATTACTTTAGATATTTACAAGTTAGAGGCTATGTAAAAGCAAACACACAGGAAATTAGAAATGGAAAGACAGAAATTTTAGATGAATGTCTAAATAAACACCCGAACACAGAAAAATTGATATCATATATTTATAACATTTTATTGGAAAACGATGTCCCAATGACAGAAATATATAGGCAATCATGGGAAAATGAATTAGGTCAAATAATCAGACAAGAAGTATGGGATGAAAGTTTACAACATATACGCCACTGCTCGTTAAATGCTAGACACTCTCTTATACAATTTAAAATATTACATAGACTACATTATTCAAAATCCAAACTACATAGTATTTTTTCAAATGTACCTGCCATATGTGATAAATGTCAGCACTTAGAAGCTAACTTAACGCATTCATTTACAAATTGTGTAAAAATTACTAAATTTTGGACAGAAATATTTAAGATAATTTCAAATGTTGTTAATATGAATCTGATCCCTGACTCAAAGTTAATAATATTGGGAATATTAGAAACAGATCAATTAATAACAACGAATTAAAGAATTTTTATTGATTACAGTTTAATAATTGGGAAAAAAATAATATTGAAATTCTGGAAAGGTCCTACATCCCCCACAACCAAAATGTGGATTACAGGAATGTCGGAAAGATTACGGCTTGTCCTACTGGACAAGTTGGATCTTTTCAGAGGGATATGGTCCCCATTTATTGAATATTTAAAGGGTCAAAATGGCTCGGTACGAGAGCCTGACTGAAGCCTAAATAACGGAATGGATGAAGAATCATGTATAACAAATCATGGACATATCTCCAATGATGGATAACTTTTTTAATACTCCACTCATTTCTTTATTTTTGATTTTCTACTTTTACTTTATTTTTCTCTATCCTTTCCTACCTGCAATAAAAAAAATGTATACAAATACAAATAAGACATACTTGTTAATATTAATAATATTACGAATATATGTGAGAAGTATATTCTATTAATATGTACTTACGTCTAATAAAAATATTTAAACAGAAAGTGGTGTCACAGGTAGATAGAGTGGTCAAAAATGGTTTTGCCACATTGGCCTTCTTCAGTCAGATTATTGAGTATAGAGATGGGAGGTCATGTTGCAGTTATATGAGACATTGGTGAGGCAAAACTGTATATTGTGTTCAGCTTTAGGCACCATGTTATCGGAAAGATGTTGCTAAGTTGGAAAGGGTTCAAGAAAATCTACGAGGATGTTGCCAAGACTCGAGGGCCTGAAATATAGGGAGGTTAAGCAGGCTAGGACTCTATTCCTTGGAGTGCAAGAAGATGCGAGGTGTATAAAATCATGAGAGGAATAGATCGGTAAACACACAAAGTCTCTTGCCCAGAGTGGGGGAATCAGAAACCAGTGGACATAGGTTTAAGGTGAGGGGGGAAAGATTGAATTGGAAACTGGCGGGTAATGTTTTTACGCAAAGGATGGTGGGTGCATGGAATGATCTGCTGGAGGAGGTAGTTGAGGCAAATACCATCGCAACGTTTAACAAACATTTAGACAGGTACATGGATAGGATAGGTTTGGAAGGATATGGGTCAAACTCAGGCAGATGGGCCAGTGTAGATGGGGAATGTTGGTCAGAATGGGCCGAAGGGCCTGTTTCCACACAGTATGACTCTATGACTATATTATTCACTTTTGACTGATGTCCAGACCTAAGGCTTTCAAAAGGGATGTTCATGCAATGGACATCAAGGCCTGGTATGATTCCACAAGGCTATCAAGGATGCCAATATTCCAAAACAAGCTGGATACACATTCTGTTCAGTGAATGCCAAGTGATTATGGTAGGACCTGAATATCATCACAGGCAACAAGCTGAATTGGGTAGTGCTCTCTGATAATGATGCCTCTCTACCATATAAATCCAATGCCTTTTGTACCCCGTTTGAACAGGTAAGCAAAGTTCCACCTTGGAGTGTAGCCCATCTGTTGCTGGTTCTTCCCCATATGTCTTGGTGGCACAGAAATCAGATCTGCTTTCACAGGAGTAAACCCTTGATTAGCAGCCAACCCAGATGGAGTCTCTGGATATATTCTGAAATCATATGCAAATTAACTGGCCACACTCGTCGCCATTATCTTCAACTTCTCACTTCAACGATCTACTTTGCCTATCTGCATCAAGTCTGAGGTGTTTGGCCACTGAACTCGAGTGCAAGAGAGTTACCACCAACGCCATGCCTATCAATGCCTAGATAACATTCCTGCAAAAACCGTCCTCCATTCTGGAAGGAGAGAAACAGAGGACTAACCCCTCGCCTCTCAACTCATGCCCACTGAACACAGCCAGGGACTGGGAAATGTGTGTTGACCTTGGCCAGAGGCTTTAGTTCCCAGTTGAAATCGCAGCTACCAACTTGCGACCGGGCCTCGTTCTCTGGACACTGTCGGCATGTTTTCATCATTGAGCTGACGGTCCCATGCGAGGAGGCTATGAACGAGGCTTATGAAAGAAAAAGCTTCGATATTCAAACCTTGCAGCAGAGGATAGAGCTTGGAGGGTAAGGGTGTGTCCAGTGGAGGTAGGGTGCAGGGGCTTTGTAGCAAGTTCAACCGCAAGGCTCCTGAGGGAAGTGGGAGTCAAAGGGCAGGCACAAAGGAGGGCAATAAAAGAACTTGCCAATGCCGCCGAACGGAGCAGTCAGTGGCTGTGGCTGAAGAGGAAAGATGCTGTCTGGGCTGCCATGTGACCATCTAGAGGCTAACTATAAGACACACACCCAGGTCTGATCTCCCTGAGGTGGGCCTGCCTCGACCGAGGGTGTCTTGTGATAAAAGGCCGAAACACCCAGTGACGTTGAGGTACACAACTGAAGATGTGTCTGATTGTTAGCAAATTCACATAGTGGTCATGCCCAAGAATGTCAATTGTAGTGAAATCTGAGGGATTGTAACACATGGTCCTACTAATCAATCATCATTCCATTTCCCAAGAAAAATAAAGTGATCTGTCTCAATGTGTATTCAAAGGTTGGTCATGGCTCAAACCTGGGCCAGTCTTCCAGATAACGTGGACCCCTTCCAATTTATGTACAGAAAAAATGTAATCTTGAACTCATTCAACTCTGATCACATTGAGAATAAAATAATTCAGTGACGACAGCTCAGCCTTCAACATCACAATATTGAATACATATATCCCAAACACTTCAATTTTTAGTTTTAGAGATAGCGTGCGGAAATAGGCCCTTCTGCCCACAGAGTCCGCGCCGACCAGCGATTACCCTGTACACAAACACTATCCTACACATGAGGGAGAATTTTACAAATTTTACTGTAACCAATTAACTAGCAAACCTGTGCGTCTTTGGAATGTGGGAGGAAACCGGAGGTCCCGAAGAAAAGCCCTGAGGTCACAGGGAGAACCTGCAAACTCCGTGCAGACTGCACCCGTAGTCAGGATCAAACCCAGGTTATTAGGGGCTGTGAGGCACTTGCTCGACCATTGCGTCACCACTTCTGGAACCCTTCTAGAATTCCTGACCGGCAGACCCCAGTCAATTAGAATTAGCCATGACATTTATTCTCTGCTGACTCTCAAAACCGGTGACCTTCAGGGATATAGACATTAGAGAATAGACAATAGGTGCAGGAGTAGGCCATTTGGCCCTTCGAGCCAGCACCGCCATTCAATGTGATCATGGCTGATCATCCCCAATCAGTACCCCGTTCCTGCCTTCTCCCCATATCCCCTGACTCCGCTATTTTTAAGAGCCCTATCGAGCTCTCTCTTGAAAGTATCCAGAGAACCTGCCTCCACCGCCCTCTGAGGCAGAGAATTCCACAGACTCACAACTCTCTGTGAGAAAAAGTGTTTCCTCGTTTCCGTTCTAAATGCCTTACTCCTTATTCTTAGACTGTGGCCCCTGGTTCTGGACTCCCCCAACATTGGGAACATGTTTCCTGCCTCTAGTGTGTCCAAGCCCTTAATAAACTTATATGTTTCAATGAGATCACCTCTCATCCTTCTAAACTCCAGAGTGTACAAGCCCAGCTGCTCCATTCTCTCAGCACATGACAATCCCGCCATCCCGCGAATGAACCTTGTAAACCTACGCTGCACGCCCTCAATAGCAAGAATGTCCTTCCTCAAATTATGGGACCAAAACGGCACACAATACTCCAGGTGTGGTCTCACTAAGGCTCTGTACACGGGCTGCCAAAGCTGCCCCTGGCCTGCACTGCCACCGTGGCCACTTCCAGTCTGGACCTACAGACCTTCACCGCCCGGCCTGGTTGCTGATACCGTCCCCGACCCACACCGCCTCCCTTGCCGCTTCTAGGCCGGACCTACCAAGTTACACTGCCAGGCCAGGCTACCAGCACTCACTACCAGGTAGTACCAGCACTATTAGGTCCACCAAGCTAGACCTACTGTCAGCACAGCTTCCACGGCCACTTCCAGTCCGCAACTGCCACCGCCACCTTTACCTGCACTCCACCCCACAGGCCGCGACCTATGACTCCGTCGATCCTCACCCCTCTCCGGTAAACTCACCTGGGTGCCAGGCCCAGTTCCAGACCAAGAGTCTGAAGAATGGTTTCCACCCGGAATATCACATATCTACGTCCTCCAGAGATGCTGCTTAGCCCGTAGAGTTAGTCTAGCACCTTATACCCCGTTGTGTATTAACCAGCACCACCAGTTCTTTGTTTCTACTACTTCTACAATGATTATATGGTAATCCTTACTCGGTTATAGCGGACAATCGGCAAAAAGGGACACTCTGGTCTGTTATAACGAGGACTTGCTTCAAAGCCCCCCAGACTCTGACTATGCGTGTGTGGTGTGAGTCAATACATTGTGTTAAATGGACAAAGGTGAACTCTTTTTAATTTTATTTTGCAGTACAGATTGAGTTTCTCGGTCTCAACTGAAATCAAATTGCGAGCTTGCGCTGGGCGATTTAGTATCAAGCCAGGTGTACAAAGCAAAGTTCGATACTGCCGTTCCCCTGTCGCCCTGTGCAAACTCAGCAAGCTCCGTTCGTTCTACCCGCCTGCCACCGTTCCATTAGAATACACTTTGTTGGAATGAGCACCATCTTCTCACAGGTCGCTCTTAAATTGTGGATGAAGAAGGTCTTTGTTGTGGGCCGACTCGGGAGGAAACGGCAACATGTCGGTGCAGATTGTGCCGGGCAGCGAGTGGTAACAGCGATGGGCGGTAGGGTTGGGCCCCCCGTCGCACTGTGACCCCGGTACGGGCAAGACACACGGGGTCCAGATGAAATCAAATTTCCGCCCGTTATTGGAGTGCGAGGAGGTGTACTTGAGAAAGACTGGGATTTTCCTCTCGACCGGCGTTTCCTCTTCACCTCTCGACCGGGCAAGAGAAGGGTCGGGATAATAAAACGCGTCGATGGTGATGACTTTTTCGTCGATAATTGTAGCTTTGAGAGTCTTTATATCCAGGTCAGTGTCGAGGGGGAGATCATTGGAAAAGCCACAGTAATTGTATCTGCTGAGGCCGAAGGGTTCCTTCACTTTCTGCATCTGGTCACCGGACACGGTGAGATTCCCGTCCGCCACGGACACTTTGACCTTCTGCGGGTCGATGCCGGCCAGGTTCAAGGAGAGGGAAAAAATACGTCTCCGTCCATCCGTGATTGAGCCGCTCATGTTGGACCCAGTGTGAGGTGTGTGTGTGTGCCTAGGGTTGACAGTTGTTACAGGTTTTAACACTTCACGGCCAGTCAGTGTTTCTTACGCCGTGGATCTGCGCTGATGAGGTCACTCGAGTATTTGGGATAAAAACAGAGGCATGAATTTAAATTTTCATTTACAGGGATGTCCACAGTGAGGGGAAATCTAACGGTGTAGGTGTTCCTTCGCACTGACCCGTATTCTAGTCATCGTTATTTATTTTTTTTTTGGGGGGGGGGGATGAAAGTTTGAATGCAAGCAGATTTATTTTCTATTTGGTAAAATGCGGAAGCGAACATTGGACATTTCTAAGATAGACACAAAATGCTGGAGTAACTCTGCGGGACACGTGGCATCTCTGGAGAGAAGGACAACGGGACACAATTTATAGCTCAACATTCCAGGTGTTTGGTGTTTAAAATGTGATCGAGGGAGGTAAAAGACAATAGACAATTGGTGCAGGAGTAGGCCATTCGGCCCTTCGAGCCAGCACCGCTATTCACTGCGATCATGGCTGATCATCCACAATCAGTACCGCGTTCCTGCCTTCCCCCCATATCCATTGACTCCGCTATCTTTAAGAGCTTTCTCTTGAAAGCATCCAGTGAATCGGCCTCCACTGCCTTCTGAGGCAGATAATTTCACAGATTCCACAGACGGAGGAATCGCGCTACTAATCTGGAAAATGTCATGGCAGCACTCAGCGAGGACATACTGGAGGGCTTATGTATTGCGGTAAAGGGTAAAGCTCAAAACATAAGAAAAGTGCAGTCTCTCGAATGGATTGTACTGCAGGCCACCCGACAGCCAGTGGAAGATCGAGAAACAGGTACACTGACAAATTGCAAGTTTAAAGACAATACAGACAGCACAAGACAGATTAAAATATGCAAGAGCAACATGACTGTTGTTGTGGGTGAGTTCAACATCCCCAACGTTGACTGGGACCTACTTGGAGCAAAGGGCTTAGAATGGGCAGAATTTGATAGGTGTATTGAAGAGTGTTTCCAAAAACTGCATGCGGATAGTTCCAAGTTGAGGAGGGACCGCACTGGACCTTGTGTTGGGTAATGAAGCTGGTTAGATGACTTGCGTTTCAATGGAAGAGCATTTTGCGAATAATGACCGCAACTCCATAAGTTTTAAGACTGTTTAGTTCAGTTTAGTTGATTGTCACGTGTACCGAGGTACAGTGAAAAGCTTTTGTTGCGCGCTAACCAGTCAGTGGAAAGCAAATACATGATTACAATCGAGCATTTTACAGTGTACAGATACAGGATAATCGGGATATGTCTAGATCCTGGTGGGAGATACTAAATTGGTGTACGGTAAATTACAAGTAATTGGGCTATGCCAGGGGAGTAAATTAGGAGCAGATGTTATTGTTAGTCCACATCTAGCAGGTGGGAGTTGATTAAAAACCAGTTGATCAAAGTTCAGGATCGGCACGTTCCAGTAAGGATGAGATAAGGATGAGAAGGCAAGGGAACTTTGGATGACCCAGAGACGCTGTAAATGTGGGCAACTAGAAAAAGGAAATGTGTAGAAAATAGAACATAGAAAAATATAGCGTAAACTCCGGTCCTCTACCCACAATGTCTGTGCTGAATATGATGCCAACATAAACAAAATGTCTCTGTGTCCACATAATGCAATGTTATTTTTTCTTATCCGCTCTCTCCTGTTAGCATCTGCTCTTGCACAGACGCATCTTTCTTGTTGATTCTCCTGCCACCCATTTACACCAGGGACAACTTAGCATTGCTAATTGATATGGAAGTCCAAGTGCTGAAGTAACTCAGCAGGTCAGCAGCACTTCTGGAGGACATGGATAGGTAACATTTCAGATCAGGGACCGCGTGGGTTTCCTCAGAGTACTCCAGTTTCTTTCCAGATCCCAAAGACGTGCAGTTTGTGGGTTAAACAGAAAATGCTGGAGTAACTCAGCGAAAGGACCGCGACGCAAAACATCACCCATTCCATCTCTCCAGAGATGCTGCCTGTCCTTCTGAGTTATTCCAGCATTTTCTGTCTCTCTTCGGTGTAATCCAGCGTTTGCAGTTCCTTCCTACGCAGTTTGTAGGTTAATTGGCTTCTGTAAATAGTCCCCAGTGTGTAGGATAGAGCCAGTGTATGTTTGATCAATGGTCAGTGTGGACTCAGTGAGCTGAAGAGCCTATTTCCACTCTGTATCTCTAAACTAAACTCATGCAGGTAATTTGACGCGCCAAAAGGGGCCATGAAATGGTTTTGGTGAGTCGGATTAAAGGCGGTTTATATGTACATTGAAACCAATAGAGTAACCAGGAAGAAGTTAGGACCAAAGATAGACACAAAAAGCTGGAGTAACTCAGTGGGACACGCAGCATCTCTGGAGAGAAAGAATGGATGATGTTTCGGGTCCAGATCCTTCTTCAGCCACTTGGGATACAGGATACATGGTGGCACAACAGGGTGGCACGGTGGCGTAGTGGTAGAGTTGCTGCCTTACAACGCTTGCAGCGCCAAGGACCCGGGTTCGATCCTGACTACGGATGCTGTCTGTACGGAGTTTTACGTTCTGCCCGTGACCGCGTGGGTTTTCTCCGAGATCATCTGTTTTCTCCCACACGCCAAAGGAGTACAGGTTAGTAGGTTAATTGGCTTGGTATAATTGTAAACTACCCCTATTGTGTGTAGGGTAGTGTTAATGCACAGGGATAGCTGGTTGGTGCAGACTCGGTGGGCCGAAGGGCCTGTTTCGCGCTGTATCTCTAAACTAAACTAAATGAGAGAATTTATTCTTCGAATCAGAGGACGAGTATTTTGCATATGCATTCACTAAGGAGAAGGACATGGAGGAGGACAGTGAGATCAGTGTGGAGAACGCTATAGTGTGAAAACAAGATGAAGATATGAAGGTTGTTTAGGGCTCTTAAAAAGCATTAAATCTCCAGGGCTTTTTTGGATCTTTGTAACATCTCTAACCACAGGGGAGGTCTGGACCAGAGACAACGTTGTTCCTTTGTTTTAGAAGGGAAGTAGAGAGAATCCGGGGAAATAGGTTTCAAGGTTTCACGGTCAGTTTATTGTCACAAGTACCAATTAAGGTACAGTGAAATTTGACTTACCATATAGACCATATGGTTCCAATTATAACCACATTACTGATAGAGAGGATCTTTGTGATTGAATTTGGAGGAGAATAGGTTAATGTACAATCAGCCTGGCTTTGTATGCCACAGGTCATGTCTTACAAACTTGATTGATTTTTTGGAGAAGATAAAAAAGGTAATCGACGAGGGTAAGGATGTTGTTTACATGAATTTTAGTAAAACATTTATCTAGAAGATTAAGATGCATGGGATACAATACTTGACAGTATCAAGTCTTACAGTGGCGTGATGGTATGGATTCAGAGCTGTCTTACTAACAGAAGGCAGAGGGTTGTGGTGAGAGTACATTACTCAGGCTGGGTGTCAGTGACCAGTGGAGTTCGTTGATGATCGGTGCTGGGACCTATGTTCTTTATGATACTGGTCCACAACCGATTTTCTGGCACCCATGTTTCCAAAGCCTTGCCGGATTATCCGTTTTGCTGGACCAACAAGTTTCCATAATAATGATGCAACAATGCACCTCTAACCAACTCTGATAACTCCATGCCTCTAATGCACCATGGAGCGCTAGAAACTTAAATAAAACAATTATTAAATATGAATTACATTTACAGCGAAACTTGCATTTCTTGCACGGGGTTAACGAGTTGCCATCGTAAATCCCAATTACGGTCAGATCCACCACGGCTGCGAGGCCGAGGCGCCGCTTCTCCACAGGACCACCGGGTTGACTCCCTGTCGCCTTGGTTCAAAATAAATTACTTTTATTTAAAGTGATGTCATCTGCTCCTTGGCAACCAATCTCTACCTCAGAACATGGTTTGAGTATCGCTGAGGTACGGCAGTGCGGTAGATAGATACAAACTGGAGTTACTCAGCGGCACAGGCAGCATCTCTGGAGAGTGACGTTTCGGGTCGAGACCCTTCTTCAGATTGAGAGTCAGGGAAGAGGGAGACATAGAGATAAGGAAGGGTACGGCGTGAGAACGAAACATCAAAGGGGATGAGGTTCAAGGAAAATTTAGAATATACCATTGTTAACTAGGGGAAGGTGACAACGAGGGAAATAGAGATCAAATGTAATCAAGGGTACAGCCAGACTGGTCGGGGAACTGGGAGTAGAGAGGGATAGAGAGAGAGAGGGAAAGAAAGGGTTTCGTGAAGTCAATATTCATACTGCTGGGTGTAAGCTACCCAAGCAAAAATATGAAGTGCTCTTCTTCCAATTTACGCTGGGCCTCACTGTGACAACGGGCAGAAAGGTCAGTGTGGGAATGGGAGGGGGAATTAAAGTGGGAGTAGCAACCGGAAGATCACGTAGGTCTCGGCAGACAGAGCGGTGGTAGACTGCAGATGCTGGTTTAAACGGAAGATAGATACAAAAAGCTGGAGTAACTCAGCGGGTCAGGTAGCATCTCTGGAGAGAAGGAATAGGTGACGTTTCGGGTCGAGACCCTCCTTCAGACTCCGTAGCATCGGAGAGCGGGAGGAACAGAAGCAGTTTGAAGAAGGGTCTCGACCCGAAACGTCACCTATTCCTTTTCTCCAGCGATGCTGCCTGACCCGTGGTTACTCCTGCATTTTGTGATGGGTTTTGGAAACCGTATTACTTGTCGCCTGATACAGTGAGACCCCATGAGTTTACTCGAACGAATTACTGATCTAATGTGACTGGTTTTGCTGAACCACTTGCCCGAGTTTGGACATATTGGATGGATACATGGAAACAATTGGCTACAGTATCCTGTTCAGCACTATATATTAACGCTTCCAGCAGAGCCGCCTTTGTCTGATTTTAAATTGTCGTTTACAATTTGTTACCTAGTACTCTCTGTACAACTGAGGCTGCGGTAATAAACTGTTCGTGGAATCTGCGAAGAACATAAGCAACATCCCATTCATAAAATGCTAAAATCCAGAATACACACCCTGAAATCGTAACACGTCTCAGAAACAGGCCCACGATCTCTCTCTATGTAGGAAGGAACTGCAGATGCTGGTTTAAATAGAAGATGGACACAAAATGCTGGAGTAACTTAGCGGGACAGGCAGCATCTCTGGAATGGGTGACGTTTCGGGTCGAGACCCTTCTTCAGGCTCTCTATATCTCTCTATAATCACCGTCTATATCTCTCGTATTCCCCTATTCCCAAACTCAGTCTGAAGAAGGGTCTCGATCGGAAACGTCACCCATTCCTTCTATCCAGAGATGCTGTCTGACCCGCTGAGTTACTCCAACCTTTTGTGCCTATCTTGAGAAACAGGGCCTTTGGCTGAGCATGTCCACACCGACCATCGTCCTCTGCCTTGGAGTTTAAGTACTCGCCCAGTAATCCGAATGATGAGAGAGTACCTGCCTCCACCGCCACTTCGGGTAAACATACAACATTGTATCCTGACCTGCTACCAGTTGCAACATTTGGGTCACAATCGTTGTTTTCTGGTACCATGGTTACCGTATTCCTCGAACTAACCGCAGGCGTCCGCATCTCTTAATATTTAAGTAAATGAATTCGGCGACTGCGTCCAAGAATGAACTTTATTCCCGAGTTGTGGACTGAGCAATTTTGTTTGTTTTTAAGGGTAAGAGCCTTTAAATTGGTTTCGGCATTCCCCAGACAAGTCACTCGATGCCTCTCTGATTTATTAGAAAGTAATTTTCGGTTGTTTCTGCTTGTTCACATTACTCAAGCCAACACTGAACTGACCTCCCTCCCTGTCTGTCTGTCTGTCTGTCCGCCTGCTTTTTGGTGGAGTTTCAGTTGATCACAGTTGCCTCGAGTTCCTGTCGGTATGGCAACTCGTCGCCTGATATTGAGAAGTCGATGCTATTGGGGGAGAAGTTACACAGACTCCCGGGCAACGAATGGTGGCAAATGTTGAGGAGGGAACTCTGATTGTCGCAGCGAGTTCCGGGTATTGGCAAGAGACACGGCGTCCAGAAGGGAGCTTGTTTGACGTTGCTTTCTGTCGGGGTGGATGAAGTGGTGTATTTGTAAACCACTGGCAGCGTTATTGGCTGGTAGAACTCGTCGTCCTTATCTTGCATTTCCACCAAGATACCTATATCGTAGTAACGAGCTTCGATGGTCAGCATTGAATCGTCGGTGATGGTGGCGGACAGGGAGTTCAGATCCAGGTTTGGTGGGAGGCGCAGTTCATTGGAGAAGCCGCAGTAGTTGTACCTCGTAATTCCAAGTTCCCCTTGTTTAAACTTGCGGATGTGCTGCCCGCTGATTTCCAGCTTTCTGCCCGTGATGTGCACCGTCACTTTGTGGGGATCAATGCCCGCCACGTTCAGGCAGAGCGAGAACGTTTCCCTTTCCTCCCGAGTCCCGGCCGATGCGGCCTCTCGCTCCCCGTCGCTCGCTGGATTTATCACTGATGCCATTTCCCACGTCGCACCAAACGGGACGGGCGTCGGGAGGGGGTTAACTTGTGCGTTTCTTGCGCTTCAGTGATGAAAATGATTAACATAATCAATTCAAATCATTTGGTCAAGGCTATTTATTATGAAATATAATAAAGGGGGCAAGCGACATGCATTGTTCAGGCAGTGGGTAAACATCTCATCACATCCGACGACCATGGTTGTATAAATTGTGGCCAGTTACGGCTTTACATCTAATTGTATCAAATTATTGCTATTTACGGCTTTACATTTAATTGTATCAAAATCATCTGGAAAGAAATGGGTGGGGCAAGGGCTGACAAGTGCCGGCGTGTCAGGGTTGATTGGTTTGTACGGAGGGAGAGAGGTCACAAAGTTAAATGTCAAGAGTGTTTCATTGTCATATGTCCCAGATAGGACAATGAAATCCTTGCTTGCTGCAGCACAACAGAATACATAATCACAGTATTGTTTAAGAAGGAACTGCAGATGCTGGAAAATCGAAGGTAGACAAAAATGCTGGAGAAACTCAGCGGGTGAGGCAGCATCTATGGAGCGAAGGAAAGAGGCGACGTTTCGGGTGGAGACCCTTCTTCAGACTATAGTCATAGTACATAACGGATTATAATCATAGTACATAACCGGAAAATAAATCAGTGTGTGTATACACATGCACGCATACTCAATAAATAAACAAATATAGTGCAATAATAAAATAGTCTGTTGTAGTTCAGAGCCTATTTGTTGTGTTTAACAGCCTGATAGCTGTTGGGAAGAAGCTGTTCCTGAACCTGGACATTACAGTTTGCAGGCTCCTGTAGCTTCTTCCCGATGGCAATGGTGAAATGAATGTGTGGCCAGGATGGTGTGGGTCTTTGATGATGTTGGCTGCCTTTTTGAGGCAGCGACTTCGATATATCCCTTCGATGGTGGGGAGGTCAGAGCCGGTGATGGACTGGGCAGTGGTCACAACTTTCTGCTGTCTTTTCCGCTCCTGGACATTCAAGTTGCCGAACCAGGCCACGATGCAACCAGTCAGTATGCTCTCTACTGTGCACCTGCAGAAGTTCAAGAGAATCCTCTTTGACATACCAAATCTCCATAGTCTTCTCAGGAACTAGAGGCACTGATGTGCCTTCTTTATAATTGCACCAGTGTGCTGGGTCCAGGAAAGATCTTTGGAAATATGCATGGCCAGGAATTTGAAGTTTTTGACCCTCTCCACCATCGACCCATTGATATAAACAGGATTGTGAGTCCTCGTCCTTCCCCTTCCAAAGTCCACAATCAGTTCCTTGGTTTTACTGATGTTGAGACCAGGTTGTTGTGCTGGCACTATTTGGTCAATTGGTCGATCTCACTTCTATACTCTGACTCATCACCATCTGTAATTTGTCCAACAACAGTGGTGTCGTCGGCGAATCAGCTATTTCTCCTCTACAGCCGTGGAGAAGATTCCCGCCTTCACAGACGCTGCCTGACCTGCTGAGTTCCTCCAGTTGTTTTCATTTTTGCTCAACAACTGCATCTTGTGTCTGTCTCCAAGGCATTTAAAGGTTTGAGATGACGCTTGGCAAACAGACCCATCGGGCCAATGAATCCACATAGATGACACTATTGTAGCTCCATATTATACCAATTTTGCATCATACACAGTAGGGGCACTTTTCCGAAGCCGATCTCCAGAAGAAAACCCCATGCAGTCACAGGGAGAATGTACAAACTCTATGCAGGCAACACCCGTAGTCAGGATCGTACCCAGGTCTCTGGCGCTGTAAGGCAGTAGCTCTACCGCTGCCCCTGACATGCTGCTCCTCCAATTCAGGTTCAAGTTTTGAACACCTTTTAATTTTGATGGTATTAGAAATATAGCAATTAAGAGCAGAGTGGTCATTGGATACTCCCGATGATCATTCATGCCATTTCACGTTTCTAGGGTTCTCAAAAGCATAGAGCAAACAGAAAAACACAGGCCCACAAACCTCCAAGATGCCATTAAAACTAATCATATCTGACTACACATGATCTACATGCCCACCCCATCCCCCTGCCTGTTCATGTTCCTCCCAATCATCTCTTGAATGTCGATGTGCTCAGAGTGGATGGGGGGGGGGGGGGGGTGGGGGGTTGAGCGGGGGATGGAATGAATGCAGGACACTCCCCCCTCCCACCCCCACCAGCCCCGGACAGCCCCTGCCTGAAGCCGTCCCCCTCCCCCGGCTGCAGAACGCAAGAGACGCAACACATACACATCTCCCCTCCCACTGCACACCCCCCGCCACCACATCCACCCCCCTCCTCCCACACCACACTCTCCACCCTTCTACACCCCCCTGCCCACACACACCCCCACTCCACTCCTCCCCTCCAAAACATGAAGAGGAGGGGGAGGGAGTGCTGGGGAATGATGTGAAATGAGCCGCACCCGTGCAGTTAGGGGCTGTGGGTGAGTGGTGGAATATTGCGTTGGGGAATGGGTTGCATTGGGGGACCAAGCCTCCTGTGTGACTGGGACCCAACGGGTCCTACTTAGTCTAGTTACTGCTTCCACTGCCTTCCACTTTGGTGGCCTAACATCTCTCTTATGTTCTATCTCTGTAGGGTGGTGTATATGGAGGGAAACCCAGTTTCCTATTTTTTCTGTATCTGAATATTTCCTTTATAAATATTCCTTTATTACAACTCTAGATTTCGGCCCACTGCTCTTCTCCCTGACTGGCTGATTTGACAGTGCTTTTGAGTGAACGGAGTAATGATATATAATCATAGGGTGGCACGGTGGTGCAGCGGTAGAGCTACTGCCTTACAGTGCCAGAGACCCGGGTTCGATCCTGACTATGGGCGCTGTCTGTACAGAGTTTGTAGGTTTTCCCCATGACCTGTGTGGATTTTCTCAGAGATCTTCGGTTTCCTCCCACACTCCAAAGCCCTACTGGTTTGCAGGTTAATTGACTTGATAAATGTGAAATTGTCCCTAGTGGGTGTAGAACAGTGTTATTCCGCAGGCATCGCTGGTTGGTGCAGACTCAGTGCGCCCGAGGGCTTGTTTCCGCGCTGTGTCTCTAAACTTAACTAAACAACTGTTTCTCCATTTCTCTTTCCATCTCTTTCTCCTGCCCTCCTTGGATGTTTCTCTGTTCTGGTGGAATCTATTCAACAGTAGTTCCACTAGGAGATGATGTGCACCAATGATCGTTGGCCGGTGCCAACCCGGTGGATAGAAGGTTTCCGCGCTGTATCTCTAAACTAAAATCAACTATATCCCACAAACTGGTTTTCTACTCATCACTAGACTTCACTGGGCTGACTTGACTGACTTCTCAAGAAGTGTTGCTGAATGGTTGTCTCTGCACTCCCTCTACCTTCCCTGATGTATTCTGAGGCCCTTTGCTGTTGTTACTTTCTGCCAACCACAAGAACAGACCAGGGGCTTCTTTCCCTCTTCCACTGAGCCATGGTCCTTCATTGGTGCGCTAATCCTGTTCATAGTATTTTCCATTCCATTATCTGTAACCAGGTAATCCACCTGTGAGTCTTCTTCCGCCCCTGCTCATTTTTACCCTTGGGGTATTTTTCTGTTATTTTCCGAAGTTTTTTCAGGATGCAGCAAGACTATTTACAGTCTACGGCACAGCTGCAATGAGGTGCGAACCCATAACAGCCTCAGCGGGGTCTGTTCCCTCCTGCCAGCTGTCTTTCCAAGTTGTCACGTGGAATTTCCCTAGTTGTCAGCTATTTGTAGTGTCTCTTGTGTTTTAACACCTAGTGCCTCCTTAACAAGTTCTGCAAGTTCACAAGTTATAGGAGTAGAATTAGGCCATTCGGTCCATCAAGTCTACTCCGCCATTCAATCAAGGCTGATCTCTACCTCCAAATCCCATTTTCCTGCCTTCTCCCCATAACCCTTGACACCCGTTCTAATCAAGAATTTGTTTATCTCTGCCTTAAAAATATCCACTGACTTGGCCTCCACAACCCTCAGTGGCAATGAGTTCCACAGATTAACTACCCTCTGACTAAAGAAGTTCCTCCTCACCTCCTTTCTAAAAGGGTGCCCTTTAATTCTGAGGCTGTGACCTCTGGTCCTAGACTCTCCGATCAGTGGAAACATCCTTTCCATATCCACTCTATCTATGAGGTCCCCCCTCAACCTTCTAAACTCCAGCGAGTCAAGCACTCATCATATGCTAACCCACTCATTTCTGGAATCATTCTTGTAAACCTCCCCTGGACCCTCTCCAGAGTCTGCATATCTGCACATCCTGCCTCAGATATGGGGCCCAAATTTCTAAATGTGGCCTGACCAGCACCTTACAGAGCCTCAGCATTACATTTCTATTTTTGTATTCCAGTCCTCTCGATATAAATGAATTTGCCTTCCTTACTACTGATTTGACTAGCAAATTAACTTTTTGTTAATTTGGGAGTCCTACACCAGCACGCCCAAGTCCCTTTGCACCTCTGATTTCTGGATTCTCTCTCCATTTAGAAAATAATAAACGCCTTTGTTCTTATTATCAAAATGCCTGACTCCGCGCTTTGCTTCACTGAATTTCATTTGCCACTTCTCTGCCCACTCTCCTAACCTGTCCAAGTCCTTCTGCAGAGTCCTTGCTTCATCCACACTGCCTGCCCCTCCACCTATCTTAGCATCATCTGCAACGTTGTGTAGGGATGGAGCCACACACCCATCTTTTGTATCATTTGTTCTTTAGATATGTGTTAGAAACTATCTATGTGGAAATTAACTATTTATTCTTTGTTTTCTCTTAGTCACATGACTAAGTTTTAACAAAGGAGCGGTGCAATCATGCTGTTTATTTTGTCTTATCTGTGTTTTATGTTTGCTTTATTTTCTTCCTCATTCTTTCCTTTTGAATTGATTTCAAAGAGGGACCTGGATTTCATGCTGGCCATTTGGAAGCAAGGTTAAAGTGTTGGAAATGTGAGTGTCTCTATTCTGGATATGAGATGGCATCATTTCAAAAATAAATTGTCATTTGTAGAAATTGTGATTAGTATACATTTATTTTAGTAATTTGAAATTGGATCCAAGGAGAGATGGCTGAATGGATAAAAAATTGGTTTCATGGAAGGAAGTAGAGGGTGATGGTGGAAGGTTGCTTCTTGACTGGATGCCTGTGACTTGTGCTGTACCTCAGGGTTCGGTGCCGGGCCCATAACTGTTTGTCATCTATATCAGTGATTTGGATGAGAACATACATGGCATGATTAGAAAGTTTGCTGATGATACAAAATTGGGTGGTTTTGCAGAGAGTGAAGATCGATTGGCCAGGTAAGCTGAGGAATCGTTGATGGAATTTAATACAGAGCAATGTGAGGTGTTGTATTTTGGGAAGTCCACATGGGCAGGATCTACACAGTGAATGGTAGGGCTCTGGTGAGTGTTGTAGAACAGATGGATCTAGGAGTGCAGGTGCATGGTTCTATGAAGGTGAAGACGCAGGTAGATCGAGTGGTGAAAAATATTCAGGGGTAGGCTACGGCAGCGTTCCCCCCCCCCCCCCCCCCCCCCACCGGACCCTGACATGCCCTGCCTGAAGCTGTTCCCCTGCCCTAGCTGAAGGTCGCTCCCAACCAGCCCCTGCCTGAAACCGTCCTCCGGCTACAGAGCGCTCCCGCCACCTCACGCCTAAAGCCGTCCCTGTCCCCAGCTGCAGGATGTTCCCCCCCCACCTGACCCCACCTGCCCCCACCTGAAGCCGTACCGTTCCCAGCTGCAGGACGCTTCCCCCCCCCCCCCCCCCCCCCCACTGTTCCCCGCCTGAAGCTGGTAAGGAGCGATAGCGGTAGGTCACAACTGCGATAGTCCACGGCAGGGGTAGACAGTGATAGACAGCGGCAGCGATAGACCATGACGGCGATAGGCCACGGCAGCGGCAGGCCATGGCAGGGGTAGACAGCGGTAGGCCAGGGCAGCGGTAGGCCAGGGCAGCAGTAGGCCAGGGCGGTGGCATGCCACGGCAGTGCAGTGCAGTGGCATGCCACGGCAGTGACAGCGGTAGGCCAAGGCAGGGGTAGGCAGCGGTAGGCCACGGCAGCGGCGGCGATAGGCAGCGGCAAGGGGAGGCAGCGGTAGGCAGTGGCAGCAGCAGGCCACGGCAGGGTTAGGCAGCAGGGGATGCACTCCCCCCACCCCCCCACCAGCCCCCGCCTAAAGCCGCCTCCCTCCCCGAGCTGCAGGATGCTTCCCCCATTGGTCCCCAACAGCCCCCGCTGAAGCCATCCCCCTCTCCCGGCTGCAGGACGCTCCCCCCCACCGGACCCCTGTCAGCCCCCACTTGAAGCCGTCCTACTCCCCCGGCTGCAGAATGCTCCCCCCCCACCGTCCCCGCCCGAAGCCGGTGGGGAGCGGCAGCGGTAGGCCAAGACAGCAATAGGTCACGGCAGCAGCAGCGATAGGCAGCGGTAGGCAGTGGTAGGCAGCGGTAGGCCAGGACAGCGATAGGCAGCGGTAGGCCACGACAGCGATGGGCAGCGGCAGGCCATGGAAGTGCTCCACCACCTGAAGCTGTCCCGCCACCGGCCCCCAACAGCCCCCGGCCAATGAATCCACTTCCCTATTGTAGCTCCATATTATACCAATTTTGCATCTGTAGGGGGAAGCCGATCTCCCGCCATTCACTGTCTCTTGCAGAGCAACCCCAGGATCGTACCCAGGTCTCTGGCGCTGTAAGGCAGCTCTACGCTGCCCCTGACATGCTGCTCCTCCAATTCAGCTCCATTTGGACACCTTTTAATTTTGATGTATCAGAATATGCAATTAAGAGCACAACAAGACTGTCATTGGATATTCTCGATGATCATTCATGCCATTTCACGTTTAAAAAAGCATAGAGCAATTTTACAGAAAAACACAGGTTATTCACAAACCTCCAAGAGCATTAAAACTAAATCCCTTTTCTACATGCCCACCCATCAGCTGCCCCTGCGCTGTAATCATGTTCTACGTCACAATGGGTCTCAATTGAATGTCGCCATGGGAGAGCTCAGAATGGATGGGGGGGGGTTGAGGGGGGATGGGGGGGGGGGGGGGCCGAGTTGAGAGGGAGGAGGAATAAATGGACACTCCCCCCCCCAACCAGGGACAGCCCCTGCCTGAAGCCGCCCTCCCCCGGCTGCAGAACGCGCGCAACACATGGGGGATCTCCCCTCCCACTGCGCCACCACATCCACCCCCTCCTCCACACTCCCACCCTTAGTCTACACATAACTAAAATTCTGATCGGTTTGCGTGGCCTTTCTATCTATTTGCGCGAAAACGGTACGCGATAGTGCTACGAATTTTCAACATCTCTGTGCTGTGAGTGCACCAAGTTTTGTTCCATTTCGTGGTAAATTGTAAATGTTAGCGAGGTTTAAAAATCTTAAAAAACGCGCATGCGCAAATCTATATCCACTCCTGCCGGACCGCGCCCCACAGATTAGTCTCTTCCCCTGTCACTCCACGGGACGATCCGCCACATCCTGCACCATCGTGTCTTTACAGGAGATGAGGGACGCTCAGGATGGCCGGCGGAGGTCGCCAACCGGACAGAATTTTTGGAGGGACTGTAAGTGGTGGCGGAGGCAGAGATGTCGGAGATGTTGGAGAACGGAAAGCGGAGATCCTGGCGGAGCAGAACGATCAGCGACCAGCTGTGAGTCCCCATCGCACCACAAGCTCCAGCCACTTCCTTTCTGGTTCCCCTCGCTGGCTCCTGCCCCCCTTCCACGTGATAACCCCCTCTCCCCCTGGCTCTTCCTTTGTCTTTTCTCCAAGCTCTCTCCCCCCTCCCCCCTCCCCCTTCCCCCCACCTCAATGCCCTTCCCCCTCCCACAAACCCCACTTGCCTCCATACCCCTTCCCCCCACAACCCCCCCGTGACCTCAGAGCCCTCCCCCCACAATCCTGCCCCCACAAACCCCTCCCGCCCACACACCCATTTCCCCCCAAACGTCCCGTCCCCACACCCTCCTGCCTCCCCCACCGCTCCCCCAACCCCCGCCCCCCACCCTTCCGCCCCTGCACCCACACCCACAGCCCCCACCGCCCCTACTGCCCCCACCGCCCCTGCCCCCACCAACCCCCCGCCCCCACCCCCCATGGCCCCCTGCCCACAAGCTCCACCCCCCCCACAAACCCCCCCCTCACAACCCCCCCCCCTCACAACCCCTGCCCCCACACACCTTCCCCCACACCCCCCCCACATTGAAATAGTTAAAATCACAAAGGAAAGAATTCAAGGTTTACCAGAGGCATCAATCGTCATTCATCCAGGTCGTCGGCCAGCTTTGGTAATGGAAGGCGGATTAACACACAAATTGACAAGGAAGTTACCGTCATAATACCAAAAGATAATGACCTTCAGGCAACATCACGGCACATTATCTTGAAAGAAAGAGGAGGAGGCCTGAAAATCATTTCAGTCTCATAGGTCGTATGATAGTTATCAATACGCCCTTTTCTTTCCACATGGAGATGATGGATGGCATCACCAACTCCAAATGAGTAACCTCAAGAAAGTGACAGCGATATTATGCCTATAGGATTATGAATAATGATAATGAATTAAACCACCTTTTGAGAGGAGGATAACTCTTTCAACAATATGCGGTTGATATGGCAGCTAAGATTGAGACTGGTACTCAATTATATTTGCATGAATTGAGCATCGTTGAGATCAACAACTTACAGAGGCCTCACGGATGCATTAGTTCAAGTTCAAGTGAGTTTATTGTCGTGTGTCCCTGATAGGACAATGACATTCTTGCTTTGCTTCAGCACAACAGAACATAGTAGACATTGACTACAAAACAGATCAGTGTGTCCATATACACATGAATAAATAAACTGATTAAGTGCAAATAACAGATAATGGGTTATTAATGTTCAGAGTTTTGTCCAAGCCAGGTTTAATAGCCTGATGTTCTGTGGGGAAGTAGTTATTCCTGAACCTGGTCGTTGCAGCCTTCAGGCTCCAGTACCTTCTACCTGAAGGTAGCAGGGAGATGAGTGTGTGGCCAGGATGGTGTGGGTCTTTGATGATACTGCCAGCCTTTTTGAGGCAGCGACTGCGATAAATCCCCTCGATGGAAGGAAGGTCAGAGCCGATGATGGACTGGGCAGTGTCTACTACTTTTTGTAGTCTTTTCTTCTCCAAGGCGCGCAAGTTGCCGAACCAAGCCACGATGCAACCAGTCAGCAAGCCCTCTACTGTGCACCTGTAGAAGTTAGAGTGAGTCCTCCTTGACAAACCGACTCTCCGTAATCTTCTCAGGAAGTAGAGGCGCTGATGTGCATTAAACGATAATGATGATTTGGAGAACATCGGAAAGTGTATCATCCTCTCCTCAACATTTGTCGGCGACCGAGATGGAATGCTGCCAGGATGCCATGATGTACGTTCGGAAGTATGGCAATGCTTCCTTCTTCATTTCGATGACTTGCAATCCGAATTGGAGTGAGATGCGACAGTGCCTCTTTCACAATCAGCAGTCATGTGATAGGCCTCAGGGCGAGGATCGGATTCCAGCAGGACATAAGAAACTGCAACATCCTCTGTCTGACTGAGACATGGCTGACCCCGCTGGTGCCGAATCAAGTAATCTGCCCAACCGAGTCTTTCACTGTTTTCCATGCGGACAGAGCGGAAGAATCCAGGAAATCCAAGGGTGGAGGAGTTTGCTTCATGAACAACAATAACTGGTGCAACCCTAGGAATATTAAGATGCTTTCTCGTTCCTGGAGCATCTGACTATCTCATGCCATGCATTCTACCTTCCTCGGGAGTTCAGCTCAGTGATCGTCACTGCCGAATACATACCACCGCCTGCGGACACCGACGTGGCATTATCGGCCCTACACGATGTGTTATGTCGACACCAAAACAAGAACCCTGATGCGGCTATGATGGTGGCTGGAGATTTTAATAAGGCAAATCTCAAAAAGGTCATGCCTAACTTCTGCCAATACATCACATGTATCACCAGGGGGAAATAACTTTGGACGACTGCTACACGCCGTTCAGGAAAGGCTACAAGGTTGTTTCTCTCCCTCCTTTTGGGAAATCTGACCACGCTGCCATTTTCCTGCTGCTGGAGTATAAACAACGGACAGTACGGGAAGCGGCAGTGACGAGGGACGTAAAGTGGTGGTCTGACCATTCAGAGGCCATGCTGCAGGATGCACTGAGTGATGTCGACTGGAATATGTTCCAAGCAAGTTCCGGAGACGTCAGTGAGTTCGAGGAAGCGGTCACGGACTTCATTGCAACAATAGCCGATAACATCGTCCCCACGGTAAGGGTTAGCATCTTTCCTCATCAAAAACCTTGGGTGGACAGGTCCATTCGCGTTGCTTTGAATGCTCGCACCGCTGCTTACAACTCCGGCCTGGCATCCGGAAATATGGATGACTACAAGGCAGAGTCCTACAGACTGCGAAGGGCGGTGAAGGACGCAAAAAGGAGGTACAAGGACAGGATGGAGTCGCAGATGGAGCAGCGGGACACCAGACGTCTTTGGCAGGGGCTATGGGCTATAACTAACTACCAGAGCAGACCCCCCCCCCCCCCCCCCCCCCCCCCCCCCCCCCCCCCCCCCCCCCTCAACCGGGAGTTCCAGCACCTCCCGAGCTGATGACCTGAACTCTTTTAATGCACAATTCAAGACGAGCAACATCACCCCTAGCTCGCTGGCTAACAACAACACCTAGCTGGAGGGCGGTCCACCTCTGGGGATGTGCACACATTCCCGGTGACCGAGCACGCTGTGAGAGGGCTCTGACGTGCAAGAACACTCTACTACATTGATGTTCCCCGATTTTACACATGGAACAATAGGAGATGGCAAAGAAGGAAGGTTGGCAAGACAGTGAATGATCTTCTAGGTATTGGTGAAGCCAACGTTCCGGAATGAGTGTCTACCGTGTCTCCAAGATGTGGTGACCTCTCCTATTTGAGACTGCTTCTTCAACACATAAAAGGACCAGTATCTTGCAATTCATTGAAGACACATGATGGAGAAATGTATCCTTCAAAGACGTCTCCAGAGAAAGAGGTTTGTTGCAGACTGACGATCATTGGCAACAAACCATGGAAGATGCTGAGAAGACAAGACTCCACAGTGCAATGAGACATTCTTTTCATCAACAGCAAAGAGACATCGAGCCGCAGTGAGCAACAGAATGCAATAAGAGATGCCACAAGAAAGAACGGAACTGAATAAATCTTATTCTTAACATTTAAATTGTTGTTATATTTTAAGAGTTATTCACATTTTAAGCTTTAATAAATACCTTTTCCACTTGCTGTGCCTGTCTGCTGCGCCTGCACAGTAATACCTGTGTGTTCTATTTCATAATGTGAACCCAATGAGTGGAAAAATGGCTGTGCAGGAGGAGAGCAGGTAAGAGTGAATGGGTGGGGGGGGTTGAGGAGGGATGGAGTGAGTGCATGGGGAGGGAGGGCATGGGGCAGAGTGGGGGGTTGAGGGGAGGATTGGGGACCAGTTGCTTCACAACGGGAACCCATCAGCCACACTTGCAGAGTTGGGGGCTTTGGCTCAGTGGTGGAATATTGTATTGGGGAACCAGGCCTCCCGTGTGACAAAGGGACCCAGCGGGTCCCACTTTATTTGTCTGTCTGTCTGTCTGTCTGTCTGTCTGTCTGTCTGTCTGTCTGTCGAACATAAAACAGCACCCCCACTTTCCCCGCCCCACCCATTTGCCCCAGTGGGTTGCATTGGGGGACCAGGCCTCCCGTTTGACTGGGACCCAACGGGTCCCATTTAGTCTAGTGATAAATAACAGTATTAAAATGTAGACATATTCCTTATTAACTATCTTTGTAGTATTAAAAACTTACGAATATACTAACATTGTGGGATCAGAGAGGATATGAGGGTGGTGAGAAATCTAGATAGTTACAAGAAACAGGAGGAAGGTTAAAGTTGAAATCTGATGAACAACTTCCACACAGAAAACAGTGAACTCGCTACTATAAGGTAAACAAGCTTCCTTATCTGATTAGAATGTTCGTTTTGTGCCCATATCCCTTCGCATGCACACGGAAGTATCTCTTTGCCTGCTCAAGGACAGGTTTCAATCAAAATTATAATTGGATATATATGGCTCCATTTTTGCAACTGATTAATGAGAGAAAATATTATTATCCTTTCTTACAATAAGTGGAAGAAAAATTAATATCTTTCCTTATTTAATTTTGATTGGAATTAAACAAGGTAACGAAAGGGTGTATTGGAGGCGACAATTGGAAATCTTAAATTTTATTAATTTTATGAAAGATCAGATTGCTTTTTACTTCTTGACAAACTCTACTGAAGAAATATCCAATGGTGTAGTCTGGGATGCTTTTAAGGCATATATTTGTGGACAAATTATGTCATACTCCGCGGGATTAAAAAAAAATCTCAAAAAGAAATACGTTCATTGGCTGACGAGATTAAAGAATTTGATAAAAAATATTCAAAAGCTCCTAGTTTAGAGCTCCATAAGAGAGTTGAACTTCAATTGAGACAAGATTCGTTATTAGTATCACCGATTGAGAACCAGCTACTTAAAACCAAAAGTCAATTTTATATACATGGTGAAAAATCTGGTAAATTACTCGCTAATCAATTTAAAGTGGTGTCGGTTAAGCGTCAGATTACTAAAGTGAGTAAACGGGATGGTACATTAACTGTTGACCATGATGAAATTAATAAATCATTTCAGGAATTATATACCTCCCAATACTAATCAGAATTTCCTACTGATTCCAACATAATGCATGAGTTTTTAAAGAAACTGAACTTACCAAATTTACCATATAATGAGTCTGTTGTTAGATGAGCCCATCACGGAAGAAGAAACACAGAAAGCAATTCTTTCAATTAATTTTGGTAAAGCTCCCGGTTTAGATGGGTTTACAGTAGAATTTTTAAAGTATTTTTCAAATTTATAGTCTCCATGGCTATGCAAGGTATTTAAAGAAGCCTTTTTAAGGAATAGATTACCACAATCTTTTTATGAAGCATCTATTTTAAGGACCAAGATGAGAAAAACATTTTTCACACAGAGAGTGGTGAATCGCTGGAATTCTCTGCCGCAGAAGGTAGTTGAGGCCACTTCATTGGCTATATTTAAGAGGGAGTTAGATGTGGCCCTTGTGGCTAAAGGGATCAGGGGGTATGGAGAGAAGGCAGGTACAGGATACTGAGTTGGATGATAAGGGATGATCATATTGAATGGCGGTGCAGGCTCGAAGGGACGAATGGCCTACTGCTGCATCTATTTTCTATGTTTCTATGTTTCTATTTCTTTAATTCTTAAAAAAAGATAAAGACCCTACGGAAGTGACATCATATAGACCTATAGCAATGTTAAATGTAGATTTCAAATTTTCAAAAATATTAGCTATGAGATTGGAAAATATTTTACCGCAAATTATCTCTGAAGATCAGACGGGTTTTATTAAAAATCGTTACTCATACTTTAATGTTATGAGATTAATGAATATCGTATATACAGCATCTAATAAAACCCCAGAATGTGTCATCCCACTCGATGCCGAGAAGGCGTTTGATAGAGTGTGAAAGATACATCTTCTAGAAGCGCTGGGACGCATCCTCAGTGATGTGACCTGGGGTCATCGGGTGTTTCGGGTCTCACAACATTAGACACCCTCGCCCAGGCGACCCAGCTGGGGTTGATCAAGCCCCGACTTGCGTCCCAGCAGCAACCGTCCACGGATCAGCCCTCTTAATCCAAAGCCACCTAGTGGCTTTCTCTGCGGCTTCCCTTGTGGATTGAATGGCCCTCCTCTTTGCCAGCCCCATAATGCCCAACTGGTTGAGGACTTTGCAGAGTGAGCATCCTACAAAGCCTCTACAGCCCACCTCTATAGGCTCATAGTATGTCTTCCAGCCTCTGGCCTGGCACATCTCCACCAGTTCCTGGTACTTTGCGCGCTTCCTCTCATTAGCCTCTTCAATATGCTCTTCCCAGGGCATTGTCAGTTCCAGAATGATCAGCTGTTTTGTCACTTCGGAGGTGATGATTATGTCTGGCCAGAGTGATGTTGCTGTGATGTGCTGTGGAAATCTCAGCTGTTTGTCCAGATCGACGTGCAGCTGCCAGTCAGTGGCTGTGTAGAGGAGGCCCGTCCTTGTTTTTGGTTGTGGTTGGGGCTTCTCTCCAGCTTTGACAAAAGTGATTGATTTCTTTGGGCGTGGTGGTGTTTGCTGTTACTGATGGCAGTGGCTATGCTCTCAACAACCACCTTGAGCACCTGGTGGTTGTTGAGAGCATAGCCACCGCCTTGACGACCTTCCCCAAGAGACTTTGGAAATGTTCTAACGATCCTCTTCCAGAGCAAGCAAAGTGGGCAGGAAGGTGTCTCGCTCTTGCCCTAGACGTGGAGGTTTGCTGGGCTTGGTAGGGCATCGTAGACAGCTTGGACAAGGAACCGGACGCGCTGGAAGTCCGCCTGCATGATGTTTGACCAGGTAATCCTGCGCTGCGGTATGCTATCCCACCTTGTCCACGCTCCCTGCTGCCTGAGCCCCACCGTCCAGCTCACACGCTCTTCCTCCACACCTCAGACCTCTTCCTGGATTAGATGGTGTCTCTCCTTGCCCTGGGCCTTGACAACTGGTGTCTTAGGGAAGTATCCCAAACCCGCTCTGCCAGTTACCATGACTCCCACCAATGCCTTTTACCTTATGCATGACTCTGCCACCCCCACTGCTTTCGCCGCCCTCCATTTCCTCCCTGTTCTCACTCGATGCCAGCCGATGACACCTTGTGGTCCCAGCAGTCCCTGTACTGCAGTGCCTCTCTTGTTCGCGCCACCATAAACTCTTCCGTGTGGCCACTGAATGGGAGCTGCAAGATGTTACTGGTCCCAGACAGTGCAGCACTGTTGAGGCTGCGGGGAAGGCCAAGCTACCTGCGGAGAAAGCCGCTCATCTTCCTTTCGAGGGACTCAACTGTGGTCATTGGAACAGCGTAAACCAGCAGAGGCCACAGGACACGGGGTAGGATGGAATGCTGATAGATCCAGGCCTTGAATCTGCCTGGCAGACCTGACCTGTCGACTTTGGTGAGCCAGGCTTCAAGGTCTTTGATGAACTTTTGAATGGCGGCAGAATCTTTCGGAGTTGCGTCAAAAACCTTCCCCAAGCTCTTGACAGGTTGCTCAGTGATGGAGGGAATGGCAGTTCCGGATAGTAAGAAGTGGAATCTGTCAGTCACCTTCCCCTTCTTCAACACCATGGACCTTGACTTTGTTGGCTTAAAACTCGTCCTTGCCCAGGTGATACATTTCGCAAGACCTTGTAGGATCCACCTACTTCCTGGGGTCGATGTTGTGGTGATGGTAAGGTCCTCCATAAATTGGGGGCTGTCGCACACCAGACTTGGTTAGGGGGCCTCTGCATTCCACCTCCGCTGACTTGGCCTCCATGTTCATGGCAAGAGCAAAAAGAATAACAGAAATTGTGCAGCCAATTATTATTCCTTTTCCAAGCCAATGCCAGTCTGATTTTTCTGACCCAGAAGTCACCGTCAGGCTGAAATTATGGTAATAATCCAGGATAAGGTCTTTGATCTTGCTGGGGTGTTGGTGTAGTGCAAGCTCAGCCAGTTTGTGCGGTATGCACCCATAGGCATTGGCGAGGTCCAACCACAGAACAACTAGGTCGCCCCTGTTTTCATGGGCTTCTCTAATGAGCTGCGTGACTACTCCAGTGTGCTCCAAGCAGCCAGGAACTCCCGGAATCCCATCCTTCTGCACTGAGGGGTCGATGTAGCTGTTTTTGAGGAGAAACTCAGTTAATCTTCGGAAGACAATGCTGAAAAATACCTTCCCTTCGACACTCAGCAGCGAGATTGACCGAAACTGATTGATGTTCTTTAAGTTTTCCTCTTTCGGGATCCAAACTCCCTCAGCGCACCTCCACTGGTCAGCAACTCTCCCCCTTCGCCATACCACCTTCAAGATCTTCCATAGGTGTCGAAGAAGCTCTGGGCAGTGCTTATACACTATGTGTGGTACGCCACTAGGGCCTGGAGCAGAGGAAGCGATTTACTTCATCTGTTGAGCACATGAGGCGACCACTGCGCTTGTCCCCAAGTAATCGCCTGGTAAAGACAAAGGGATTGGAAATGAATGCAGCTCGCTTCCTAGTTCTCTCTCTTCCTCTTCTCCTGTGCCACTCTGCTCTGCGGAGGGTCATAAGCCTTTTCCTTAGGATGTTTTGTAGGTCGGCCAAGGCGTGCTTCTCCTCTTCGGTAGATCTCTTGTACTGGTTTTTGAGGGTTCAAAGCTCCTGCCGCAGTTGATGTATTTTGGTGGCCCTGCGGTTCATGGTGTAGGCGGTGGGCCTGGTGATACCTTTCTCGCGATGGCCGAATCTTTCCGAAGCATAACTGACTATGATGGCAGTCATTGTTTGGAGTCGGCGATCTACATCTCCTTCGGCTGTGGCTTGAATGATGTTGGTCACGTCCTTGTCAAACTGCAGCCATTCATTCCGGTTGCTGGCTGGGGGCCACTCAATCCGTTGCTGTGGAACTACTCTGCAGGGGTTGGGAGACTCTAGTGCGTGGAGGGACTGGGCTCGGTGGGGTGAGTCCTGGCCGGGCTCCTCCTGCGTTTCACCAGGTTCAAGGCCTGTGCACTGCACCTCTTTCTCCTTCTCCGAGCATTTCATTCTTGCCTGATGGTTCTTACACAGCTTTCTGGAAATGCATCTTATAATCGTAATCAGTTCGTTTGCGTGGGTCAATAACCTTTGGTCCGTCCTATTGGAGATCTCATCCTCCCCGCCTCTCGGGATCTCCTGGGGGTATTTTTCATTAGGCCTTTCTGTAGCGATTGTTGGGTGTCTTTCTCACGAAAGACACAGACTGGTGTGCTAACCCAGCGTGTCCCGGATGCTGTCTTTCCGTGCCGTCAACTGTCTCTCCAGTAGTCACCAAACTATTCTTGGTTGTCACCCAGTCTATTCCTAGGTGTCACTGGCTGAGCCAGACTCCAGTGTGAAGTCAGTAGAATGGGAATACTTATTCAATACACTTGAAAAATTTAAGATTGGTCCAAAATGTATTTATTGGATCAAGCTGATATATCATATACCTCAGGTTTCTGTATTTACTAATTAACAGAGATCCCCTTTTTTCAGGCTCTTTCGAGGTACTAGACAGGGCTGTCCCTTAAGTCCTTTACTATTTGATATTGCTTTGGAACCTTTAGCCACCGCAATTAGGGAATCCCCTAATATTTTTGGTATTGTCCGCGGGAATAAGATACATAAGCTATCTCTTTATGCAGATGATCTGTTATTATTCATTTCTAACCCTGAGAAATCTATTCCGGCAATAACAGCATTACTTAATCATGTTAGTAGTTTTTCTAGTTATAAACTAAATCTTAGTAAGAATGAGATTTTTCCTTTAAATAATCTTGTTTTGAATTATGGTCAGTTTCCACTTAGATTGACTACTGAAAGTTTTACTTATTTAGGTATTAAGATCACCAAGAAACACAAGGATTTATTTATAGCTAATTTTATGCCTTTAATTGACCATAGTTCGACCAATAGATCAACATCAGTTTACTAAATGGTCACCAATGTCCTTATCCTTAATTGGCCGAATCAATGCCATTAAAATGTTCATTTTACCTAAATTTCTGTTTTTATTTCAGATGATACCAATTTTTATTGCCAAATCTTTCTTTGATATTATAGATTCTTCATATATATGGCAGAATAAAAATCCCAGACTAAGTAAAAATCCAAAAAAGATGGTGGTTTGGCATTGCCAAATCTTAGATTCTACTGTGTCAATGTTCGTTATTTAACATTTTGGACAAACGATTTAGAAGATACCCAATACCCAGGATGGATAAACTTTGAACTTGATTCCTTACAAGGGCTATCATTGGCTTCTATTCTAGGGGCCTCATTACCTTTTACAATTGCGAGATTGAATAAATATAACCCAATAATAAGACATATGTTCCGAATATGGTTTCAATTTTTTAAATTAAAAAAAAAAGTAAAATAAGAAGTAAGTACATAATAAAAACATTTTATATGTAACAGTCATACATTATTAATATTGTCAATATTATCAATTGTTTAATAGCTCTACTATATATTTTTTATTTTTTATATAGATAGAAAATAATAGAGAGAGAGAAAACACAAAAAAAACAAGAAGGTACAATAAAAAAGAATGGAATAATTAACTAATAATACATCATTGGTGATATGTTCGTAAATTATAAAATATAACTCTTCATCTAATCCTTAATTTGAGTTTCAGTCAGGTTCGTGTCGACCCAGTTTACCCCTTCAGATAATCAATAAATGGAGACCATATTCTGATTAAAAGTTCTTGTTTTGTCCATTAAGACAAGTCTGATTCTTTCCAAATATAGGGTCTCTGACATTTCCATAATCCACATTTTGATTGTGGGGGTTATAGGGCCTTTCGAAAATTTTAATATTAATATTTTCCCGATTATTATACTGTAATCGATAAAGTTTCTTTGGCTTGTAGCTAGTATTTGACTTTGTTCTAATATTCCTAAAATTATTCGCTTTGAGTCGGGGTCCAATTGGGTGTTGACAACTTCCGAAATTATCTTTATTATTTCCGTCCAAATATTTTTAATTTTTATACAATTTACAAATGTATGCGTTAAGTTAGCCTCTAAATGCTGACATTTTTCGCAAATAGGAGATATATTTGGGAAGATTCTATTTAATTTTGTTTTTGAGTAATGTAATACTTTAAATTGTATTAAAGAGTGTCTAGCATTTAACGAGCATTGATGTATATGTTGTAAGCTTTCGTCCCAAATATCTTTCATTATTGGTTGGCCTAGTTCGTTCTCCCATGTTTGCCTATATATTTCCGTCGTTGGTGCCTCACTGTCTAATAGGATATTATAAATATAAGATATTAATTTTTCTGTATTAGGATGTTCATTCAAACATTCATCAAGAGTTTCTGGATCTCTATTTCTATAATCCTGTGTATTTGATTTAGCATAATCTCTAAGTTGTAGATATCTGAAATAGTCATTTGAGTGAAGTCCATAAGTTTGTGGTAACTTCTGAAATGAAAGGAATGTTTGTTGTAACTCCTGAAATGAAAGAAATGAAAGAAAGATATGGTTTCAATTTCGTAAGTTTTTTGTACTAAATGGTTTTATCTTATCAAGTCCTATTTTATCCAATTTTCTCTTCCAACTTTCTAGTACTGATCATAGAAACGTAGAAACATAGAAAATAGGTGCAGGAGTAGGCCATTCGGTCCTTTGAGCCTGCACCGCCATTCAATATGATCATGGCTGATCATCCAACAGTATCCTGTACCTGCCTTCTCTCCATACCCCCTGATCCCTTTAGCCACATCTAACTCCCTCTTAAATATAGCCAATGAACTGGCCTCAACTACATTCTGTGGTAGAGAATTCCACAGATTCACCACTATCTGTGTGAAAAATGATTTTCTCATCTCAGTCCTAAAAGACTTCCCTCTTATCCTTAAACTGTGACCCCTTGTTCTGGACTTCCCCAATATTGGCAACAATCTTCCTGCATCTAGCCTGTCCAACCCCTTAAGAATTTTGTAAGTCTCTATAAGATCCCCCCTCAATCTTCTAAATTCCAGCGAGTACAAGCCGAGTCTATTCAGTCTTTCATCATATGCAAGACCTGCCATCCCAGGAATCAGTCTGGTGAACCTTCTCCATACTCCCTCTATTGCAAGAATGTCTTTCCTCAGATTAGGAGACCAAAACTATATGCAATACTCCAGGTGTGGCCTCACCAAGACCCTGTACAACTGCAGTAGAACCTCCCTGCTCTTGTACTCAAATCCTTTTGCTATGAATGCCAACATACCATTCGCTTTCTTCACTGCCTGCTGCACCTGCTTGCCTACTTTCAATGACTGGTGTACCATGACACCCAGGTCTCGTTGCATCTCCTCTTTTCCTAATCGGCCACCATTCAGATAATAGTCTACTTTCCTGTTTTTGCCACCAAAGTGGATAACCTCACATTTATCCACATTATACTGCATCTGCCAAGCATTTGCCCACTCACCCAACCTATCCAAGTCACCTTGCAGACTCCTAGCATCCTCCTCACAGCTAACACTGCCCCCCAGCTACGTGCCATCCGCAAACTTGGAGATGTTGCATTCAATTCCCTCATCCAGATCATTAATATATATTGTAAATAGCTGTGGTCCCGGCACTGAGCCTTGCGGTACCCCACTAGTCACTGCCTGCCATTCTGAAAAGGACCCGTTTACTCCTACTCTTTGCTTCCAGTCTGCTGGCCAGTTCTCTATCCACATCAATACTGAACACCCAATACCTTGTGCTTTAAGTTTGTATACTAATCTTTTATGTGGGACCTTGTCGAAAGCCTTCTGAAAGTCCAGATATAACACATCCACTGGTTCTCCCTTATCCACTCTACTAGTTTCATCCTCAAAAAATTCTATAAGATTCGTCAGACATGATTTACCTTTCATAAATCCATGCTGACTTTGTCCAATGATTTCACCACTTTCCAAATGTGCTGCTATCCCATCTTTAATAACTGACTATCATTTTCCCCACTACCGATGTTAGACTAACTGGTCTGTAATTTCCCGTTTTCTCTCTCCTCCATTTTTAAAAAGTGGGGTTACATTAGCTACCCTACAATCCTCAGGAACTACTCCAGAATCTAAAGAGTTGAAAAACATTATCACTAATGCATCCACTATTTCTGGGGCTACTTCCTTAAGTACTCTGGGATGCAGCCTATCTGGCCCTGGGCATTTATCAGCCTTTAAACCATTCAATTTACCTAACACCACACTCCGGCTAACCTGGATTTCACTCAGTCCCCCATCTCATTTGACCCCCGGTCCCCTGATATTTCCGGCGGATTATTTTTGTCTTCCTTAGTGAACACAGAACCAAAGTAGTTATTCAATTGGTCTGCCATGTCCTTGTTCCCCATGATTAATTCACCAGTTTCTGACTGCAAGGGATCTACATTTGTTTTAACTAACTTTTTTCTCTTCACATATCTATAAAATCTTTTGCAGTCAGATTTTATGTTCCCTGCCAGTTTTCTTCATAATCTATTATCCCTTTCCTAATTAAGCCCTGAATTTCCTAATTAAGGACTCCGAATTTCTCCCAGTCCTCTGGTAGGCTGCTTTTTCTGGCTAATTTGTCTGCTTCATCTTTTGTTTTGATAGTATCCCTGATTTCCCCTGTTATCCACGGATGCACTACCTTCCCTGATTGAATATTTTGCCAAACTAGGATGAACAATTGTTGTAGTTCATCCATGCAATCTTTAAATGCCTTCCATTACATATCCACCGTCAACCCTTTAAGAATCCCTTGCCAGTCCATCTTGGCCAATTCACGTCTCATACCTTCAAAGTTACCTTTCTTTATGTTCAGAACCATTGTTTCTGAATTAACAATGTCACTCTCCATCCTAATGAAGAACTCAACCATATTATGGTCACTCTTGCCCAAGGGCCATGCACTATAAGACTGCTAACTAACCCTTCCTCGTTACTCAATACCCAGTCTAGAATAGCCTGCTCTCTTGTTGGTTCCTCTACATGGTGGTTTAGAAAACTATCCCGCATACATTCCAAGAAATCCTCTTCCTCAGCACCCCGGCCAACTTGATTCACCCAATCTATATGTAGATTGAAGTCACCCATTGTAACGGTTTTAGCTTTGTTGCACGCATTTGTAATTTCCTGTTTGATGCCATCCCCAACTCCACTACTACTGTTAGGTGGCCTGTACACAACTCCCACTAGTGTTTTCTGCCCCTTAGTGTTTCGCAGCTCTACCCATATCGATTCCACATCCTCCAAGCTAATATCCTTCCTTTCTATTGCGTTAATCTCCTTTCTAACCTGCAATGCTACTCCACCTCCTTTTCCTTTCTGTCTATCCCTCCTGAATATTGAATATCCCTGGATGTTCAGCTCCCAACCTTGGTCACCCTGGAGCCATGTCTCCGTGATCCCAACTATGTCATATTCATTAATAACTATCTGCACATTCAGCTCATCCACCTTAATACGAATGCTCCTTGCATTGAGACACAAAGCCTTCAGGCTTGTATCTACAACACTCTTACCCCTTATACAATTATGTTGAAAAGTGGCCCTTTTTGATTTTTGCCCTGGATTTTTCTGCCTGCCACTTTTACTTTTCACCTTGCTACCTATTGTTTCTACCCTCATTTTACACACCTCTGTCTCTCTGTTAATGCTCCCATCCCCCTGCCACATTAGTTTAAATCCTCCCTGACAGCACTAGCAAACACTCCCCCAAGTACATTGGTTCCATTCCAGCCCAGGTGCAGACCGTCCTGTTTGTACTGGTCCCACCTCCCCCAGAACTGGTTCCAATGCCCGAGAAATTTGAATCCCTCCCCATGTACCATTTTTCAAGCCACGTATTCATCTGCAATATCCTCCTATTCCTACTCTGACTAGCACGTGGCACTGCTAGTAATCCAGAGATTATTACCTTTGAGGTCCTACTTTTAAGTTTATCTCCTAGCTCCCTAAATTCGCCTTGTAGGACCACATCCCATTTTTTACCTATATCGCTGGTGCCAATGTGCACCACGACAACTGGCTGTTCACCCTCACCCTCCAGAATGTTCTGCAGCCGCTCAGTAACATCCCTGACCCTTGCACCAGGGAGGCAACATACCATCCTGGAGACTTGTTTACAGCCACAGAAACGACTATCTATTCCCCTTACAATTCAATCCCCTATTACTATTGCCCTTCCACTCTTTTCCCTCCCCTCCTGTGCCACAGAGCCACCCATGGTGCCATGAACTTGGCTGCTGCTGCCTTCCCCTGATGAGCCATCTCCCCCAACAGTATCCAAAATGGTATATCTGTTTAGGAGGAAGATGACCGCAGGGGACTCCTGCACTACCTGCCTACTGCTATGATGGCTAATGGCCACCCGTTCCCTTTCTGTCTGCTTAACTGTTACCTGCGGTGTGACCAACCCGCTGTATGTGCTATTCACGAGTTTCTCAGCATCGTAGATGCTCCAGTATGAATTCAACCGCAGCTCCAATCGTTCAATGCGGTCTGCCAGGAGCTGCAGGTGGACACACTTCCTGGAAACGCAGTCAACAGGGACACTGACCATATCCCTGATCTCCCACATGTTGCAGGATGAGCAAATCATGGGGCTGATCTCAACTGACATGGCTTGCACCCAAATTAAATCAACTCACTCACACTATAAAAATCTTAATCCTTTAAACTAACCTTTGCTAAAAAGCACTGAACCCTTAGCTCACTGAACCCTTAGCTCACTGAACCCTTAGCTCACTGAACCCTTAACCAGAATTGCAAACCAGGGGTTGCACCCAATCAGCTGCTTCCTCCAGTCTGCTTCCACCAATCAGCGGCTTCCACCAGAACACTTCTTTTGAAGTGATGGAACGTTACAGATTGGGTCCTCCTCCTCTTGCTCCAACGGCTCCTGGGCCTCTGCGGAGTAAAGCCCCACGCTCGATTTAAATACTCACCGCCCGAAGACTCCTCCTCTTGCTTCAACGGCTCCTGGGCCTCTGTGGATCAAATCTTTTTGTTATGGAAGAGGAAGCGATTAGTAGCTTTTCGTGATTTGTTTTTGGAGGGTTGTTTTATGTCTTTCGACCAACTCTCCAATAAATATAACTTACCTATTTCACACTTTCTTAGATATTTACAAATTAGACATTTTTTGAAGGCTACCCCTTTTTTCGCTACCACATCAAACCGAAATTTAGGAAAACAATTTACATTTGAACCCTTATCAGAAAGGATTATTAACGACTATTTATGAGTTGATTTTGAAATTACAAATAGATATATTTGATAAAATTAAGAATGACTGGGAAAGAGAACTCCAAATTTCTTTATTTATAGAGAAATGGGAGAGGATTCTTCAATTAGTCAATACCTCTTCAATGTGTGCAAGACACGCTCTGATACAATCACAGAGCTCATATGTCAAAAGATAAGTTGGCTCGTTTTTATGGTCATATAAATCCTACCTGTGACAGATGTAACTCTGAAGTGGCCTCACTGACCCATATGTTTTGGTCCTGCCCACTTTTGGAAAAATATTGGAAATACATTTTTGATACTATTTCTGTAGTCTTAGGTATTGATTTACAACCTCATCCTATTACTGCAATGTTTGGGCTGCCAGTGTTAGATTGTATTGATCTGTCCCGCTCCGCCCAGCGGCTGACTGCTTTTACCACATTAATCGCCAGATCTATTGTATTTAAATGGAAAGACTCCAACCCTCCGACCACACTCCAGTGCTATTCTGAAATGATAGCATGTTTAAATTTAGAAAAAATCAGGAGTGACATTGTTGAACCCTTGGTTAAATTTGATAAGACTTGGGGAAAATTTATTCAACACTTTCACACAACATAAATTGCTCCCTCTTTAATCGTTATAAAAACTATTTTACCTCTATATGGTGGAACAGACTTGACGACAAACAGAACTTAAATTGTTGAAATTCTCAGTTTAGATTCTGTTTTGCTTTGCTTTATTTTTATTTATTTTATTTTTATTTTTATTTTCATCTTTTATTTTTCCTTTCTTTTTTTTCTTCTTTAGTTTAGGGGGGTTTTGTTTTTTCCTTTTTTCCTTTTCTTTTTGTCTTTTTATCTTTGTGTTTTTTTTCTACATTTATAAGTTTTCTTTTAAAGATTTAACTATATTTACATAGAGACCGGGATGTCTATATTCAATGTGTATTTTGACACTGGTCTCATATCAGGTTATACCTGTTATTAATGTAATCCTGATCCCTATGTATCAATATCATTGTTATGTTTATCATTATTCTTTTTGCTCTGTTTTTTTGTTTTGTTTTTGTTTTTTGGAAAAAAAAACAATAAAAAGATTTTAAAAGAAAAAAGAAAGGAAATCTCTCACAACCAGGTGTAGAAGAAAATCCATGGGTAATGGTAAAGAAAGATTAGGTGCTTTTACCTCCTGTCCGGGAATTTTTGGAAGAGTGGATATAATAGTACAACTGTAAGCAAGAAATAGTACAACTGATAACGTAGCTTGTTTACATTTCTGTAAAGAGTTACAGTGGATCACTTGCGCCCCCTACCGTTAGTAGCATAGATATGTTGCAGTAAATTGGAGGCTTATGATTGGCTTGTCAATGTCAAGATCCTTGTATTGTGTTTGACTTGTATTAACCGTCTGTTGTTGAATAAGATTAACATAAGCGAAAAGTATGTCGTGACTAATGAAATAATTGGTACCCATGTAGTTGATAGAATATTTTCGTAGAATAGAATCTAACAAAAGTAAACAAAAGTAATTAACTACACAGTATAACTGTCGGCTAATTCTGCTGTGGTCAGAGAACTGGTGAGCAATTTTCTGCCGCCATCTCTCCATAATATCGTGCAATAAAGTCTCTTGAAGCAAACCTGCGAAGTCTTTAACTTTTCGTGTTTCAATCAATCAATCAATCAGTCAGTCAGTCAATCGATCGATCAGTCGATCAATCAATCAATCAATCAATCAACACTAGTCCCTCCTTGATTGGCTCAATGCACTCCATGCATGCTTTAAACAGAAGGTTGTTGGAAGAACGTCATACACTCATCAAGACTTTGGTGTGCTTTTACCAATGGTTTCTGTGATAGACACAAATTTGGCTTGAGATTGAATCTGTAGAAATGGCGCAGATGGAGTCCTCAGCCGTATCCTCAGCACCTGCTCAGCCAGCTGGCTGAGGTACTGGCGGGCATCCTTGTTACCATTCTACTCTGAAGTCCCCATCTGCTTTAAGTAGACAACTACCATGCAAGTGCCAAAGAACTGTAAGGTACCATGCCTTAATGACTGCCGTCTCGTGCTCTGACTTCCAACATCATCAAATGCTTTCAGAGACTGTGATGCTGCTCATTAACTCCAGCCTCCCAGACAGTCATAATCTACGGTAGACAAAAATGCTGGAGAAACTCAGTGGGTGAGGCAGCATCTATGGAGCGAAGGAAATAGGAAGTGTTTCCGGCCATAACTGCCCTAATGGTTGAGAACTTCAGGTTCCTAGGCGTAAATGGCAACATTCAGTCATGGATCAACCACTTTGAAGTAACAACCAACAAAAGTGCACCAATACCTCTACTTCCGCAGGGGACTGGGGACTCTAGCAAACTTGGTTGGTTGGATCACAGCTTGGTTTGGGAAAAGCCCTACACAAGACCACAAGAAATTGCAGAGAGTTGTGGATGTTGGCCAGTCCAACTCACAGAGATGACCCTCCATTCCTGACTCCATTTACCACTTCACACTGCCTTGGGAAAGCAGCCAAGAAGGACCTATTGGTAGCCCAGTCATTTGTTCTTCTTCATGCTCCAGTCAGGCCGGGAGCTTGAAAGCTTGTAGATTTGGATAGGCATGTGGTTGTTCAGGGAATGGAGAGATATGGATTATAGGTAGGCAGATATGGTCTTGCCATCATGTGCAGCATGGGCATTGTGCGCCAAAGGGCCTGTTCTTAAGCTGTACTGTTCTTTGATCTATGTTAACGCCAGACTTGGGACCAGCTTCTTTCCCCTTTTCTGAAGGTTGACAAGGGCAAAATTGTAGATGTTCTTTATGGACTTCTGCAAAGCCTTTGACAAGGTTCTACAATGTAGGCTGCTCTGGAAGATTAGATCTCATGGGATCCAGGGAGAGCAAGCTGCCTGGATATAGACACAAAATGCTGGATTAACTCGGTGGGACAGACAGCATCTATGGAGAGAATGAATGGGTGACATTTCGGGTCGAGATTCTTTTTCAGACTGAAAGTCATGGGAAAGGGAAATGAGAGATATAGATTATGATGTAGAGAGATATAGAACAAATGAATGAAAGGAATGCTAAAAAGTAACAATGATAAAGGAAACATGCCATTGCTAGCTGTATGCTAGGTGAGAACGAGAAGTTTGTGTGACTTGGGTGGGGGAGGGATGGAGAGAGAGTGAATGCAGGGCCTACCTGAAGTTAGAGAAATCAATATTTATACACCTGGGGTGTAAGCTGCCCAAGTGAAATATGAAAGGCTGACCCTCCAATTTGCATTTAGCTTCACTCTGATAATGGTGGAGGCCTAGGACAGAAAGTTCAGTGTGGGAATGGATAAGGGAATTAAAGTGTTTAGCAACCGGGAGTTCGGGTCGGTCCAGGCGGACTGAGCGAAGGTGTTCAGCGAAACCATCACCCAGTCTGCGTTTGGTCTCGTCGATGTATAAGAGTCCACATCTTGAACAATGGATACAGTAAATATAGAATCGGCATGGATATACCTGTAGAATTGGCTTTGTGGAAGGAAGCAGAAAGTTGTGGTGGAAGGTTCCTTTTTCAGATTGGAGGCCTGTCACTAGTAGTGTGCCTCAAGAATTGGCGTTTGGCTGGATTGCATTTTGTGGTTTATATCAACAATTCGTTTGAGAATGTACAAAAGTCGCTTGGTAAAAAGTTCGTAAATTACAGCAGGATCAGCTGAACAAGTGGGCTGAGCAATGGCGAATGGTATTTAATAGTAAGATTAAATGAGAACTTACCAGTTTGAAGTTTGATCTTTATTTTATGAGGAGTTACGATGAGGGATTACGTGCCCTCCGCTCCCAAAACCCTCTATTATAAAGTTCAACTGGTATGGAAGTTCTCTCTTATCTTACTATATTAGTCTATTCTGGTATCTGTGATTTCACACCACTGCTTTGAAGAATGTCGCGCATGCGTCCTGGCGGGGTCTTCACGTAATCCCTCATCGTAACTCCTCATAAAATAAAGATCAAACTTCAAACTGGTAAGTTCTCATTTAATCTTACTATTTTACTTCGGAGTCACGTGAGTGACTACGTGAAGATTTCAAAGCTCTGTGATTTCATGCCCTGGAACGAGACCATGCTCACACACTGCCATTCTGGGACGGAGGATGAACGTATTTCACACACGACACTGTGCTGAAAAACAATAAAGGTATTATTCATACCTAAAATAATATGCCCCACATTGGGTAATTTATTTTACAGAACTTAATTTTTCCCTGCAACCGTCTCAGGATCGGCCACGGGTTTATTATAAAGCATTGAACGCGTTCATTGCTCCACCCCGCTGTGGCAAGGATGTGGTCCATAGGAACTCCCATCATCCTAGCGTCCGATGTAGATGCAGCCCTGTTGGAGTGAGATTTGAAACATTAGTATTCACCACTGCACGTAATACCACCCGAACCATCTGGATATGGTTTGCACTGTGACCTTAGGTGAGGGCATTTATGGCTAATGAGAAAGCTCTCTCCATGCCCATAAGTGTCTTGGTGACTATATATTGGAAAGTATGTGTCACTATGCAGGGCCGACTATCTGCAGGATAGGCCAGAAATCTAATATTGGCCAAAGGAACCGGGTCAGTCTAGTTTAAGTACCCCTGTATGTAGCAGGTTATCTGCCATTTGTGACAGACATGACGTCCTATTCTAGCTTGTGTAAGGACTGGACCCGTTGTGCTGATCCAAGTGCCATAATCATTCCCATCTAGGATATTAGTTTGTCCAGAGTGAGCCCCGATATTGGTGTCCATCCTCGTAACATGGTGTACTACCTATGTCCCATATATAGGTGTATCTGGACCTGGGGGAAATAGAGTACAAATACCCCTCATTCGTTTAGGTACTAGTGGGTGTGATCCTATAGCCAGGTGATCACTCCCTCTGCCCAGATATTAGCTAGGGCACTCCTTGCACAATAATGGCACTGTAACTCAATCCTTCATCGAAATGAAGGGTGGCCAGAACTCCAGCACTTCAGTGTTGGTGGCTGAGTCATATGTAGTGTTCGTCCTGGTGCTGAACACTTCCCATTTCCTGACATATGTCAGGTACTGTCTTCTCGTGGACTCCCTGTACGACGCTGAGATGGCATTGATCGTCCTATCGGAGAGTCCCGTATCCCAGAAATGGCCTGTTCAGAAACTGCAAATCAACAAGTTCATACAGTCATGGCACGGATACTTTCCCGCATGGGGTGTGCCAACCTCCTTGGCCGTTGTTGATCCAGATGCAGGGTTCTGAGACCATCTTTGTACTGTTGGGAACCATGGTACCCGTTGCGGCGTCTTGTTTAATTATTGTAAGACTCGCCTGATGAGGCAGGAGGGGAAAATGCATAGCAAAACAAATCCCCCCCCCCAATGCAGCGAGAAATCGTCCATCGCTGCTGCCCCTGGGTCTAGTTTCCAAGCAACATATGTTGGTAGTTGGTGAATTAGTCTGGATGGAAAAAAAGGTCGATATCTGGTGTCCCATACCGGTCTATAATATCTGTAAACACTTTCCGATCCAACATCCATTTAATGTTGTCGTTGAATTTACGTGACCTGGTGTCTGCCACTGTATTTAGCTTACCTGGAAGGTAAGTGGTTGAGATCCAAATCTCTCTCCCAGACACCAGTGCCAGATATTATTAGGCAATTCATCACATGATATTGACTTTATTTCACCCATATGATTATATATAGGCCCCCAGTGTGGTATCAATCTGTACCGTACATGCAACTGGTGCTCATCTGAGCAGTAGGCCCTGAGTCCATGAAACGCTCCCAGCATTTCTAGATAATTAATTCCTAGTGCTTTAAACAGAATAATTTTTGTGTACTCATCTGCCACCACAACTTGCGGTGGTATTAGTTGCTCCCCAACCTTTAGCACTGGCATCAGTCTGTAATGTACCCTAGGGATATAGAATGGGGTGATGGGGTTAGGATAATATGGAACATTTCTATCCACCAGTTTTAATTCTAATTTACTTTCCCTGGTAGTTGCATAGGCCTATTGAAATGGCCTGTATGATTTTTGAGAGCTAAAATTTCCGTCTTCCAGGTTTTAATAATGGAGTGGTCCAATTGTGCTGCTGGGAACGCAGCCACCAATTCCCAATCACTCTTGCTCCTTGCCGAATGGATGGTTCCCTGATGCCAGTGAGGCTTTTGCATACTCCCATCAAGTCTGTCACTTTGTTTGGTGGCAAGGTGATAGACATATGAACAGAGTCAATAGTGAACCCCAAATAATCCATGGTAGTGGAGGGTTCCAATTTTGATTTATCTGGATGTACGTTAACCCCTCTGTTGTGGCTGATACCACCAATGTAGCCAGCTCCAATTTTCACCTACAATGAGAAATATCATCAAGGTAAGCCATGACGATATGGTTATGTTTCTTTAAGTATGCTAAAGCTGGTTTTAATAAATTTGTAATAGCCTGGGTGCTGATGACAACCCATTGGATAAGGCATACTGCCATTGCTGTCCCATCCAGATAAATTTCAGGTATTTACGATGACCCTGTGTGTGACAAACGTGTCTAATTTGAAATGGGCATACTGAGCGGAAATATTTAGTTCGGTCAAATCTGTAATGATACGGCAACTACCATCTTTTTAGTTTTTTATAAATATATTTGATACGAACTCTTGAAATTCTCTGATTATTTTCTCAATCCCTTTTGTGTTTAGTCTTAACAGTTCAGCATGGCCTGCTGTTCTCTCTTTTTGTGAAGTATGAACTTCCTGCTAGGCGTATGCTGAACTGGGACGGTAGTTCGTATACAAATTCAATTTTGTAATTCTGAATACTTCCGAGTATGTAAAAGTTCAGAGGTAAAAGTGCAGCACACATGATGAAACAAGTGCAACCGTCCCCCAACTTTAATGAATCGGACATGCAATGTTTTTTTTTTTTTTTTTTTTTCAAGACAACCAGACCCACCTACCTCCATGGTTACCGGTGTTGTGTGGGTTGTCTCCGCAGTTGTTTCTTCTGGTATTGTGTTGCTGCGTTGTGGGGTTGGCGCGTTTTCCATGAAGGCCGGGCTGGGCCATGGTCTGAAAGACCGCTGTGCAGGTGGGCCGGCCTTCGAGCTTTCACCACCAGATGGTCTTCCATAGCACCGATGTCTGGTGGGTGTGTAGGGGTGCTGCCGCTGTTGATAGGGGGTTTTAGAGGTGCTTGGCACCTTGATCAGGCCTATAGCCTTGGCTTCCTCTTGCAGGTCTTTCACCTGCTTCGGGAGGTCCCCCAACAGCAATTTTGGTGCCTGTGTGCTACTTGTCTTGCATAATTCCGCACTTCTTGATGATGCTCTTCCTGTAACTGTAAATCTCCACTGAGTATTACACAGTCTGCTAGAGCATCACGTAACTCTTCAGGCAAATCAACCCCATCAGTTGTCCTGGTACTGCTGTGATTTTAGCAGCCAGCAGTTTCCTCTGGAGTTTCGCCTCCTGGCTCCTTATAGATGGGCTCCTGTTGCCCCAGATGGGGTCATGGACTGCTGGTACTTTAAGAGAAAATGGAGTTCTCTGGAGCAATGTACTTCCCAGTCATAAAGTTAATGGCTTGCTCCTGTAGCTGGTTTGTAGCCATGTATTTTTTCACTGGCTTGCAGCTTTGTATAGGCAGTCCTTCTTGAGTTGATACAGCATGCCACAATCTTCTGCTGCTCTCTCTTCTGGCACCCCTCACAGTTGACTGTTCAGCCATTGCCCCTTCTTCAGGGTCAGCCCCAGCTTTGACCCCTAATGCTCCCCTGCGAAGAGGGTGGAGACATTTGGCAGTCCTTGAAAGGATCCTGCCGTGGGTCTGCGAAGAGACCCACTGTGACTCTGCCCCTGCATAAGCAGGTCACGCTGGAGCACTGCTCCCCACCCGCTCCCGCGGGAAAGACGCCCGCCGTCCCTATCCGTGAACGGGGTGTCTTCAGGTCCGGACCCAGCCGAGTCAACGGACCTGTCCGACTTCCGGGTGGTTTTGCCGCCGCCCGCGGCGCACCTGCGGTCTGTAGCGGCGAGAAGCCGGCAGCTGCTGGCAGCACCTGCAGCTCTGGAGAGACGGCACGCTGCTGGCTGCTTCCACAGCAGCGGTATCAGCTGCTGCTCTCCCTTACGCGACTCCATGGTGCTTCCTCCGTTCTGAAAAAGAAACACTCCGAGTCGCCACGCTCACCAGAAAAGGTAAGACTTACCTTCAGTAATTTTTCAAAATTCGCGCTGGAGGAGCGGCGCTCCTCCCGACTGTCGCTTCCGCAATGCGTTCGACGATATGTCGCGCATGCGTCCTGACGGGGTCTTCACGTAGTCACTCACGTGACTCCGAAGTAAAATATGGATAGAGTCTTACAGTCATAGTCATACAGAATAAAATAGGCCCTTGCTCTATGTGTATGTGTATATATATGTGTACTTGTGAGTGTGTGTATATATACAAACTGAACTTTTTTGTTCTCTCTCATTTATTATATTGCTCACAGTGTACTACGTTTATATATTCTGTTGTGCTGCAGCAAGTAAGAATGTCATTGTTCTATCTGGGACATATGACAATAAAACACTCTTGACTCTTGACTTGCCCATACCAACAAAAATGCCTCATCTACCCTTGTCCTACCTGCTCGCATTTGCCCTATATACCTCCAAACCTTTCCTGTCATGTAACTGTCCAAATGTTTTTAAAATGTTGTTATAGTACTTGCCTCAACTATCTCCTCAAGCAGCTCGTTCCACGTACCCACCCCCCTCTGTGCGAAAACGTTGCCCCTCAGATTCCTATTAAATATTTCCCCTTCACCCGGTGGCACCGTAAGTGGCAGCCTTGCTAACAGCCTGTCTCGTCCCTTTCTTCTTTTGTTGTTTTTACTCTTTTTTTATTTGTATGTTTTAGTGTTTCTTTAGTTTTGTATTATTTGGGGAATGGGGGATTGGCGGAAACTTTTTTTATCTCTTCCCTCGGTGGAGATGCGGCTTTTCCGTATCGTATCTCTGTCCGCACTGCGGCTTCAACATCGTGGAGCTGGCAGTCCCTTTGTTAGGGATCAACTTCGGGAGCTCCAACTGCCCCCGATCGCGGGAGCTTCGATCGCACCATTGCTGGGGCTTCTGTCACCGACTGCTGGAGCTTCGATCACCAACTGCGGGAGAAAAAGATGAAGAAGTTAAAAGTTATTCACCTTCCATCACTGTAGGGAATGTGAGGTCGCCGAAAAACAAGATCTACGTGCTGTCTACGCTGGTGGGGACTCGGAAGCAGTGCCATAGGTGCAGTGATCTTGGTGTTTTTGGGGACATCACGCCATGAGAATGTCCTGGAGTCTAGTGTGAGTGTGGACGGCTTTTTGACTGTTCGAGCAGACTGGGACTGCAGAGAGAGTGACAGTGGTCGGTACAACTGTGGTCACATCACAGTGAAGGAGCGTGTGTGTGGCCCGGACATTGAACTGATGGCTGTGGGTCTCCGCTTATGCTATGTGCCCAAGGGATTCTCACACGCTGCTGTGATGGCTGTTTATGTTTAAATTTTTATGTAGGTTTGTATCTTGTTCCTTTTTTGGTATGGCTGCATGGTAAATCTAATTTCACCATACCTCAGTACACGTGACAATAAAGGACCAGTGAACCATTGAACTATTGAACCATTGAACCATCTCACCTTAAACCTATGTCCTCTGGTTCTTTCTTCTCTACTCTGGGTAAAAGGATCTGTGCATTCACCCAATCACTTCCCCTCATGATTTTCTCTACCACTATCAGATCACCTCTCAACATCCTGCGCTCCAAGGGATACACCCTATCCTTTCCAAACTCTCCCTATAGCTCACAGCCCCAAATCTGGCAACATCCTCGTAAATCTTCTTTGCACTCTTTCCATCTTAACGACATGTTTCCTATATCAAGGATGACCAAAAATGAACACAATGCAATAAGCGGGAGATGTTGTCTTTTGGGAAGTCCAGCCAGAGCAGAGGGATCTCAGATCACTGGTTCATCATTCCCTGCAAGTGGCATCGCAGGCTGATAAGGTGAAAGAAGGCCTTTGATAGATTGACCTTCATCAGGCAGGGTACTGAGTATGGAATGGAGATACGTGGAACTGCAGGTACTGGAATCTTGCATAGAAAATCATGAGGGGAATAGTTTGGGTGAATGCATTGAGTCTTTGGGCCAGGGTAGGGGCATCAAAAACAGTAGGACATATGTTTAAGACGAGAGCGACAAGATTTAATATGAACCTGAGGGGCAGTTTTTTCACTTCGGGTATGGTGGGCACAAGAAACGAACTGTGAGAAGGGTTAGTAGAGGCAGAAACGCTAACATCGCTTAAAAGACTCTTGGACAGGTTCATGAATAGGAAAGTTTAGAGATAATGGCCAATATGGGACGGGCATAGATGGAATAGCCTGGTCAACATGGACAGATTGGGTCTAAGGGCTTGTTTCTGTACTGTATAACTCTATAATACAAAGTGCTGGAATAACTCATCACTTTGTCCATCCATCTGTCAATGAATTCTCCCTCACCTGTATCCACTTATTACTTTCTTTGTAACTTCACCAAAATTCCATCCTAGAAATTTTCCAATCAGGTTTCAGGGCCTACCACAGCACAGAGTCTGCCTTGTTGAAGGTACACAACGACCTACTTCTCACCGTTGACTCCGGCGACTGTGCAATCCTGCTCCTTCTCGACCTCAGCGCAGCATTTGATACAGTGGGCCACACCATCCTAATTGACCGTCTCCGGTACGTGGTTGGTATTGATGGCACTGCCCTGAGCTGGTTTGTTTCCTACCTCAAAGATCAGAGTTTCTCTACAAATATAGGCAACTCTTTCTCCTCCCCAGCTAGCCTTTGCTTGCGGGCAAGAACGGAACTCGCTATCAAAACATGGAGGGGACTGGGGGATGGGGGGGGGAAACAGTATTTTGGGGTGCCGCGAGCGCATGCGCACATTCACCCACACATGCGCGAGGCTTCGGAAGCTCAATCCAGCGCTAAATGCAGCTCAACTCTGCCAGACAGAGCCGGAGAGCCGGCCGGTATCGATCCTGGCTGTGGATGAGGCGTAGGTCTGTGCCACATCTCCCTCCTCCAATCACCGCACTCTATTCTCAGTCCTACGCCCCTCCCACTCACGTCTCCCTCCCCCAATCATCGCGCCGAATCATCACGTCCCGCCCCCATTGCCTGCTGACCGACGTCTCTCTCGTCCAATCGGCGCCCTCGATCAGCAGTCCCACCTCCACTGTCTCGCGGAAAGCGGAGATTTTAAAATCCGGATGACAAAATCTTGGGGGGGACGTCCCCCACCTCTCAAAACATGGAGGGGACGTGCCCCCTCTGGCCCCCCCGGGTTTTCCGCCCCTGCTTGCGGGGTTCCACAAGGCTCCATCTTAGGCCCCATTTTCTTCTCCCTGTATATGCTACCCTTAGGCCAAGTCATTCAAAGGCACAGCATTTCCTTCCACTGCTCTGCAGATGATGCACAGCCCTATCTCCCCCTGAAACCCAACACCGATCAAATCTACTCAGCCTTGTGCACTTCCTCGAGGATATAAAGTGTTGAATGGCATGGAACTTCCTCCAACTAAACAAGAGCAAGTCTGAGGTCATCCTACTCGGCCCCTCAGACTCCATCAAAATGATAGCAGGCAGCCTTGGAAGCCTTACCCCATTACTCACACCTCATGTCAAAATCCTTGGCGTGATATTTGACTCCGCGTTGAAATTTGACAAACAAGTCAATGCCGTGGTAAAAACTAGCTTCTTCCAGCTTCGGACGATAGCTAAAATAAAACCATTCCTCCAATTTGACGACCTCGAAAAGATCATCCACTCATTTATCTTCTCTCGCCTTGATTACTGCAACTCCCTTTACACTAGTATCTGCCAATCATCCCTGTCCCGCCTGCAATTGGTCCAAAACGCCGCAGCGAGACTTCTGATGAGTACCTGCAAAAGGGACCACATCACCCCAATTCTGGCCTCTCTCCAATGGCTCCCAGTGTGGTTCAGAATCAATTTCAAGCTCCTCCTTTATGAATATAAAGCCCTTAGCGGGCTCGCCCCCACCTACATCAAAAATCTGCTAACCCAGCACACCAGCTCCAGGTCCCTCAGGTCGACTGACTTGGGGTTATTGGCCATCCTGCGGTCCAGGCATAAGTTCAGGGGCGACCGTGCTTTTGCGGTTGCAGCATCTAGACTATGGGACAGCATCCCACTTCCCATCAGAACTGCCCCCTGCATCAACTCTTTTAAGTCTAGACTTAAAACTTATTTCTACTCACAAGCCTTTCTTGAGGTCCTCTGAGGGAGTGCTGTATGTATGTATTTATGTATGGCCACTTTTACCGAGGGCGTGGCATGGACTTGCCATCAGGAGTGGGGTCCATCGCCGGGGACCCCTGGAGGGGAGCTCTGACCGGCGGCCCTGCAGTGCTTCCGGCTGCGGCGCGGTGGGAACTTTAAATCTTCGACCACCGGCCTGCGGCTTACACCAACCTAAAGCCGTGGTCTCCAGTGGGCAGGCACTGTTTCAGGACTTACCTGGACTTTTACCTGTCTACTCATCTGGACGCCCGCAGCGGCAGCTGCAGAGGTTTGATGTCCCGACCACGGTGGAAAATGAAGGAGGACTGGCCAAATGTTGTGCCTTCCATCACAGTGATGAATGCTGTGGTGGATGTTAATGTTAAATTCTTATTGTGTTTTTGTCTGTTCTTTTTCATTATACCACTGCTGGCAAATTCATTTCACTTGCACTTTATGTGCAAGTGACCAATAAAACTGATTGAGATTGTGATTGTGATGGCTGTGAGGAAGAGCTATTCCTGAACCTAGATGTTGCAGATTTCAGGCTCCTGTACCTTCTACCTGAAGGCAGCGGGGAGATGAGTGAGTGGCCAGGATGATGTGGATCCTTGATGATGCTGGCAGCCTTTTTGAGGCAGCGACTGTGATAGATCCCTTCGATGGTAGGGAGGTCAGAGCCGATGATGGACTGGGCAGTGTTTACTACTTTTTGTAGTCTTTTCCACTTCTGGGCGCTCAAGTTGCCGAACCAAGCCACGATGCAACCAGTCAGCATGCTCTCTACTGTGCACCTGTAGAAGTTCAAGAGAGTCCTCCTTGACATACTGACTCTCCGTAATCTTCTCAAGAAGTAGAGGCGCTGATGTGCTTTCTTTATAATTGCATCAGTTTTCTCGGACCAGGAGAGATCCTCAGAGATATGCACGCCCAGGAATTTGAAGCTCTTGGCCCTCTCCATCATCGACCCATTGATATAAACTGGACTGTAGGTCCCCATCCTACCCCTTCAAAAGTCCACAATCAGTTCCTTGGTTTTGCTGGTGTTGAGAGCCAGGTTATTGTGCTGGCACCATTTGGTCAAATGGCCGTTCTCACTTCTATACTCTGACTCATCTCCATCAATGATACGTCCCACAACAGTGGTGTTGTCAGCGAACTTGATAATGGAGTTCACACTACGACCGGCTACGCAGTCATGAGTATAGAGTGAGTACAGCAGGGGGCTGAGCACGCAGCCTTGAGGTGCTCCCGTGCTGATTGTTATCGAGGCTGACACATTTCCACCAATATGGACAGACTGTGATCTGTGAATGATGAAGTCAAGGATCCAATTGCAGAGGGATGCGCAGAGACCCACTTCTGAGAGTTTGGTAACCAGCTTGGAGGGAATGATTGTGTTATATGTCGAGCAGTAGTCAATGAATAACAGTCTGACATATGAGTTTTTGTTGTCCAAGTGGTCCAGAGCGGAGTGGAGAGCCAGCGAGATCTATTGTGGCGGTAAGCGAACTGCTTACGAGGTAGGAGTTGATTTGCACCATGATCAACCTCTCAAAGCATTTCATCACCACTGACGTTAGTGCCACTGGTCAATAGTCATTGAGGCACGTCACCTTGCTCTTCTTGGGCACCGGTATAATTGATGCCCTGTTAAAGCAGGTGGGAACCTCAGACCTCAGAAGTGAGAGGTTGAAAATGTCCATAAAAACTCCAGCCAGTTGGTCCACACAGCTTTTAAGAGCACGACCGGGTATACCATCAGGTCCAGGCGCTTTCCGAGGGTTCACCCCTCTGAAGGATTTTCTGACGTCGACCTCTGTGTCCATGACTGAAACACCATCACAGCGAATGGGGGCTCGAGAAGGCACATCAGTGTTCTCCGTTTCAAAGCAAGCATAAAATGCATTGAGCTCGTCAGGGAGTGATGTTTCGCTGACATGTATTCTGTCTCCTGATTTTGCCTTGTTGGAGGTGATTGCATTCAGGCCCTGCCACAGCTGCCGAACATCCGTCTCATCCTCCAGCTTGGAGCAGAAGTCCCTTTTGGCCTTTTTGATGGCCTTACTAAGGTCGTATCTGGACTTCTTGTAGTCCTCGGTATCTTCTGACATGAATGCCCGGTGTCTGGACTTCAGAGGAGTGCAGATCTCAAAGTTCATCCAAGGCTTCTGATTGGGAAACACTTGGAAGGTTTGTGTTGGGATGCAGTCCTCCACACATTTCTTTATGAAGTCTGTAACGACTGTGGCATATTCATTCTGGTCCATTGCCGAATCCCTGAACATTGCTCAGTCTAAATCCCTGGCTCCGTGGTGTTTAAATCCAGCGCCGCCCGTGGCTGGACGTCCGCAGCCACAGTTCCGCGATGTTGGGAGTCCGCGGCCACAGCACTCTGGAGCCCGCCGCACGGCGACCCGGTAAGGCATCGCCCACCCCAGCACTGTGTCGCCACCGAAGCCGCAGTTCCGGCTGGTCCCGACAGGAAACGCCGCTCCAGACCGAGGGGGGCGAAGAAGCAGCTCAGAGGGAAGCCGCCTCTCCGACCAGGTAGTGACTAGGAAATAAAGTTTCCCCCTTCCACTCCCCACACCCACCACATAAAAGACTAAAAGACCTCCACAAACAAACACTTTAACTCACAAAAATGTTTTTTAAAGGGTAAAAAGACTAACAGCTGCTGGCAGGGCAGCCATACTCGACGGCGCTCCCTACGGAGAGAATCAGAGTTTAAGGTGAGATGGTTCAATGGTTGAATAATTCAATGGTTCAATGGTCCTTTATTGTCGCGTGTACTGAGGTACGGTGAAATTTGATTTACCATACAGCCACACCAAAAAAGGAACAAAATACAAATTACACAAAATTTTTTAGGTAAGCAGAGTGTGCAAATCCCTTGGGCACACAGCATAAGCGGAGACCCACAGCCATCAGTTCAATGTCTGGGCCACACACACGCTCCTTCACTGTGATGTGACCACAGTTGTACCGACCACTGTCACTCTCTCTGCAGTCCCAGTCTGCTCGAACAGTCAGAAAGCCGTCCACACTCGCACTAGACTCCAAGACCTTCACATGGCTTGATGTCCCCGAAAACACCTAGATCACTGCATTCACGACACTGCCTCCGAGTCCCCACCAGTACAGACAGCAGGTCCATCTTGTTTTTCGGCTACCTCACATTCCCAACTGTGATGGAAGGTGAATAACTTTTACCTTCTTCCTCTTTTTCTCCCACAGTCGGGGCGATCGAAGCACCTGCAGTCGGTGATCGAAGCTCCCACAATGGTGCGATCAAGTCGATCCCTAACAAAGGGACTGCCAGCTCCACGATGTTAAGCCGTAGTGCGGACAAAGATACGATATGGAAAAATCCGCATCTCCATCGAGGGAAGAGATTAAAAAAATACATAGATCTGTGAAAGCGCTGTCATCGGTAGGTAGGTGGTCAAGGAGGCTTTCATCACATTGGCCTTCATCAGCTAGATTTTTGAGTATGGAAGTTGGGATGTTATGTACAAATGTACAAGGTGCTGGTGAGGCCACAGTTGGAATATTGAGGATAGTCTCAAAAAGCTGGAGTAACTCAGTGGGACAGGCAGCATCTCTAGAGAGAAGGAATGGGTGACGTTTTGGGTCAAGACCCATCTTCAGGGTCTGGAGAAGGGTCTCAACCTGAAACGTCACCCATTTCTTCTCTCCAGAGGTGCTGCCTGTCCTGCTGAGTTACTCCAGCTTTTTGTGTCTATCTTCGGTTTAACCCAGCATTTGCTGTTCCTTTATACACATTGGAATATTGAGATCAGTTTTGGTCACTCCGTTATAAGAAAAATATTATTAAGCTGGAAAGACTGCAGAGAAGATTTCCAACAACGTTGGCAGGACTTGTGTGCCTGAACTATAGGGTGATATTGGGCAGGCTACGATGGCATTCCTTGGAGCGTCGGAGGATGAGGGGTGATCTTATCAGGGTGTATTAGATCATGAGGCGAATAAATAGGATATATGCAGAAAGTCTTTTACCCAAAGCAGGGAAATCAAGAATCAAAGGGCCTTTGTTTAAGATGAGAGGGAAAAGATTTAATAGGAATCTGAGAGGGCTATTTTTTCCCGCAGCTGAAGCCCCGGGGGTGTCTCCTGGAAAGGCCATACCGATCCTCGATGTTAGGCCACGGGGGAGGCGACATAGAAAAAGTCCGTGGAGGAGGCGACCAAAACGGTTTTCCCCTTACCCCCCACACCACCCCCAACACAAGACACACAGAGAAACATTAAAAACACCCATTAAAACACACTAAAAAAAGAAAAAAGTAGAAAAAACTAAGACGCTGCTGGCAGTGCTGCCGGTTTGCAGTGCCCCCACCGACCCATACACAAGCTACTCAGGCTATTAAACTCAAGTCAAACAAAACTCTGATCATTAATGCACTTTATCTGTTTATTTATGTGTGTGTATATATATGTTCAATATATATATTCATATGGTCACACTGATCTGTTCTGTTCTGTATTTATTTATGGCTACTACAAAGCAGGGGCTTTGTAGCCAGTTCCACCTCAAGGCTCCTGAGGGAAGTAGGAGTCAAAGGGCAGGCACAAAGGAGAGCAACAAAAGTACTTGCCAATGCCGCTGAATGGAGCAGTCACTGGCTGTGGCTGAAGAGGAAAGATGCTGTCTGGGCTGCCACGTGACCATCTAGAGGCTAACAATAAGACACACCCCCAGGGCTGATCACCCTGTAGTGGGCCTGCCTCGACTGAGGGTGTCTTGTGATAAAAGGCCGAAACACCCAATGACGTTGAGGTACACAACTGAAGATGTGTCTGATTGGTAGCAAATTCACCTAGTGGTCATGCCCAATAATGTCAATTGTGGTGAAATCTTAGGGATTGTAACACCTAGTCCAACTAATCAATCTGTTGTGCTGAAGCAAAGCAAGAATTTCATTGTCCTATCTGGGACACATGACAATAACTCTCTTGAATCTTAACAGGCCAGGCAGCATCTCTGGAGAACATGAATAGGTGATGTTTCAGGTCAGGTCCCTTCCTCAGACCGACTCGATCAGTGAATAACATTGAAACCTGTACTATTACTAGTACATTTAAAAAAATAAAACAGAGCCATTGCAGCAAGGAATCATGGAGCATGGAAACAAACCCACGCCAACCAAGGTGCCCCATCTACACTAGTCCCACACCCTCGCATTTGGACAACATTCCACTAAACCTTTCCTATCCATTTATCTGTCCAAATGCCTTTTAAATGTTGTATTTGTTTCTTTCTCAACTACCATCTTCAGCAGCTCATTCCATATCCCCACCACCCTCTGTGTGAAAAATAGCCCTCTCAGATTCCTATTAAATCTTTTCCCTCTCATCTTAAACTAAGGCCCTTTGGTTCTTGATTTCCCTGCTCTGGGTAAAAGACTTTGTGCATATATCATATTTTACTTCGGAGTCACGCGTGATTCCGTGAAGACCCCGTCCAGGCCGCATGCGCGTCAGTATGTCAGCCGCACTAGCGCAAGCACCAGTAAGTTAAACCTAGAAGGTAAGTTCGTTTTTACTTACATGGGGTTTTTTCAAGCAGGAGCCTCTCTTCACAGAGGTTTTCCTGCCAGTTTCACAGCCCGACGAGTGAACCGGTTATGGACTGTGGGGAAAAAGATCGGGTTGTGAGATAAGGAGCCGCTAACAAGGCAGCCAGCGGCTCCCAGCCTGCGGGGATGCCGTGGAACGGCAAGGAAATAACACCAGAGTCGCTGAAAGTGCAGTCAGCGGCTCACAGATGTCGGTCCCCAGGCAGGGAATAAAATTGGTGAGAAAAGGACTCGTTCAGCCCTATTTGGACTCGGGTGAGTCGGGCTACAAGAATTTTCTCTTAATAATATAGTTTAATGTATGTTATAGTGTTTATCTTAAAGTTAAAAGTTTAAGGCAAAGTTTAAGTCATAAAATGTTATTGTCATATGTCCCTGAAAATGAAATTCTTGTTGTTTAGCATAAGTTGCTGTGAAGGGTTAAAAATTGCTTTAACCCTTCACAGGTAAAGCTGTACACTAAAAAGTTTAATTTAGTGAACCTACACTGTAATAGCGTGGGCCTATGGGACAGGCCACACCAGCAGTGCCTGATACAGGGCTGTTTCATTTGTGACATCGCTGGCCTACAGGAGAGCCGCGCCAGCAGCGCCTGGTACAGGGCTGTTTCATGTCCAAAAGCGTCGGCCTCTATGAGAGGCGGCGCCGGCGACGCCTGGGACAGGGTTGCTCAAGTTCACACATAAGTCTGCTACGCCCACGGAGTCGGGGGATGATTCCCCACTGGGGCTGGATAGCAAGGCCCACTGAGTCGGGGGATGATTCCTCACCGGGGCTGGAAAGTGTATTTGAAACGACTATTGAAAGTGTATTTGAAACGACTATTTGAAACGACTACTTGCTGTAGCTACTGTTTCATACAGTGCTACAGCAGGGCACACGCCAATAGGAGGAGTGTCAGCGGCACCCTGAACAAAAATGCGCCAGCAGTATCTAGTAGAGAAGGTGTTTGATAGCACCTTCATAGATGAGGAGGCGCAAGCCATGGGTCAGTTTAGTTCTGACACCAACTCTGATGGTAAGGTTGAAGTTCCACCTCTGCAGGCTGCACCAGCAGCTCCAGTTGACAGAGCTGCTACAGGTCTCCCTCTTGGAGGCAGAGACCAAGACTGGTCAGTATCCTGCTGACACTGATTCTCAGGGTATGGCCGTGGGGCATATCCCAAGGGATGAAGGGCACATGTCAGAGGTACCATTTTTCCTGACAACAAAGTTGCCATCCCAGCAGAGTTCTATTCGGGTATAGGTCCAATGGGTTCATATCAGTATAGGTATCCTGCGGCCTGCGGCAGCACCTGTTTATGGCTGCCTACGAATCGCCCTCTCTGAGGAGGGAAGAGCAAAAGTTTAAGATATAACTGACTCCAGGCTCTAAAGAAGTCAATAGAACATACTGAAGCACATATGTGCTGGCAGTGAACAGCGCCAACAGGGGGATGTGAGAGCCAGCCGCTGAATCTGTTATTCAGGTAGGCCTATTCAACAGGCGAAGAAAACCTGGCAGACGAATCAATTAAGGCCAATGGCGGGCAAAGGTCATCGTTTCAGAAAGCATCCCAGGCGCTTATCGGCAGTAGGCGGTTCACTGGAGCTGGGGGCAGCATGGTAGCTCAGATATTCCATGCACCTTACCAACCCTACTCAACAAAGTGGGTCTAGGACTTCCTAAACATGGGTAAGTGCACCGTTCACAAGTTGTAATATTTACATTTGTTTGTAAAACACACAAAGGATAAAAGCATCTGGTTGAGGCACAGTAGTAGCATTCCAAGCAAGTTTGGATTATGGCCAGGGTTATTTTTTGAAGTTAAGGTTCGGAAATCGGGCCAAAGTTCTCATGCAAACCACCCGTGGAATAAGGCAGGAGTGGCATGTTTATTATGAAAAATGGAGAATGTTAGGCATATGAACTTTCTGAATATGAAAACTTATTTTCCTGACTAACAACAGATTCATAAGGGTCTCAAAGATCCATGCTATGCAATTCCCATTACAGAGGTTATCAAAGACAATATAACTGTACTAATGACAGTAAAACATTGTGGAATGGGATAAACTGTTCGTTGGTCATTGGGATTCACCTTTAATTATTAATTAGCCTATGACTCCGCCCTGTGGCAAGAGATTGGAGTTAATAGCAACCTGTTATAAAACTGACTTTTTATTTTCATCAAGAGTAATATAGTAGCTGTATTTCAGCTGAGCAAATCAAGGAACTGATATCATGCAAAGTAGCAACCTCTCAAAGGACATGCAGACCATTGCTAACAACGTTATGCTATTGTCTGCTGAAGCTACCTCAGTCACAATGATGAAAAATCAGTATTCAGCATTGCTGAACATGACAATAAACTCATTTGAACTTGAACTTGAACTTGAACTTGCTCCAGTAGTTTGGTCGGTCGAATTCAGTTATTACAAACTGATGCTAAGGACTCTAAGGTGAGAAGTCCCGAATACCATCTCCAGTTGGAGGTATTGGAGATTTGCATGTTACCAATTCTTCAATTGTTGGTATCAACTAAATATATACACTAGATCAGTGGTTCTCAACCTTGTTTGCCCCATGCACCCCTTTCACCATATGTCAGAATGTCATTCCCCCCCTTTCCAAGATTGTCTGCCTCAAAAAGTGCATTCCAAATAATATGCATATAATACTGAAATCCTTTATTTCTAACAGTTTGAATTTGCTAATCTGTGGTCGCAATTCCCCCCTGAAAACCTGAAAATCCCCCCCTGGGGGGAATTCCCCCCTGGTTGAGAACCCCTGCACTAGATGCACCCCATGGGTAAGGGGCTATTGAGCAAATATACATAATCTACATGCTCAACTTCAAGTTGCTACTCTACGATGGTGAGTTCTCCCACTACAAGAATATGCAGTTGGTTATTGAAAATGTGTTAACATTACTCCACCAAGGGGTTCCAGCTACATCCTTAGTTATGACACTAATATCAGCACAACAACGGCAAACATTGCAAATGCTGTGGCTAGATAGGATGGAATTGGCTGTAGGTGCCATTATATTTTACATTCTGATCTACACAAGCAGAGCAGACCAGGGGTGGCAGGATTTAAGATCATTTCGGATACCCCACGGTCTCACGTCTATGTGGGAGGGCAGGTTTGCTATACTATATCAAGGCCACCAGAATCCTAAGTGTGGAATCAGCATTTTTTATTAATCAACACACAAGTACACAAAGGAAGGTCGGTTCAGACTATTTCAAGGTGGCTGCAGCAGGTTCTGGGTAATGCAGGTATTAACTCTGATGATTGTATATCTCATTCCACCAGGTCAGCATCAACATCAGTGGCCAGGGCATTGGACATGCCCATCGACCATATCCTCGTAACCACAGGATGGTCAACCAAATAAGGAGGAGAGGGGGCGCTGTCCTGTACGGCTGCCAGTCCTGCACGGTTGCCAGTTCTTTTTTATTATTTTTAGTACATTAAAGTGTGGTGTCTAACCTTATGTGTGGGGGGGTGGGGGGGGGGGGGGTAGGGGCAAACCTGGTCGGAGAGGCTGCCTTTCTCCAAGCAGCAACTTTGACCCGTCCTCGCGGCCTACCAGCAGGGTCTGGAACGGCGTTTCCAGAGGGGACCTGGCCAGAACTTCGGTTTCGGCGGCAGCAGAGCGCTGGAGCGCTATCGCGGAGCCGAGCGGGCGATGTCTTGCCTGGGTCGCCGCGCTGGAGCTCCGGAATGCTGAGTCCGCCGATTGAACATCGCGGAGCTGCGGGACTGTGGAGCGGCCAGCAGCGGGCGGCGGTGCTGAACTTTTACATCAGGAGCCTGGGATCTCTCGCAGAGATCGCCAGTGGTGGAGCTCCATCCAGCGCGGCCTTGTTGGCTTTGGAAGCCATGGTCTCCGGTAAGGAAGCGGCTGTTCCAGGCATCCCAAGCCGCTGAGAGGGATCTACAGATGCCGGAGCACCATCACCCGGCAAGAGAGTCTGAAACATCGGGCCTCCGTGAAGGCGATGGCGGAGGCCTCATTAGGCTCGACTATGGGTGGACATCGGGATGGGGACTGGATGTTTTTTTATGTTAAACTTCTTTAATGCTATGTTGTATCTTTATTAGTGTGCTGCAAGGACATCTGAATTTTCCCCGAAAAGGGGATTAATAAAGCACCCATCCATCCATCCATCCATCCATCCATCCATCCATCCATCCATCCATCCATCCATCCATCCATCCATCCATCCATCCATCCATCCACTGGTTACTGACCCGGGGTTTTGCCCATTCTGTTTTGCGTCCTCTTTAGCCTCCCTGAGTTACAGGGGTTGCTATTGATTTCTTTATTAACGTGAAACCATTAATACATTTGAATCAATATCATGCTAAATGCATTTTTGATAGTAAGATTAAACGAGAACTTACCAAGTTTGAAGTTTAATCGTTATTTTATGAGGAGGAACGATGAGGGATTACGTGAAGAAGCCCCGCCTGGGGCATGATCGGCATACTTCAAAGCAGCGGAATGAAAAACACAGAACCAATAGCCGGAGTAAGATAGTAAGGCTCAACATACACTAGAACTGCCAGATGATTATTTATTTTATGAGGGTTGGGAGTGGAGGGCACGTAACTCTCATCGTTCCTCCTCATAAATTAACGATCAAATTTCAAACTTGATAAGTTCTCGTTTAATCTTACTATTTTACTTCGGAGTCACGTGAGTGACTACGTGAAGATTTTGTAGCTCTGTGTTTTTTATGTCGTAGATTCATTCCATATGACACTCTGGCTCAATCAACACAGTAGTGAGTAAATAATACATATTATAAACATTTCTTTAGTTTATGTGATAAGTTTTTTCATTATAAAAGAATGAAAGTAATAACCCTTCTATCGTAGGGGAAGATTTATAACCAAAGATATAAATTGATAATATAAAACAAAGCACAATCAAAGAGAACCCAACACTGCGTGTCCAACCCTGACACCGTGAGAACTGGTTTCTTGTAAACTTTGAAAAGTTTCTTCTACATCCTCCTACAGCCTCTAATTTTTGGATCGAGTGGCCCATCCTGTGCCTTTGCCATGGATGTACCTACCTCCCTGGTGGAGTGATTTTTAACATCTCAATGTCTACTCCTGCTGAATCCCAAAACCTGTTTTAACCATCTATAATGTAACTATCTGGAACCATCAGTTTGTACTGATACTTTTATGTGTTTTTTGTGTGTTTTTTTGTGTGTGTGTAATAAATAGCGCTGGCTCACCACCATGGAGACTCTTGCCTACTTCAACATATTGAGTCAATGCTTAACCACACACAATTTTTGGTTGACAGGATATGCTTTAAAATTTACCTTGGTTCCAGCTCCTCCTGGTCTGCTTTGTTTGGTTAAGTCATAAACATATAAGGCAATGTTATCTGTAGCCACATGCATACATGTAATGTAACAATGCCTAATGTAACATTTGCAACATTTGCACTATTTGTGCTGATACTAAAGCCATGAGCATTATTACTTCAAATGTTAACTTCCGAAACAATGATAGAATTGGAGCCCATTGCCTAAGCAAAGTAAGAACTATGCTGACCTCCCAACTTCTATATTTTTACTTTGGGCAGATTTTAATATATATTCCTTTCCCAATCGGGATATTAATGGATGAGACCCGCTAGATTCATGGTCAGCAATTTGTCCTAAATAGGACGATAAAGCACTATGAACCCTATTAATGGCCCTATCGCTTAGGTGCTGATCAAAATGAAATCCAGCAAGGAACTCCAATATATCTGATATGTTAGCAGTATGATAAAATATCTTTGACTGTCTACCAAAGACTTCCAATTTCTTTATATAAACAAAATACTGTTTTTAATGCTATTTTTCCAAGCTGCAGTTATAACATTCATGGTCCTATCCGACAGTCCAAGCTCTTGTAATAGTCTGGTCAAAACCTGCAGATTAACAAATACATATGATCATGCCATGGATGAATTTTTCAACAATTTACTGCAGCTATGTATGAATTGTCATATGATTCAATTATTACTCTAAACATCAATGAGAATTATGACTGTGTCCGATTTGGGCCACCAATTACTGCAGCTAGGAATCGTCATAAATGGTTCAATTATTATTCTAAACATCAATAAGAACCATGACGGTGTCTGATTTGGGCCACCAAACTGCCCGTGGCAGAGTCTTGCTATATTTTCATCAGACATTGCCTAATCAGACAGAATGGGGAACATAAAACACATATTCCCCACCCCCCCCCAATGTAGTGAGAATGCATCCACAGCTATTGCTCCTGGGTTTGGTTCCCATGAGACGTATTTGGGCAATTAGTGCTTTAATCTAGATGCAACAGATCAATGTCAGGTAATCCATACCACTGACAATGTTTTCCAACTTGTTGATTTAATATCCATTCTGTATTGTCTTAAAGTTTTCGTGATCTGTTGTCTGCATGGCCGTCCGAAGGGGGAGGTGCGTTGGGTGCAACCGCACCCCCCTTTTTTCCAGAGGAAAAAAGGAAACAATATATTTGCGACCATCCGCGCCTGTGCAGTCGGGGGAAGCTGGTGACAAAAGACAGAAGCGACGCAAACTGACGTTGTCTATCTGCGTGTGCGCAGTGGGCGGGATCAGCTCACCGCCATTTTCAATGCATCGCCTCGATGTTCCGGGCCTAGTTTGGGTGAATGGGGCCGTGAAATATTGCGTTGCATTACAGGGAGGAGGAATCTGTTTGTTTTTTATCGGGGTTATTAAACTACCCGCGAGGGTCCAATCCGACCCACGGGATGGTTTGGAAAAAAAAGGAGTTCCCGTTTCTTGGGGGGGGGGGGGGGGGGGCGGGTGCGGTGTTCGCCCGCCCAGTCCGTGGGCTCCATCCGCGGCGTCGGAGCATCGCAAGCGGGTCCCGTCCGCTGCTGGCTGTCGGTCCGGGGAGACTGTCCTCCCGTCGCCGGGCGGGAAGCGGGAAGGGCTGAATCTGAACCCAGTCGTGGCAGCGCCGTGACACCAGGTGCTGCTCAGGCCGGGTCCACATCACCTTCCCCCCCCTCCCGGGCCCCCGCACCCCCCCCCCATCGTTTCTGGGCGGCGACGACGGCTGTAGTGCGGGGTGACGGAGGGTCGGAGTGAATGACCGGCCCCGCACAGAAGCAACAGTGGCGACGGCGGATACATCTCCTCTTACTCTTGAGCCAACCGTGAATGAAGGTATGTTTTAATAAAGCAACAATGTTAAAAGACATCTCCATCCTGTGGCTTTGAGTTATTTCAGCGCGGCCGCATCTATTGATATGACCTACAAAGTGAAAATGCGCACCCTCCAGTAACCAATAACGTGGTAAGTGCATTACTTGGTGCTTTATGTTTTTAAATACTGTATTTCCCGGGGTGGGGGGAGAGCTCAGTTCGTAGTATTTGGGGAGTCTGGCGTTGTGAAGGAGGGGATTGGGGTCAGTAACCCACTTGCCACGCTCCGGTCTGAGTGCAGGTAGATGGGACTAGGTGACAGTAAGTGTTCAGCACGGAGTAAAAGGTCCGAGATGGCCTGTTTCCATGCTGTCATTGCTATATGGTTTTGTTGTGGCCGGGGAGTGAATTAGCTTGGGTGGCTGCCGCAGCGCTCCGGGCACGGACAGCAGAACTGGCCGCCACTTCAGAGGAAGGAAGCAGCTCGGGTGACTAACTTTGAGCGGCCGCCGGGACCCGACAGCAGACACACACACACATACACACAGACAGACAGAGACACACACACACACACAAATACACACAGATACAGACAGACACCAGAACAGGCCGCCACTTCCAAGGAAGGAAGCAGCTCGGGTGACTGACTTTGAGCGGCCGCCGGGACCCGACAGCAGACACACACACACACAGATACACACAGACAGACAGACAGACAGACACACACACACACACACACACACACACACACACACACACACACACACACACACACACACACACACACACACACACACACACACACACACACAGATACATACAAACAGCAGGACTGGCCGCCACTTCAGAGGAAGGAAGCAGCTCGGGTGACTGACTTTGAGCGACCGCCGGGACCCGACAGCAGACACACACAGATACACACAGACAGACAGAGAGAGACACACACACACACACACACACACACACACACACACACACACACACACACACACACACACACACACACACACACACACACACAGATACATACATATGTGGCGCTTCTGCTCGGGACTCTTCTTCAGACAATCCAATGTCCAAAATATATTCTTTAAATATTAAGGTTTCTGTTGAAAGTGTGGTGCCATGGTTACGGGTGGGCGGAAGGAAGATGATGAGGTCTGGTACAGGTTTACTTTGTTTTCAGTAATCAGGTCTCCGTGTTAGCCGATGTCTGGTTGATCGAGCGTTCATACAGTTGCGAGCGAGCGAGGTCCATATATAGGAGCAAGGAACGCGAAGCCTCTGAGGGTTCATTGTTCCCCTGGTTTGGACTGCTCCCAGGAGAGCGGGCACAAAGACAAATTTAGGCATTTTTCTGTGGAAGGGGGAGGGCAGAATAGAATCGAAAGCATTGTAACAGCAGCACTCTCCCCAACACGAAACACAGCGCAGCGTAAACAATTAAACAGCTTCACTTTTAAAAGCAAAGACACACGTTAAATTACGTGGCCCCAAGAAATCGCCTCTCAATTGCTTCGAGGTTGGAATTGAAATATATATAATATATATAATATATATAATATGTATATACATATTATACTACAAATACATATATATATATTATATATACTGCAATTGTGAGAGTGGTGAATCTGTGGAATTCTCTGCCACAGAAGGTAGTTCAAGCCAGTTCATTGGCTATATTTAAGAGAGAGTTAGATGTGGCCCTTGTGGCTAAAGGGATCAGGGGGTATGGAGAGAAGGCAGGTACAGGATACTGAGTTGGATGTTCAGCCATGATCATATTGAATGGCGGTGCAGGCTCGAAGGGCCGAATGGCCTATTCCTGCACCTATTTTCTATGTTTCTAAGTTTCTATATATATATACTCTCTCTCTCTCTCGCTCTCTCTCTCTCTCTCTCTCATTATATATATAGGCAATATAGTAGGCAATACAGTTATATATAGTAGGCAACCCAGGAACCACGCAAAGTATATATACAGCACATGGACATGTGTATGTGTGTGTGTGTATATATATATATATATATATATAATATTATGTGTGTATGTGTGTGTGTATATATATAATATATATATATATATATGTGTGTGTGTATATATATATATATATATATATATATATATATATATATACACATATATATATATATATATTATATATATACACACACACATACACACATAATATTTTATATATATATATATATATATATATATATATATATATAGACATGTCCATGTGCTGTATATATACTTTGCGTGGTTCCTGGGTTGCCTACTGCTGAGTAACTCCACGAAATATCAACCTCCTTCATTTCAAATCTAAATCTCTCGCCAATCCACACCCTTCGACCGATTAACTAAAAATGTTGTTCTTTTTTAAGACCAAAACAAAATAGTTCTTGCGAATTCCAAGTTCTCGAGTTTGGGGAGCGGGGGAGGGGGGGAGGGGGGTTGGCGAGTCGGTGAAAATACAGCTCCAGCTGGAATATAAGAGATAAAACAAAAACACTGAAAGCAAATAGTAACTTAACAGCGGGAAGTAGGACATATCTGTGTGTGGTGTGCGCACTACTGAATATTTTCTATCCAGCGATGCAAATTGCAATGCATACGCGTTTGATATTTAGACAAACTTAATTTTATTTCCAGTTTTGCATTTTTAGTTTGTTCCACACATTTAATTAGTTTTAATCCCTCCAGAAAAAACCTGAAAGTGGAGATGGTTCTCAGACATAAAGCCCAAGAGATGGCTTCTTGATTCTAACGAGTGTTTGGGAAAAAATAGACACAAAAAGCTGGAGTAACTCACGGGACAGGCAGCATCTCTGGAGAGAAGGGATGGGTGACGTTTCGGGTTGAGACCCTTCTTCGGACTGGTGTTTGGGAAACGTGCATTAGGTTTGTTTTTGAGGGGCGAGGGGGGGAATACATTCGCCTTTTTCTCTGAATTCAGGAATGAATGCATGTTGACACACTTAACACAGAGAAGGGGGGAACGCTGCGTTTAGGTCTGAGGAGAAGGGAGCCAAGAAGTTCTCGATTTTCCCTGGTGATAGTTTCACTTTTTTTGCATTTTTCCTTCTCTCCTGCCGCCTGTCCCGCTGAGTTACTCCAGCTTTTTGTGTCAAAGTCGTCTTGTTCAATCTCATTTCATTGCAACTTTCAGCTCTGGATACCCCGCGTTGATCCGCGCGTATTTCAGCATTTATATTTCTCAAGCCTCTTTACCTCCCGGAGCCACATGTAACTTAACCACATGTAATTACTCCAGCATTTTGTAACTATCTTTGGTTCAGTCTTTACTCGAGCGAACGAACAGATTATAAGAAAGTTCCAACGATAGACTCACGAGACACTAAGGTAAACGCATGGGCCATTACGTTATTGCAACGAGTTTAAATGTTTCCATTTTTAACTTGAACAGTTAATTTGACTCGTGGAAAAAATCAAACATGTTTGATTTTTTTCACGAGTTAACAAGTTTCCCGAGTACCTGCCGTTAGCGCCACGAGTGGACAAGTTGATCGCGCGAGTTCCGATGTTGCCGCTACGTTCATCGTATGTGATCACCATGAGTGAAAACTCGGGGTCACTCGTGGGCCAACTCGCAATGTGAGACAGGGGTTTAAGGGAGAAGATCTTCCGCTGCGTCATTGTGTTTCCCTGGCAAAAAGCCTAGTGGGTGATGATTATATTGGGATGAATTTCCCGACACGGAGGTTGAGACTTAAGAAAACCCCATTCGAATGCCAGTCTGCGAGTGCGGACGAGGTCAAACTAATTAGGTTTCTTTAATGTAGAGCAGACCACATTGTTTGCACCGAACACAGTAAATTAGACTGGAAGAAATACAGTTGCGACGCCATTTTACTTGGAAAGTATTTTTATCATGGGTTGTCGAAATGGAGGGCTGACAGAACAGAGGATGTCCAGTGAAACTGGAATAAGGGCAGAGCGATTCTCTCAAGGCCCTCGGAGAAACATCGACTATCAACAATACTATTTAATTCGTCCTGGGCCACTGCTGGCAATCAAACAACAGTGGCAGCATCAGTTAATGGGACAACTCATCCCAACTACTGAACTTCAGAGGAAAGTGTGAGGGGCTTTTACATCAGGCTCAGAAAGCAGAAATGTTTTCGCACTGGAGATTCGTGGTTGAGCATTCAAGAGGCGCCATCTGTTCTAATCACTTCGGATGGGCGAAAATACAGAGGGGGATGTTGGCTTAAGTGCCTTCCACCACAGTAGGATGAACTCACATTTACATGTTTGATGCAAGGTAACGAAATTTCGTAGGTCTGAATCAATAAAGGAATCTGAACTGATCTATTACAGCTGGGTTGGATATTTTTGGATTGTGATGGAATATCCTCGCAATGGTAATTTAAAAATAAACGTCGCGGACGTAAGGGAAAATAAAGAAAACACTTAGCCCGCGTCTGTCTAACAGGGAGTTTCAAATAAAAATTAATAGGGAGGTTTCACGTAAGGTCACCAGGTCATAGGGCCTGACCCACGGAGCCGATAAATCCATCTGGACGACATCCGTCACTTCCGGTATATGTTATTAATACAAGGAACGCGTACTTTCCTACCTGTTAAAACCCGCCAAAATGTTGGATTTTGCGCTGTAAACAATTGTGAAATTCGGGGTAAGCGTGAGAGGCATGTACCCAAATGCAGAATTCCAAAAGTGAAGTGAAACGAAGGTAAAGGGAAGCGAGAGCTGAAGGGACAACAACAGCTAAAGTGCTTGGCGAACATTGGCCGTGCAGATATCGTAATTGAAAATATTGGGAATTATCGTGTTTGCTCACTGCATTTCATCAACAGTAAGGCATTATTTGTGTTTTTTCTTGATTCCTATGGTATCTAAAAAGTCTCAGAAGTGATAAATCTTGCTGTAAATTTTGCTTCAGAGGCGTTATCTTTTTAATCCGTCCTGGGCCATTGCGTTATCTAAAGTTATCTTTTTGTATGTAAAAACCCACTTGAGAACCATGGGTGATTTTAAAATTTTACAGCCCGATTTACCACTTCTGAAACTTTTTAGATGCCAAAGGAATCAAGAAAAAACACAAATAATGCCTTAGTTGATGAAATGCAGTGAGCAAACGGCCTATGTTTGCCAAACTCTCTGGCTGTTGTTGTCCCTTCAGCTTGTGAGGGATAAAGTAATTAAACCCTATTAAAGAAAGGAGTTTTAAAGAGAATTCAAACAGAGAGGGGCTGGAGAGAGGATTCTGACACAGCAGTGTCTGAAGGTTGCCAGACCCATCCTCGAGTCCTTGAGTAAGAAGAGATTCATTGTATAGCTAGAGAAGGGGGTGATGTAGAGAGATCCCTATCAGTGGAAAGGAGTGATAGATGGGACCCATGTCACTATAGCTTAGCTTTAGTACTGATATAGGAAAGCTGAGAGGGTTCACTAGGAGGTGAGTAAAACTGGGCCAGGTCATGAGCAATTGAGCATGCTTAATAGAATAAATGAATATTACAACACACCCCTGGTCAAGAAATTGCTCATTACCATGAACATGTTTGAACATGCAATGTATGATATGGGAGGTGCGAGGGGATGTACGGCGGGAGGTACTTACAGATTGTGCACCTCCGACCCTGATTGAAGAACGGTCCGGAGGGGAGATTCAATGTAAGATTTTGTGTATAAAGGGGGATGATCTTTATCACTATTAAAGTGATCTCTCTGGCTTCAGTGTGTCTTGAGTTGGAGAGGCACCCGGTGTGCAGACTCATAAAATAAAGAAATCTCTTGCTTCCAGGATTTAGTCTTTGAGTATTAATTGTGAGCATAAAGGGTATCTCACAAGCTCTCGCTTCTCTATACCGTCATTTCTCCTCACTTTGGAAATTCTGAAGTAAACTAAATGTCTCTCACGCTTATCCCGATTTCCATAATTAGTTAGAGCGCAAACAATGACGATTTCGGCGGGTTTTAACGGGCCCGCTACACTGGAAACAATGGTACTTACCTGCAGTTCATCGCGTGTACTCCACTTGGCGTAGCGTCAGTACGGGTCATGGGTCGTGACCCGACTGCCGTGAAACCTCCCTATAGGCGGTGGTCCTGAAATTTTGATTAGATATGAATTTAGGATTTGATATAACAGCCAGTTCGGCTGTTATCTGAATGATGAAAGGTACGGGTTCATAAAATTACACAAATATCATCGTGTTACTAATTATCCTGGATGCGCTATTGCGCGTTATAAATTAACGTTGAAATGGTGAACGGTTTGGAGTGCATTATGCATTACGCTGTCGGCCAGCGTGATTGAACACCAATGGTAACATCCACTCTTACAATGACAACCGAGGCGCACCAGGAATGGAGACATGTCACTTCTAGATTCCTAATAACTTCAGGTCGAAGGTTAGATCAATCAGAGCTTTCACCGCCGCGGCCCGAGTTTGATTCCCGGTCAGGGAAAAGCTCTTTTCCAATTCATACAACTGGAAAGGTCCCATTTTGAGCAACGCTTGCGACGGAACTGTCAGTGCACTTTCAACTCTCTCAGGCATGACTCTGTTTTCGCACTGTGGGCTCCGATTTCTCACAAAATCAACTAAATCCCGAAAGCTTAAGATGTCATTTATAGGCACGGGTGTAAATTATCAACGATGGTCTCCCCAACATGCTGTACATTTCCATGCAGGCGATGCCGTTGTAAACCACCATGTCTAGTTCCCAGTTTCCGCAGGAGCTGCAGTATCTGATATTTCAGCTTCTCTGTTTCGACAATCCATGATAAATATACTTTCCAAGTAAAATGGGGACACAACCGTATTCATTCCAGTCTAATTTACTGTGTTCGGTGTGAACAATGTGGTCTTCTCTACATTAAATGAAAGAATTATTCTGTTTGCAGAACACAGAGCGTTTGAGGAATCATCAGCTTCCAGTTACGTGCCATTTCCATTACCTTCTCGATCCACATTTACCCTCTACCCTCTACCCTCTACCCATTAGAAACTAAGTGCAAGAGAGATCAAAGATTGACATGCCACGTTCCGATGGTCACATTTCAGTCTGCCAGTCTCAATATCCAAATCTCAAAATGTGGCTTCTTCTTTCGTGTGGCGTGCACAGCCTAAAGTTGTTGGACAACTTGTTCTATTTGATCTTCCGCTAGTGCACGTCGAATTGATTGCATTAGTCGAAACAGGGCGGACCACGTGAAGGTTGCAATCTTCCACCCCTCCAATTTTGCTAACTGGCGTCTTCTCTCCGTTTGGAAAATAACTCGCAATTTCGACCTGCCTTGATATTACTAATGTCTCTCCCAATAATATTGCACATTTCTAAAGGTGAGCTGACAGTCTTGTTCGCTCCAGAGAGAAACGAAATCCCAACCGATCCAGTCTGTCACAATTGAAACTCTCCAGTCCGGGCAAAATCTTGTTGATTAAATTCTGCCGCTCTCCAGCTTAATGATGTCCTTCCCAAGATATTGTGACTTAGAAAATATTGTACACACCGTCTCAACATCCTCCAGTATCGGATATTAAGCATCCCATCGCCTCAGCATCCGTTTAATTTCTCTTGATGTCAAGCAGCTCCGTCGGTTCTCCGTGGTGAATGTTTGGCGTTGTTTAATTAAACTCCACTTAAAGTCGGCTGGGAACGACTACTGTAACAAAATAAACACACAACAAAAACTGAATGGAAGGATTATCCTATCTTCCCCACTCAGGTAGATTTGCGTTGATTGCATCAACAAGATGGAACAGACAATGTAAGAAAGATTTGGATAGAGTGTGTGAGGGATAAAGTGATTAAACCCTATTAAAGAAAGGAGTTTTAAAGAGAATTCAAACAGAGAGGGGCTGGAGAGAGGATTCTGACACAGCAGTGTCTGAAGGTTGCCAGACCCATCCTTGAGTAAGAAGAGATGCATTGTATAAGCTAGAGAAGGGAGTGATGTAGAGAGATCCCTATCAGTGGAAAGGAGTGATGGATGGGACCCTTGTCACTATAGCTTAGCTTTAGTACTGATATAGGAAAACTGAGAGGGTTCACTAGGAGGTGAGTAAAACTGGGCCAGGTCATGAGCAATTGAGCATGCTTAATAGAATAAATGAATATTACAACACACCCCTGGTCAAGAAATTGCTCATTACCATGAACATGTTTGAACATGCAATGTATGATATGGGAGGTGCGAGGGCATGTACGTTTGGAGGTACCTACAGATTGTGCACCTCCGACCCTGATTGGAGAAGGGTTCGGAGAGGGGATTGAATGTAAGATTTTGTGTATAAAGGGAGATGATCTCTCTGGCTTCGGTGTGTCTCGAGTTGGAGCGGCACCCGGTCTGCAGACTCGTAAAATAAAGAAATCTCTTGCTTCCAGGATTTAGTCTTTGAGTATTAATTGTGAGCATAAAGGGTATCTCACAAATTGGGGGCTCATCCGCGATCACCACTCCGGCTGCTTGGTGGAGGCAAGGAAGGAGGGGAAGGTGCACCCTGCTGATTTCAGCAGACTCTAATCTCCTTGCTTGCCATCAGCAGTTTGAGCGAGTGATATCCACTGGAAAAGACTCGGGAAGCAAGAGGGGGTGTAAGGTAAATACGTACGGGACGGTCGAGATTCTTGTGCACAGGACCCGAAAAACGTGGACAGACTAGATGCAGGAGATTGTTCGAGTTGGGGAAGTTCACAGCTTAAGGATAAGGGGGAAATCCTTTAAGACCGAGATGACTTCTTCACACAGAGAGTGGTGAGTCTCTGGAACTCTCTGCCACAAGGTAGTTGAGGGTTCATTGGCTATATTTAGAGTGAGTTGGATGTGGCCCTTGTGGCTAAGGGGATCAGAGGTATGGAGAGAAGGCAGGTACGGGATACTGAGTTGGATGGACCTATGTATTACCTGGGCGACCAGGGTTTGTCGGACGGGAATAGTCCGACAAGGTAATGCGAAAACCGGAACGGGAGAAGTAAGGGTCCGGGGAACCTGGATGAGGCTCATACTGATATGGAGCCTAACATTCTGCCCGATAGTCCGTTGGGGCGAATGTTGGATGGGGTGAAGGGATCACCCGGGGTAAGAGTAAGGAAACTATGTGCCTCTCACCAGTATGGGGGTGAGGAACTTTAAAAAGGAGATGAAAAGTTTATTGGAAGACCCCTTGGGACTGGCTGAACAAATAGATCAGTTCCTAGGGCCAAAAATGTTTTTATGAAAAATATTGAGTTGTTTCAAACAATCTCATTGAAGTAAGAATGGAACTAATGTAATGTGTGTGTAAAAACCGGTTTTGTATGAATGAGGAAGTTTGTATATGTGATAGGTTTGTTTGCTGTGGGCCACATGTTGTACAGGGTATGTGTGCGTGTTCCTTTAAGGAATTGTAAGCAATGGGGGAGGTTATTGTAAGGTAACGGACAACGCTTTGTATCATCGCAACTTAAAAAGGGGAAGTTGGAAAATGTAGGTTGTTTGGCTTCTATAGATTTCTTTTCAGTAAAGTTAATTTGGAAAATTGTTAGTTGTATGTATTTAAACTAGGAATTGGAATTTGGGAATTGTAGGGGAATGGTTTGACCAAAATTAGAAATAAGTTAATTGCTGAACAACAAGCAGCTTTTACGGTTTGTTTAGATAAACATTCTGGTTGGAGAAGGGTAATAAATTAATGGGGCCCAGGAAAAAAAAGGAGTTGGCAGACAATGATGTCAATAAGGGGAAGTTTGTTTACTTCAGAAGAAAGACAGATGGTCAGACAGGCAGAAGGGGTTGCAGGCTGATGCGCCGACTTGGAATAACCAAACAGGGGAAGGAAGAAAAAGTATGAGAGATCTCAGGGAGATAATAATCAAGGGAATTAGAGAAGCCGTTCCCAGGGGACAGAATTTCGAACGGGCTTTTGAAAATCAGCAGAACAAGGACGAACCTCCGACAGTGTTCTTACAAAGATTAAGGAAGAATGTCCAGCAGTATTTGGGGATAGACCCTGATACGATCGCAGGTCAGCAGTTGTTGAAGGTTAATTTTGTAACAAAATCATGGCCAGATATTAGAAAGAAATTGGAAAAATTGGAAGATTGAAATGAAAAACCATTGAATCAGTTGTTAACAGAGGCTCAAAAGGTATATGTAAGACGGGATGAGGAGAAACAGAAGGGAAAGGCAAAAAAATGATGTTGCAAGCAGTACAGCAAGTAGTATTGGAGGACGAGGAAGAGGTGAATGGAGGGACCGACGTTGGGGTCCCCGGGAAAACAAGGAACAAGGATCAGGAGGGTGGTACACGGGGCCACCCTGGTGTTATTATTGTAAAGAGGAGGGTCATTTCAAGAGGGAATGTCCTAAGCGACGACGGGAGGTGCAGTCGTACGCACTCATGGAGGAAGAATAGGGGAGTCAGGGGTTCCGCTCCCTGGGGTGTATGGGATACACACGGGAACCTCTGGTAAACTTGACATTAGGACCCCAGGGAGAGGATATGATATTTATGGTAATTTGGGAGTGGAGAGATCAAGTGGAACTAAGATACCAGAAGAAATTGGATTAGGTGAAAAACAAGTCAGAATCTCGGGGGTAGGAGGGAAAGTGATGACATTACCCGAGGTAGAAGGGGTGGTGGTAAAATATGAGGATCGAGAAGTCAGTGGAAGATTTTAAAAGGAAGGTGAATAAATTTGCAAAGGAGGATAAACTATCTGAGAAGTAAGACATTGACTTTAGAATGAGAAAGAAGGCAGATCAGAAAGGATTAAAGTGGGAAGCAGAGGGATGAATTGATGAGACTGCTTTAGAAAGAAAGAGCGTGAAAAAGGAAAGACAATGTTGTCAGTAACAACAGACCTGGTTGAAAAGTCTGAAATAAGTGATGCACCGACACACAGTGAGTCCTATGACAGAGCCAAACAGGGGCCAGAGATTCCATGCCAATAATAAATGTATTTGGGAGAGTGTTTTCTCAAATGCCCTATCGGGAGTGAAATAAATCTGGATCTAAGCCCAGACAAGGCTAGTAAGGAGATAGGTAATGGATAAGGTGTGTTGGGGATGTGAACAGGTACGATAATCAGGAAATAATAATAATAATAATAATAATAATAATAATAATCTTAATAATAATATTAAGATAATGGTGAACATAACTATGATAAGAACATTAAGAAGAGGTATTAAATACACCTAGGCTAGGATGCGGCAGCGTTTTAAATACTAGCGCCGTGTTTTTAATCAGATGTTGTAGGCAGATTTGGAAGGTGTTGATATAGTATGTGGATGATTTGCTGGTTTGTTCCACAAGTGAGGAGCAATGTGAGAGAGAGACATTGTAATTATCTTGGAAAAGATGGCACAGGAGGTCATGATGTATCAAGGAAGAAGTTTTTGTTTTGTCAGCAGCAGGTAGAATATTTTGTACGAGTAATATCTAAAGAAGTAAAAGCTATAGCGCAGGATCAAATTGGAAGCTTGCTTGCAATCTTGCTTAGCTCAATTGGCAGAAATTAAGGCTTTAAGAGCAGCATATGTACATGGAGTCTGACACATGTTTGGAGCAGTAGGGAAACAGAAAGGCTTTGGGAAAAGCAACGGAGTCCCCATGCAAAGTTAGCAGTGTCCCCCCTATGAAATGTTGTTTGGGTTACCTTATTTGGGAAAGATAGAAGGAATACCCACCATAGAGGGCAGTGATGTATTCTTAAGGAACTATTTACTGGCAGTATCCCGTTCCCTTACAGAATTAAAAGCTAAAGGACTATTGGCTCAAAGCCCACCACTCGACTTTCCGATACATGCTGTAAAGGCCGGCGACTGGGTACTGGTCAAGAATTGGAAGGAGGAGAAACTCCAGCCCAGGTGGACCGGCCCATACCTAGTATTACTGACAACCGAGACAGCAATACAAACAAAAGAAAAAGGGTGGACCCACGCGATCCGGGTTAAAGGACCCGTCGATCCACCCGTTCCTGAGGAGGAGGAACAGTGGACGGTGAAGCCAGGAAGTAAACCCCAAACAGTAATTAAAAAAAAGAAAAGCATTGAATGTATAACTGACAGTATGAAAGGAGCAGTCGTGGTATTGTTTGCTTTGTATGTAATTGTTGTAAAAGGTATTAATAATTGTGATAAATGTTATCATCCTATTCAATACAGAGGGGTAATAACCAGATCATTTACCTATCATTCCCATGTGAACAAAGTATGCCATGACCGAAAGACTAGAATCATTTGTAAAGAGGGGGGAAAGAAGTATTTGATGGCAGGCAATAGGGGGTATATAGGGAAGTTTGGGGCCGTTACCTGCCCAAGGGGAGAGAGATGGGTTTGTGTACAGTTAGTTTTCCCTTCTCAGATCGTAAAAGGGGCAATAGATAAGACGAAGGAGGAAGTAGTAAAAGAGGTTACTAAGGTAGTAGTCACTAAGCCTCCCCCTCCCCCACATACTCAGCCTCAATTGCACCAGACACTGTACGAAGAAATAAAGAAGCAGATCGAGATCCCTGAAGGAGAAAAAAACCTGTTTGTGGACTTGGCCATCCGGATAGCTGGAATCCTGAATGTGACTAACTGTTGGGTCTGCGGAGGACCACTGATGAATTCACGCTGGCCATGGAGAGGATCCATTGTTGAAATATGGGACCTGATGGGGTGGAACCTGACAGTTGGACAAGACCGAGATCCCCAGGTATGGGTCCTGACAGACGCTCCGGTCGGGACTGAGTGTATCGCTAGGCCCTGGGCAAAGGATGCCGTCCTAGTAGGCAGCAGCCCCTGCCAGCGCATCGTCACCCAGTGGCCAAATCAGTCCCGAGTGTCGTGGCCAGAGGAGCCTAAATGGTATCTAACTAAGAAATATGGGAAAAACTGCGCTATCCGGATGGAGATTGATGGAGTGGAATCAGCCGGACTATGGAACTGCACCGGGAATAACCCTTATCAGGGGATCCCAGTATTGCGAGATATATGGAACAAGGTTGCCTCTAGTGGACAGGCCCCTGAAGGACTGTTATGGATATGCGGATACAAGGCATACTCAGTGTTACCGATGAATTGGAGTGGGACTTGTTTTATTGGACTGGTACAACCTGGATTCTTCCTGTTAAACCCCAAAGAAGGCCGGTCGTTAGGAACACCTGTATTTGATGACCTATATCGGAAAAAGAGGAAAATAGACATTGTAGAATGGGAAGATGATGAATGGCCACCAGCAAGAATCATCTCATACTACGGACCAGACACATGGGCACAGGATGGATCCTGGGGCTACCGAACACCAGTATACATGTTAAACTGGATCATAAGGCTTCAGGCAGTACTGGAGGTAATTACCAACCAAACTGCGGGGGCGCTGGAGATGCTGGCAAAGTAGCAGACGCAGATGAGAGCAGCGATATACCAGAACAGGTTAGCCCTAGATTACCTCCTGGCAGAAGAAAGAGGGGTATGCGGGGAATTCAACCTCTCTAATTGCTGTTTGAACATCGATGATAATGGACAGGCAGTGATGGACATATCAGAAGGGATCCGGAAGTTGGCGCATGTTCCAATACAAAAGTGGAATTCGATTATGGGAACCCAATGGTGGGATTCTATCCTCGGAGGAACATGGTGGAGAACGGTGGGACTTGTGTTTCTATGTGCAGGGGCTGAACTGATCTTTATCCCCTGTTGTATCCCTTGTTTTAGGGAACTTATTACCAGAAGTATGTCAGATGCAGGCTGTAGTCATGCCTATGGGAGAGAAAGGGGAAATACAGAAAATAATGATAATGCGGCCAGGGGAAGTTTATGGAAGTTTACAGGAGGAGAAGGTTAGGACGATGTTACGTCAGTTCGAATTGAAGGAACTTAAAATGAGGGTTTAATCAGTGTATGCGTAGCAAAAGAAAAAGGGAGGATTGTGAGGGATAAAGTGATTAAACCCTATTAAAGAAAGGAGTTTTAAAGAGAATTCAAACAGAGAGGGGCTGGAGAGAGGATTCTGACACAGCAGTGTCTGAAGGTTGCCAGACCCATCCTTGAGTAAGAAGAGATGCATTGTATAAGCTAGAGAAGGGAGTGATGTAGAGAGATCCCTATCAGTGGAAAGGAGTGATGGATGGGACCCTTGTCACTATAGCTTAGCTTTAGTACTGATATAGGAAAACTGAGAGGGTTCACTAGGAGGTGAGTAAAACTGGGCCAGGTCATGAGCAATTGAGCATGCTTAATAGAATAAATGAATATTACAACACACCCCTGGTCAAGAAATTGCTCATTACCATGAACATGTTTGAACATGCAATGTATGATATGGGAGGTGCGAGGGGATGTACGGTGGGAGGTACCTACAGATTGTGCACCTCCGACCCTGATTGGAGAAGGGTCCGGAGAGGGGATTGAATGTAAGATTTTGTGTATAAAGGGGGATGATCTCTCTGGCTTCGGTGTGTCTCGAGTTGAAGAGGCACCCGGTCTGCAGACTCGTAAAATAAAGAAATCTCTTGCTTCCAGGATTTAGTCTTTGAGTATTAATTGTGAGCATAAAGGGTATCTCACAAGTGGATGTGGAGAGGATGTTTCCACTAGTGGGGGAGTCTAGGACTAGAGGCCATAGCCTCAGAATTGAAGGACGAACTTTTAGGAAGGAAACGAGGAAGAGATTTGTATAGGAAAGCACTGCAGATGCTGGTTTATATCGAAGGTTGACACAAAATGCTGGAGTATCTCAGCGGGACAGACAGCATCTCTAACGAAAAGGAATAGATGACATTTCGGGTCGAGACCGTTCTTCAGACTGATGTCAGGCGAGTTGGCGGGACAAAGATAAAATGTAGTCGGAGTCAGCAAGCCTGGTTAGAGAACTGTGAAGGGGGAGGGGCTAGATAGTGGAGGCAAGGGCTATTTGAAATTAGATAATGCAATGTTCATACCGCTGGATGTAAGCTACCCAAGCGATATATGAGGTGCTGTTCCTCCAATTTGCGCTGGGCCTCACTGACAATGGAGGAGGCACAGGACAGAAATGTTAGTTTGGGAATGGTAGGGAGAGTTGAAGTTCTGAGCAACCGGGAGATCAGGTATTTTAAGTGCGGAGGTGCTCAGCGAAACGATCGCCGAGTCTGCGCTTGATCTCAACGATGTAAACAAGTTGACACCTGGAACAGAGGATACAGGTTGGAGGAGGTGCTAGTGAACCTCTGCCTCACATAGAAAGACTATTTGGGTCATTGGATCGAGTCGAGGTGGAAGGTAAAAGGAAAGGTGTTGCATCTACTGCGGAGGAGATTTATTCATCAGACGTTGGTGAATCCGTGCTTTTTTTTGCCACAGAAGTCTCTGGAGGCCAAATCAGTGGATAATTTAAGGGTGGGGATAGATAGATTCTTGATTGCAACGGGGGTCAGAGTTTATGGGGAGAAGACAGGAGAATGGGTTTGAGAGAGAGAGATTGTTCAGCCACGCGTGAATGGCGGAGTAGAACTGATGGGCCGAATGACCTGTTTCTGCTTATATCACGTGATCTTATGATTAATGGGCCTGTTTCCGTTCTGTGTGCCTTATATCCACCATAAGGTGGTCAAAATGGCTTTTGGCACTTAGGCCATCAGTTGCATAAGACGTTGGTGAGACCGCATTTAGAATATTTCGTTAAGTTCTGGGCACCATGTTAAAGGAAAGATATTGTCAAGCTTGAAAGGGTTCAGAAAAGATTTCCAACGAAGTTGCAAGGACGAGAAACTGTGGGCAACAGGAAGAGGTTGAGTAGGCTGGATCTCCATTCCATGGAGCGCAAGAGTGGTGATCTTATAGAGAAACTTTCTATTTTATTTTTCAACAGGGCCTACTGGAAACACCTGGGACGAAATTGATAATACGTGGTTGTAAAGGGATTGGGTCAGTGTCTGGGTACTGTAGTTCAAGGTCTCCGTATAAACTAAAGATACACACAAATAACTGGAGTGACGTTTCGGTTCGAGACCCTTCCTCAGAGTGATGAAGTTCTCGACTGGAAAGCGCCACCCATTCCTTCTAAGCAGAGATGCTGCCTGTCCCGCTGAGTTACTCTAGCTTTTGTGTCTACCTTCGGTTTAAGCAGTATCTGCAGTTCCTTCTTGCACACTCCAACTATTTCATCGCACCCTGCGTTATTGCCTGATATTTTTGTCCGACCTTTCAACAGCTGCAACCTCGTTCAACATATTTCAATTTCGAAATATCATTCGCAATTTTACTTTACACTTCCTTTATTCTGTACGTGCTCAATTGGTGCATGTGCAATGAACGAACACCCTCGTGATTGTTGTCGTATTACATTCACACGGGAGCAAAATCCGTAATGTATGTCCACAGGGAGGTGATCTCAATAACTCATTTTTTTCCTTGGGTTATAAATGTTCAGCGGTTTAACCTCCCACTATATCATCTGTGAGCTTTGTACTGCGTTTCTGAGATCGCTTTGAAGGAGAAATGAGTTGGCTGCTGCACTTGTCGGTTGAATATTATTATTACCCAATCCTGGCATCTATTGGAGTACCGGGTATGTCACTTGACGGCTGAATGTGGTTAGTCTTGATGACGTTTGGTTGGGAAACGGTAATGTTGAAAATAAAGTGAAAATTGTGTGACAAAATGTGCTAAATGATACGTTGCAACATGGAACGGGGTTTGGGGAATAAACCTAGTTTATTGTGTGCTTTTAATATATTTGATCGTTTGGCGTTGACTGGGACTGGTATGGAATCATTCAAGCATTATTGCTGAGTTCAGTAGCAGCCAAAGTAAGCTGAGCGACAAAGGCTGCATGTGGTTATACCTCGGGTGTTTGCACCTCCCGCATCGATGTTTGTTTCCATCTGGTCTCCCTCTTTATGGCTTTAAATTACGTTAATTTTAACTGTGGACTATCTTCAACGACCGGCGCATCGCGTGCAGGTAATCTCGATTATACACCGCCCCTGCAAACGTTGCAAACCCGGTAAACAAATGCCGATCCGAAAGGTGCACCCGATTAACACTAATTTTAGTCTTGTTATTCATACTGCACTTCCATTCAAACAGTTAATTCACTGTTGGGTGGATTGTTTGTTCGTGAGCGCAGTATCAGGGATCGCATTCAAACCAAAGGAAATCTCCGACCATGCCATCCTGTTCACAATTTTAGGAAAGCAAGCAAAATAACAATATTTACCCACCCATCCTTCAACTAAAAGTACTTATGCCCATATAATAACCATTGCTTCTTTCTTACTCCCCTAGTGAATCTACTGGCGATTGTGATCCTGTCCCGAGGAAAGTGCGGTCTCTCCAAATGCATCACTCGTTATCTGGTGGCTATGGCGACGGCGGACCTCACGGTGATTGTCTGCGAAGTGATTTTGAATCGGATTGCCGTTCTTTATTGGTGGAACACATTCCTGTTCTACACTCCTGTGTGCAGGTTTATTCTCTTCCTGTCCGCCGCGGCCGTAGACTGTTCCGTTTGGTTCACGGTCGCATTCACATTTGATAGGTTTGTGGCCATCTCCAAACAAAATCTGAGATCCAGATACTGCACCGGCAGAACCGCGGCGGTGGTTATGGTGACCCTATGTACCTTCTTCTGTTTACAGAACGCTCCCTGGCCTTTCGCTTATAATTCTTTGCGCAAGCTTAATGGTTTACTGTGGGGCTGCCGAATCGGATCGGACTTCTATTTCCTGCCCGCATGGATCGCATTTTCTTGGACCGAGCCGTTGTTGACCCCAGTGATTCCATTCTGTTTGATTTTGTTCTTTAATGCGCACACGGCAAGACGTATTTTAATGGCCAATCGGGTCCGCAGGAGGCTCCGCGATCTCAGTCGTGGAGACCCGGAGACGGAAAGCCGTAAACGGTCCATAATATTACTCTTTGCAATCTCCAGCAGCTTTATCCTGCTCTGGGTCACAACTGTATCTTATTTTGTTTTCTATCGATGTGTCCTCGGATTTTGGATGCGAGGTTTCACAAACCGATTTGCAACATTTGAAAAAACTGGAGTTCTGCTGCAGCTGCTGAACACCTGTACAAACACACTGATTTACACCGTCACCCAGGGGAAGTTCAGAGAGCAGCTCCTTCACGCACTTCAATGGCCCGTCGCGCTAACTGGAAAGTTTGGGAAACATATCAAATCATTTTTTAAATAACATCAGGTAACAAGTCTTCCCGAGTGTGACTTTATGGATCTCTGGTGAAGAGGGAGCATTGAACGAAAATCTCACCTATCTTTCCAAAACATTTTTTAAAATGTCACTGCTATTCGGCTAAAACACTAATATCCCCCGTTCATGACGGCGTAAGGGCGGTTAGGCAGCCCCACCGCTACCCAGACCCATCCCCTGACCTTTAAAATGAACTCAGCCCGTTTCCCTTTGCCTCTATTGGTTGGGTGGTCGTCGAGAACCCGATGTTAACTTCTACTGCAGCGGACGTCCTGTATCTCCAGTTGAAATATTCCGCGACATCTCTGATTTCCTTTCAACCCAGTGCCCAGCCCATTATGCTCTAAATGCCACAATCTCTAAGTTCAATAGTTAAGAGAGTGTGATTGTCATATGTCCCAGATAGGACAATCAAATTCTTGCTTGCTGTAGCAGGACAGAATATGTAAACATAATGCGGAACAGGAGATAAAAGCATAGTGTGTCTATATACCATAGAGAATATATATAATTCCCGATGCGTTCCACGTCCTTAGCACTCTAATTCTTCGAAGCATCCCGTGATTAATCATGTGGCTGCCCAAGTCACAAATTTACTTGATGACATTAAAGTAGTGCGAGTCCCACATTCCAGCTTCAACATTTAGCTAAACTGCAGTTTCATTATATTATTGGAACTCCCTTTCAACAGAACATGTTATTCCCATTGAGGTAGCGATGTTCCAATACCTACCTTTGGCAGTGCTGCAGTTCTGCAACTGGCCGTGTGCGCGATTTGGCGCCTTTGAGGGGGGGGGGGGGGGGGGGGATTAAACTCCAGTTTTTACCGCTTATCGGAGAGGGATTTCCTCGGGCTGTGAGTCGATAAAGAAAAATCGATCGGACGTTCGTTCTCTTTTTTAAATCGCTGTACAATTTAATAGTTGGATTACAATAAAACGTGACTTCTACAACGTGACGGATTGCAAAGGAAAACAAAGGGTGTCGTTTATTTTACATATACTCTTGCTTCTTCGGGTGGCTTTAATCTAATTTTACTGAGCGAAAAATGTGATTTGGGCCCCATACGAACCGGCAGTATCTTTCCTGCCGATATGTGGTTCAAATTCACCGCAAATGCAACGTTCCAATCCAGAAACACGCACTCGCAAGATGATTAAATTCTCATTTTTTTGGACAATCATGTCATAAGAACATCTAAATCGTCTATATTTTGTGTAATTATATAATCAATATTTTTATACTAAATATACACAACAGCTTTATCCGTATGTGAGATATGCAATGTGCTCACAATCACAACTCAAAGACTAAATCTTGGAAGCAAGAGATTCTTTATTTTCGAGTCTGCAGAATCGGGTGCCTCTCCAAGTTGAGACACACCGAAGTCAGAAGAGTCATCCCCCTTTAAACACACAATTCTACATCCAACATCCCCTCCTTGGACCCGCTCCAATCAGACACTGAGGTGGACAACCTGTAGGTACTTCCCCCAGTGCCTCCCACATCATACATCGCATGTTCATGGTAATGAGCAGTTTCTTGACCAGGGGTGTGTTGTAATATTCATTTATTTTATTAAGCATGCTCAGTTGTTCATGACCTATCCTAGTTTTACTCACCTCCAAGTGAACTCTCTCAGTCCTCCTATATCAGCACTAAAGCTAAGCTATAGTGACAAGGGTCCCATCTATCACTCCATTCTACTGATAGGGAGCTATCTACACCACTCCTTTCTACCGCTATACAATGCTATCACTTCTTACTCAAGGATGGGTCTGGTAACTTTTATACACAGCTGTGTCAGAACACTCTCCCTGGCCCCTATCGGTTTGAATCCTCTTTAAAGCACCTTACAATAGTGGGGTTTAATCACTTTATCCCTCACACACATTTATTGTGCAAAAATAATAATTTTGATTATATTGAACGTAGATATGTCTAGATTAATTTATGGGAATTAAATATTAAATTCCTTCCATCTGGCATATGTTCATGACAGTGAGATTTAAAAAGCATGTTATACTGTGAATTCTTGTGTGAATGGGATTCGTTTGTTATTTGGATACTTAGGCTATTTAAAACAATTATCCTTTTCTTAAGAAATGGAATCTACAGGACATGCTTAATGGGAATGTAGTGGGCAGAAAGGCATGTCATGAGGATTGAAGAGCAAAAACTTGTAGTTTACAATGCCAAAAATAAAAAGTTAAGGAAAAACAAGGTGTACAGAGTTGCTTATTGGTTACAATCTGAGGAGTATGACGATGCTATTGATTATGATATGCCAATATACCAGGTAGCAACTGACCTTCTCCATAAAGACTCGGTCTATTGCTAGAAATTGAAATTTATTTACCTATCTGTTACAGACTTACAGCATATAATGCAATAATATTAAAGTTCTGATCTTGACAATATCACATTTTTGAATTTACAAAGCAGTCTGGGTGTTTATTACTATTTCCGTCACAACGGTCAATTTTGTAATTAGCTACAATTAGGTAACTACCTAATTATATGCTTTAATTTCAGGTCATTTAGTAAGAATCCAAGTAAGAAGGGTTTTGGCCCGAAACGTTGCCAATTTCCTTCGCTCCAAAGATGCTGCTGCACCCGCTGAGTTTCTCCAGCATTTTATATTTGTTTCAGAATGCATCAATCTATAATAACTGAAAATGTCATTCAGATCTCTTAATTTTTAAGAAAGTTAAGGGCTTTTGACTGTCCTCGATCACAGCTTTTGTTTTAAGTCAATTGAAAAGCAATGGGGAACAAGATGCTAATTTCCTAGTATGAAAATAGCCATAACTTTTTTTAATACTTAAGATATGAAAGTGAATTAGGAGTCAAACTTTACTTCTTTTTATGCTTTATCTCCTGAGATAAATTGCAGACTTGATTTTTTAAATCCCCAAATTTTGTAAAATTGCTCATTTAGAGGCGCTTTCAGATTACATTATACTAATTAACTAAGCAGCAGATGGAAGTAACGAGATTTTCTGATGCTCATACAAGCTAGCTTAGCAACATAATTTATATTTATAGAGGAAGGAGATATGACAGTCCACGGATTCGACCGCTGTAATGCGCATAGTTACAATTGATGTGCAGAAGATCTGACGGTTTATATACCTAAAGGGACCTTCTCCCATGTGGAGGGTACACAAAAAGCTGGAGAAACTCAGCGGGTGCAGCAGCATCTAAGGAGCGAAGGAGATAGGCGACGTTTCGGGTCGAGACCCTTCTTCACCAATACTCCCATGTGGAGATTGGCTCCGCTGTCTCTTTTCTGCTGAATGGATACTGTCCGGTCATTTAACCCATTCTTCAAATATTTTACAATATTACACGTCAAATCTGAGCATTCAAATTCAGAACCAAATGTAGACCAGATTGACGAATCCTGACAGAGCCACACGACATTCACATAATATCTGGAAGAAAATGACGCATGGTTCTGTGAGCCTTTTGCCAGTGACACAGAGCGAGTTATTTTCCAAGAGTCACGTGTTTATCCTCTGTTCGAAAACGGAACAATGAAAAATGTACTCGCAGCACAGAAAGTAAACATCGTACTCTGCATAAGCCACAATAAAAAACAATCCCGCCCCAGTCCTTCCCCCACCACCGCCAAGTCTGCAGAGTTCAGGGTTTATTGATGGGTGGTATTGTTTAATAGCCCGATGATGATTGTTTGGAAGAAACATCTACTGAACCTTTAGCATGAGCATGGCTGTATTTTACATACTGCGGTAGATCACATCGATGGTGGGAATGTCATTATCCGTGATGGATTAGATAGTGTTCACCATTTTTTTACTCTTATTCATTCACGTTTTCATACCCAGCTGCAATGAGACTTCGAACAGTAATGGAGTTCGATTGTAATGTTAATGCCTGCTTCATTATCATTAGTTTTTCAAATGTGCTCCACGAGATGCCGATTTACAAGAAACCGTGACTTCGGGAAGGAAGTGGTCGCTTTCGCACAATATTTTCCAGATTAGTTGTTCGTTCGTTTTGACATGCTCTGCAAGGTCCCTTTCAACAGCTCGCAGAACACATATTACATAGGAATTAAAAGCCCATGACAGACTTATATGACTTTTTCTCTTGTTATCAACTAAGCAAATGTGTAATATTTAAGCTAATGTTTAACTCAGGAAGTTAGAAACATAGAAACATAAAAAATAGGTGCAGGAGTAGGCTATTCGGCCCTTCGAGCCTGCACCGCCATTCAATATGATCATGGCTGATCATCCAACTCAGTATCCTGTACCTGCCTTCTCCCAATACCCCCTGATCCCTTCAGCCACACGGGCCACATCTAACTCCCTCTTAAATATAGCCAATGAACTGGCCTCAACTACCTTCTGTGGCAGATAATTCCAACACATGTTTTCCTCATCTCGGTCCTAAAAGAGTCCCCCCTTATCCTTAGACTGTGACCCCTTGTTCTGGACCTCCCCAACATCGGGAACAATCTTCCTGAATCTAGCCTGTCCAACCCCTTAAGAATTTTGTACTTATCTATAAGATCCCCCATCACTCTTTTAAATTCTAGCGAGTACAAGCCAAGTCTATCCAGTCTTTCCTCATATTAAAGTCCTGACATCCCAGGAATCAGTTTGGTGAAACTTCTCTGTACCCTCTCTATGGCAAGAATGTATTTTCTCAGATTTGGAGACCAAAACTGTACGCAATACTCCAGGTGTGGTCTCACCAAAACCCTGTACAACTGCTCCTATACTCAAATCCTTTCGCTATGAATGCTAACATACCATTTACTTTCTTCACTGCCTGCTGCACCTGCATGCCTACTTTCAACGATTGGTGTACAATGACTCCCAGGTCTCATTGCATCTCCCCTTTTCCTAATTTGCCACCATTAAGATAATAGTCTACCCTCCTGTTTTTGCCACCAAAGTGGATAACCTCACATTTATCCATATTATACTGCATCTGCCATGCATTTGCCCACTCACCCAGCCTATCCAAGCAATCTTGCAGCCTCCTAGCCTCCTCCTCACACCTAACACTAGTCCCCAGCTTAGTGTCATCCGCAAACTTGGAGAAGTTGCATTCAATTCCCTCCTCCAAATCATTAATATATATTGTAAATAGCTGGGGTCCCAGCACTGAGCCTTGCGGTACCTCACTAGTCACTGCCTGCCATTCTGAAAATGACCCGTTTACTCCTACCCTTTGCTTCCTGTCTGTCAGCCAGTTCTCTATCCACATCAATACTGAACCCCCAATACCGTGTGCTTTAAGTTTGTATACTAATCTCTTACGTGGGACCTTGTCGAAGGCCTTCTGAAATTCTAGATATAACACGTCCACTGGTTCTCCCTTATCCACTCTGCTAGTTACATCCTCAAAAAATTCTATAAGATTCGTCAGACATGATTTACCTTTCGTAAATCCATGCTGACTTTGTCTAATGCTTTCACCACTTTCCAAATGTACTGCTATCCCATCTTTAATAACTAACTCTAGCAGTTTCCCCACTACCGATGTTAGACTAACTGGTCTGTAATTCCCCGTTTTCTCTCTCACTCCTTTTTTAAAAAGTGGGGTTACATTAGCTACCCTACAATCCTCAGGAACTACTCCAGAATCTAAGGAGTTTTGAAAAATTATCACTAATGCATCCACTATTTCTGTGGCTACTTCCTTGAGTACTCTGGGATGCAGACTATCTGGCCCTGGGGATTTATCGGCCATTAATCCATTCAATTTACCCAACACCACTTCTCGGCTAACCTGGATTTCACTCAGTTACTTCACCTTATTTGACCCTCGGTCCCCTGCTACTTCGGGCAGATTTTTTATGTCTTCCTTAGTGAAGACAGAACCAAAGTAGTTATTCAATTGGTCTGCCATGTCCTTGTTCCCCATGATCAATTCACCTGTTTCTGACAGCAAGGGACCTACATTTGTTTTAACTAATCTCTTTCTCTTCACATATCTATAAAAACTTTTGCAGTCAGTTTTTATGTTCCCTGCCAGTTTTCTTTCATAATCTATTTTCCCTTTCCTAATTAAGCACTTTGTCCTCCACTGCTGAACTCTAAATTTCTCCCAGTCATCTGCTAGGCTACTTTTTCTGGCTAATTTGTATGCTTCATCTTTTGTTTTTATACTATCCCTGATTTCCCTTGTTATCCATCGAATTTGTTGAACCTGCCCTAATTTATTCTTTTGCCAAACTGGGATGAACAATTGTGGTAGTTCATCCATGCAGTCTTTAAATACCTTCCATTGCACATCCACTGTCAACCCTTTAAGAATCACTTGCCAGTCTATCTTGGCAAATTCACTTCTCATACCTTCAAAGTTACCTTTGTTTAAGCTCAGAACCCTTGTTTCTGACTTAATTATGTCACTCTCCATCCTAATGAAGAACTCAGCCATATTATGGTCAGTTGCAGGCAGTTCCTTGGAAAAATGCAGTGACAGAAGGAAGCGAATTTACGGCTCTTAATGGAAATTAACGAATTTTCCCTGAATCGTTGACAACTGCTCATATCAATGTCGATTCAAATTGATTTGTTCAATGTCCCCTTTGACACTCAGGACTGCAGTCAGCCCAGAGCCAAATATCTAGAATTGCTCTCCGAGTGTTCCTTTCACAATTGTCGTACAATGGATGGGCGTTTATCAGTGTTTAAGATTGTATTGATTGGATACATTTTATGTGCTGATTGACGATTAACTATTGGTGTAAATCAGAAGGGAATCTGTCCCGTCACGTTCATTCGCTGCTTTGAATCCACAATAACAACAGTGCGCCTACCACCTGAAACATCGACGAGTGAATCTGGGCTACCTTCTTCACCCACGTAGAAATCCCGGACTTCATTAACGTCACAACTAATTTCCATCCCGCACCCAAATTCACTTGGACCATCTTCGATATCTCCCTACCGTTTCTTAATCTGACCGTCTCCATCACAGGAGATAGACTATCGACGGACATCTACTATAAACTAACTGACTCCCACATCTACCTAGACGACATTACTTCCCACCCTGCCTCCTGTTAAGAATCTGTCCCCTACACCCAATTCCTCCGTCTGTGCCGCATCTGACCCTCACTATGGTCTTCTCGATATTCTACAGCTCCGCTCTTGCTCCCCTTTCCCAGCCGCAACATGGACAGTGTCCGCAGACCTTATCTTTCACCCCATCAGCCATCGCATAATGCACATAACCCTCCGACATATCCGCCACAATTACCGGGATCCTATCACGAGCCATATCTGCCCATCTTCAACCCAGCAGCTTTCCGCAGAGACCGCTCCCTCCGCAACTCACTGATTTACACGTCCTTCCGGATAATACCCCCCTCCCATTCCCCATCCTAGGTATTTTAGAAACATAGAAACATAGAAATTAGGTGCAGGAGTAGGCCATTCAGCCCTTCGAGCCTGCACCGCCATTCAATATGATCATGGCTGATCATCCTACTCAGTATCCCGTACCTGCCTTCTCTCCATACCCTCTGATCCCCTTAGCCACAAGGGCCACATCCAACTCACTCTTAAATTTTCCCCTGCAACGACGGGTGCTTTAGCACCTGTTCTTACACCTCCTCCCTCGAATCCGTCCAAGGATCCGGACAATGTTTTCAGGTGAGGCAGATATTCACTTTCATCTCCTCCAACCTCATTTACTGTGTCAAATGACCAAACACAAATAAGAGGGACAGATCTCATATTTCGCCTGGACAGCTTACAACCCAGAGGAATGAACATTGATTTCTCTAACTTCAAGTAACTTCTGCATTCTCCCTCTCCCCATCCCTATCTTACCTAGGTTGCAGTAGATTCCAAGTTATCATGTTCTGTCTCATTGTCTATACCTCGTTCAAAACTAAGAAACAACTAACAATCTCCTTTTTCTTTATCATTGTTACTTTTTTGCCTATATTGGAAACATGAAAACATAGAAAAATAGACAATAGTGACTCTCCTTGTGGCAGCATGGTGTAAACGTTGCAAATTTGCTTGCTCCCTTAACTTTTAACCTTCAATTACCACTCTTTCAAAGTTACTTGTGACTATTTGACTTCAAGACACGGTCTAACTTTTCATAAAGGGTTGATAACACTTTTACACGCCTTAATCGTGAAAAGGGTGGAGACAAGAAGGAAAGGAGGCTCCCCAAGGAAGGAACAGGGGAAATCCACAACCACAGCCACAGCTTCTGACTAGTATCATAGAAGCAATATCGAAAATCAACGAAGAATTGAAAAATGAACTGAAAATTGAAATGAAAACAAGATTCGGCAGTTTGGAAGAAATAGTGAAAGGAGTTTCGAGCAAATTGAACGAAGTTCCAGGAAAGCTGACTATGTTACATGATGAAAATCGTGAACAAAAGGGACAAATTGATAACTTGCGAACGCTGGGGCAGGAGAGAGATTTAAAGATTGAAAAACTGGAATGGAGAATGAATGAAATTACTTGAGCACTTCAGCAATATAAGACTAAAAATATGGATCTGGAAAACAGAAGCCGTCGATTGAATTTACAAATTGTTGGTTTGCCGGAAAGTCAAGAAGGAGATAATATTATAAAACATGCATCAAAAATGATAAAAGAGATGAAAAGTAAAAGCAAGGTGAAAAGTAAAAATGGCAGGCAGAAAAATCCAGGGCAAAAATCAAAAAGGGCCACTTTTCAACATAATTGTATAAGGGGTAAGAGTGTTGTAAACACAAGCCTGAAGGCTTTGTGTCTCAATGCAAGGTGCATTCGTAATAAGGCGGATGAGTTGAATGTGCAGATAGTTATTAATGAATATGATATAGTTGGGATCACGGAGACATGGCTCCAGGGTGACCAAGGCTGGGAGCTGAACATCCAGGGATATTCAATATTCAGGAGGGATAGACAGAAAGGAAAAGGAGGTGGAGTAGCGTTGCTGGTTAGAGTGGAGATGAACGCAATAGAAAGGAAGGACATTAGCATGGAGGATATGGAATCGATATGGGTAGAGCTGCGAAACACTAAGGGGCAGAAAACTGTAGTGGGAGTTGTGTACAGGCCACCTAACAGTAGTAGTGGAGTTGGGGATGGCATCAAACATGAAATTAGAAATCCGTGCAACAAGGGTAAAACAGTTATAATGGGTGACTTCAATCTACATATAGATTGGGTGAATCAAATTGGCACTGGTGCTGAGGAAGAGGATTTCTTGGAATGTATGCGGGACAGTTTTCTAAACCAACATGTAGAGGAACCAAGGAGAGAGCAGGCTATTTTAGACTGGGTACTGAGTAATGAGGAAGGGTTAGTCAGCAGTCTTGTTGTGCGTGGCCCCTTGGGCAAGAGTGACCATAATATGATTGAGTTCTTCATTAGGATGGAGAGTGACATTGTTAATTCAGAAACAAGGGTTCTGAACTTAAAGAAAGGTAACTTTGAGGGTATGAGATGTGAATTGGCCAGGATAGATGGGCAAGTGATTCTTAAAGGGTTGACATTGGATATGCAATGAAAGGCATTTAAAGACTGCATGGATGAACTAAACAATTGTTCATCCCAGTTTGGCAAAATAATAAATCAGGGAAGGTAGTGCATCCGTGGATAACAAGGCAAATCAGGGATAGTATCAAAACTAAAGATGAAGCATACAAATTAGCCAGAAAAAGCAGCCTACCAGAGGACTGGGTGAAATTCAGAGTCCAGCAGAGGAGGACAAAGTGCTTAATTAGGAAAGGGAAAATAGATAATGAAAGAAAACTGGCACAGAACATAAAAACGGACTGCAAAAGTTTTGGACAGTTCTGCCCAACAGGTAAATTGGATAAGAATGGAGAAAGAGGAGTGTTCCTCTTATAACATAGGAGCAATCCTTCTGTCACCGATGAAACTGAACAATATAATATATAAGAAAAATCCAATCATTCACAGTATAATACGATTTTGGAAACAAATAAAATTAACTTTAAAATCAAGAAAACTATCGCTTCTTTCTCCTATAACTAATAATCCCTCATTCAAACCATCTATTATTGTTAAAATGTTTAATCAATGGGAAAGAATAGGAATTAAAACGATGGGAGATATGTATGAAATGGGAAAACTTTTATCATTCCAACAAATACAACTAAAATATAATTTGAAAAGTAATCAATATTTCAAATATCTTCAAATTATTTGAAAAAATATATACAAGGATGTCAAACTTTAACCACAGATTTATTAGAGGAAGGAATGAATAGATAGGTAGAATCAAGCAATTTAATATCCTACTTATATAATATAATTCTAAATATAGAAACACCAACGACAGAGGCAATTAGAAGGGACTGGGAACAAGAGCTATTGATAAGAAATTCGGAACGATAGATGGGAAAAAAATCTATTATATGTAAATAAATGTTCAATTAATGTAAGACATATCCTAATTCAATTTAATATTTTACATAGATTATACTATTCGAAAACTAGACTAAATAAAATATTTCTAAATGTTTCCCCCATCTGTGATAAATATCAAACTTAAAATGCCACTATAGCACATTAATTTGTCTCTTGTACAAAACTGCATACATTTTGGAATGAAATTATTGGAATTTTTACAAAACAATTTAAAACAAAATTGAACCCCAATACAGAACTGATTATCTTTGGATCAATGGAAGAGGGAAGTAAACTAACTATATTCCAAGAAGCTTTTCTTAATTACGGTTTAATAACAGCAAAAAACTTATATTCAAATTTTGGAAGAACGCAACCACGCCAACATTCAAAATGTGGATTTCAAATATGTCGGAAACGCTACATTTTGAAGAAATGAGATTCCTCCTACAAGGCAAAGTAGACCAATTCCTAAAGACTTGGTCTCCTTTTATCAACTTTTTACAAGTAGATGGTGCAACATAACATAACCTTAGACATAAAATGGTTTAGAACCGGGTGACGGAGGGGCAAAAATACGAAATAGGTAGATCTCTCGTAATCTCTCTTTTCTCTACTTCTCCTTTTTTTCCATTCTTTTTAGCTTCTCATCTCTGTCCTTTATTTCTATTGCTATGTTTCTACTCGCTTGTCTATCTATTCCGACACTGTTTATTTCTTTTTTCTCTCACTGAAAAAATAAAACAATAAAAAATAAAATAAAATAAAAAATAAAAAAATGGATGAACTACAACAATTGTTCATCTCATTTTGGCAAAAGAATAAATCAGGGAAGGTAGTGCATCCGTGGATAACAAGGGAAATCAGGGATAGTATCAAAACTAAAGATGAAGCATACAAATTAGCCAGAAACAACAGCCTACTAGAGGACTGGGAGAAATTCAGAGTCCAGCAGAGTAGGACAAAGTGCTTAATTAGGAAAGGGAAAATAGATTATGAAATAAAACTGCCACGGAACATAAAAACGGACTGCAAAAGTTTTTATAGATATGTGAAGAGAAAAAGGTTAGTTAAAACAAATGTAGGTCCCTTGCAGTCAGAAACTGGTGAATTGATCATGGGGATCAAGGACATGGCAGACCAATTGAATAACTACGTTGGTTATGTCTTCACAAAGGAAGACATAAATAATCTGCCGGAAATAGCAGGAGACCGGGGGTCAAATGAGATGGAGGAATTGAGTGAAATCCAGATTAGCCGGGAAGTGGTGTCAGGTAAATTGAATGGATTAAAGGCCGACAAATCTCCAGGGCCAGATAGGGTGCATCCCAGAGTACTTAAGGATGTAGCCCCAGAAATAGTGGATGCATTAGTGATAATATTTCAATTTTTTTTAGATTCTGGAGTAGTTCCTGAGGATTGGAGGGTAGCTAATGTAACCCCACATTTTAAAAAGGGAGGGAGAGAGAAAACGGGGAATTACAGACCAATTAGTCTAACATCGGTAGTGGGGAAAATGCTAGAGTCAGTTATTAAAGATGGGATAGCAGCACATTTGGAAAGCGGTGAAATCATTCGACAAAGTCAGTATGGATTTATGAAAGGTAAATCATGTCTGACGAATCATATAACCATATAACCATATAACAATTACAGCACGGAGACAGGCCCTCTCGGCCCTTCCAGTCCGTGCCGACCATTTGTTTTCCCCTAGTCCCATCTACCTGCACTCAGACCATACCCCTCCATTCCCTTCACGTCCATATACCTATCCACTTTACTTTTAAATGTTAAAATCGATCCTGCCTCCACCACCTCTGCTGGAAGCTCATTCCACACAGCCACCACCCTCTGAGTAAAGAAGTTCCCCCTCACGTTACCCCTAAACTTCTGTCCCTTAATTCTCATGTCATGCCCTCTTGTTTGAATCTTCCCTACCCTCAATGGGAAAAGCTTATCCACGTCAACTCTGTCTATCCCTTTCATCATTTTAAAGACCTCAATCAAGTCCCCCCTTAACCTTCTGCGCTCCAAAGAATAAAGACCTAACTTGTTCAACCTTTCTCTGTAACATAGTTGCTGGAACCCTGGCAACATTCTAGTAAATCTGAATCTTATAGAATTTTTTGAGGATGTAACTAGTAGAGTGGATAAGGGAGAACCAGTGGATGTGTTATATCTGCACTTTCAGAAGACTTTCGACAAGGTACCAAATTAGAGATTAGTGCAAAGAGTAGGAGTAAACGGGTCATTTTCAGAATGGCCGGCAGTGACTAGTGGGGTACCGCAAGGCACAGTGCTGGGACCCCAGCTATTTACAATATATATTAATGATCTGGATGAGAGAATTGAATGCAGCATCTCCAAGTTTGCGGATGACACGAAGCTGGGGGGCAGTGTTAGCTGTGAGGAGGATGCTAGGAGGCTGCAAGGTGACTTGGATAGGTTGGGTGAGTGGGCAAATGCATGGCAGATGCCGTATAATGTGGATAAATGTGTGTTTATCCACTTTGGTAGCAAAACAGGAGGGTAGATTATTATCTGAATGGTGGCCGATTAGGAAAAGGGGAGATCCAACGAGACCTGGATGTCATGGTACACCAGTCTTGAAAGTAGGCATGCAGGTGCAGCAGGCTGTGAAGAAAGCGAATGGTTTGTTGGCATTCATAGCAAAAGGATTTGAGTACAAGAGCAGGGAGGTTCTACTGCAGTTGTACAGGGTCTTGGTGAGGCCGCACCTGGAGTATTGCGTACATTTTTGGTTTCCTAATCTGAGGAAAGGCATTCTTGCCATAGAGGGAGTGCAGAGAGGCCCACAGGAGCCGTTGGAAGAGAAGGAGGTGGAGGAGCGACACCCGACCGGTAAGCTATAAAATCTAGCGCGGGGCTTGTTTTTTCAGAGGCCCACAGGAGCCGTTGGAAGAGGAGGAGGGGGAGGAGCGACACCCGACCGGTAAGCTTCAAAATCTAGCGTGGGGCTTGTTTTTTCAGAGGCCCACAGGAGCCGTTGGAAGAGAAGGAGGGGGAGGAGCGACACCCGACCGGTAAGCTATAAAATCTAGCGCGGGGCTTGTTTTTTCAGAGGCCCACAGGAGCCGTTGGAAGAGGAGGAGGGGGAGGAGCGACACCCGACCGGTAAGCTTCAAAATCTAGCGCGGGGCTTGTTTTTTCAGAGGCCCACAGGAGCCGTTGGAAGAGGAGGAGGGGGAGGAGCGACACCCGACCGGTAAGCTTTAAAATCCAGCGCGGGGCTTGTTTTTTCAGAGGCTTACCAAAATCCATAACATTCCATTTGGAGAAGTGGGTTTTTTTGAGGAAGCCGCTGATTGGTGGGAAGTGGACTAGGGAAAGCAGCTGATTGGTGGGAAGTGGACTAGGGAAAGCAGCTGATTGGTGGGAAGTGGACTAGGGTAAGCAGCTGATTGGCAGTCAGATCCCAGCAGTTTGTTGTATCCTGTGTAAGGGGGGCAGTATGAAGGCCAGGGCAGTGTACTGTTCTGGATGTCAGATGTGGGAGGTCAGGGAATCTGATAGCCCTCCAGACGTACACATCTGCGCCAGGTGTGTCGAGATGGGGCTCCTAAAGGATCGTGTTAGAAACCTGGAGCAGCAGCTCGACGACCTCCGTCTGGTCAGGGAGAGTGAGGAGGTCATAGAGAGGAGCTACAGGGAGGTAGTCACTCCCAGACCACAGGAGGCAAACAAGTGGGTCACGGTTAGGAAGGGCAAGGGGCAGAGGCAGGGGCTAGAGAGTACCCCTGTGACCGTACAACTGGAAAATAGGTACTCGGGTTTGAGTATGATTGGAGGGGACAGCCTAGCTCGGGGCAACAACAGCAGCCGGGCCTCCGGCACAGAGACCGGCCCTGATGCTCAGAAGGGTAGCAAAAAGAGGAGGGCAATTGTAATAGGGGACTCTATAGTTAGGGGGTCGGATAGGCGATTCTGTGGACGCAGTCGGGAGACCCGGATGGTAGTTTGCCTCCCTGGTGCCAGGGTCTCGCATGTGTCAGAACGTGTCCAAAAGATTCTGATAAGGGAGGGAGAGGAGCCTGATGTTGTGGTACACATAGGTACCAATGACATAGGCAGAAAAAGTGACGAGGTCCTGAAGGGAGAATTTAGGGAGTTGGGGGGAAAGTTAAAGAGAAGGACCAAAAGGGTAACGATTTCAGGATTACTGCCTGAGAGTAGGAATGAAATGAGGTGGAGGCTAAATGCGTGCCTGAGGGACTGGTGCAGTGGGCAGCGATTCAAGTTTCTTGATCACTGGGACCTCTTTTGGGGAAGGCATGATCTGTACGCAGAGGACCGGTTGCACTTGAACCCGAAGGGGACCAATATCCTGGCAGGGAGATTTGCAAAGGCTACTGGGGAGACTTTAAACTAGAAAGGCTGGGGGGAGGGACTCGGGTAGAGGGGGCTAGGGGACAGGGTGTGGGGCAAGAGGCAGAGAAGGGAAGCACTCGGACCCAAAATGTAGGCAAGAAAGATGAAAAAGATAATAGACGGAGAATAAAGGATGGTGGGTTTATAAAATGTGCATATTTTAATGCTAGGAGTATTGTAAGTAAGGTGGATGAACTTAGAGCCTGGATTGACACCTGGAAATATGATGTTGTGGCAATCAGTGAAACATGGTTGCAGGAGGGCTGTGATTGGAAACTGAATATTCCAGGATTTCGTTGCTTCCGGGGTGGAGATAGAATTGGAGGGACCCTTCCAGACTGGTGACGTGGAGGTGTTGCATTGCTTGTCAGAGAGGATATTACAGCAGTGCTTTGGCAGGATAGATTAGAGGGTTCGTCTAGGGAGGCTATTTGGGTGGAACTGAGAAGTGGGAACGGTGTAGCAACACTTTTAGGGGTGTACTATAGACCGCCAAATGGGGAGCGAGAATTGGAAGAGCAAATATGTAAGGAGATAGCAGATATTAGTAGTAAGCACAAGGTAGTGATTGTGGGAGATTTCAATTTCCCAAAAATAAACTGGGAAACACATTCTGTAAATGGGCTGGATGGTTTGGAGTTTGTCAAATGTGTGCAGGATAGTTTTTTGCAGCAGTACATAGAGGTACCGACCAGAGAAGGGGCAGTGCTGGACCTCCTGTTAGGAAATGAGGCAGGACAGGTGACGGAGGTATGCGTTGGTGAGCACTTCGGGACCAGTGATCACAATACCATTAGTTTCAATATAATTATGGAGCGAGTCAGAACAGGACCTAGAGTGGAGATTTTTGATTGGAGAAAGGCTAACTTTGAGGGAATGCGTGAGGATTTTAAAGGAGTGAATTGGGACACTTTGTTTCATGGGAAGTATGTAGAAGAGAAATGGAGGACATTTAAAGGGGAAATTGTAAGAGTACAGAATCTTTATGTCCCTGTTAGGTTGAAAGGAAATAGTAAAAATTGGAAAGAGCCATGGTTTTCAAGGGAAATTAGACACTTGTTTCGAAAAAAGAGAGATATCTACAATAATTATAGGAGGCATGGAGTAAATGAGGTGCTAGAGGAGTATAAAGAATGTAAAAAGAATCTTAAGAAAGAAATTAGGAAGGCTAAAAGAAGATATGAGGTTGCTTTGGCAAGAAAGGTGAAAGTAAATCCAAAGGGTTTCTACAGCTATATTAATAGCAAAAGGATAACGAGGGATAAAATTGGACCATTAGAGAACCAGAATGGACAGCTATCTGCAGAGCCAAAAGAGATGGGGGAGATATTGAACAATTTCTTTTCTTCGGTATTCACCAAGGAGAAGGATATTGAACTCTGTGAGGTAAGGGATAAAAGTAGAGTAGCTATGGAAACTATGAGATTCAAAGAGGAGGAAGTACTGACACTTTTGAAAAATATAAAGGTGGATAAGTCTCCAGGTCCTGACAGGATATTCCCTAGGACATTGAGGGAAGTTAGTGTAGAAATAGCAGGAGCTATGACAGAAATATTTCAAATGTCATTAGAAACGGGAATAGTGCCGGAGGATTGGCATACTGCGCATGTTGTTCCATTGTTTAAAAAGGGTTCAAAGAATAAACCTAGCAATTATAGACCTATTAGTTTGATGTCAGTGGTGGGCAAATTAATGGAAAGGATACTTAGAGATAATATATATAAGCATCTGGATAAACAGGGTCTGATCAGGAACAGCCAACATGGATTTCTGCCTGGAAGGTCATGTTTGACAAACCTTCTTGAATTTTTTGAAGCGGTAACTAGGGAAATTGATGAGGGTAAAGCAGTTGATGTTGTCTATATGGATTTCAGTAAGGCCTTTGACAAGGTTCCCCATGGAAGGTTGGTTCAGAAGGTTCAATCTTTGGGTGTTAATGGCGGAGTAGCAAGATGGATTCAACAGTGGCTGAATGGGAGATGTCAGAGAGTAATGGTGGATGGCTGTTTGTCAGGTTGGAAGCCGGTGACCAGTGGGGTGCCTCAGGGATCTGTGTTGGGTCCACTGTTGTTTGTCATGTACATCAATGATCTGGATGATGGGGTGGAAAAAATTGGATAAGTAAGTATGCAGATGATACTAAGATAGGTGGTATTGTGGATAATGAAGTAGATTCTCAAAGTCTACAGAGAGATTTGGGCCATTTGGAAAAGTGGGCTGAAAGATGGCAGATGGAGTTTAATGCTGATAAGTGTGAAGTGCTACATCTTGGCAGGACAAATCAAAATAGGACGTACATGGTAAATGGTAGGGAATTGAGGAATGCTGTGGAACAGAGGGATCTAGGAATAACTGTGCATAGTTCCCTGAAGGTGGAATCGCATGTAGATAGGGTGGTAAAGAAAGCCTTTGGTGTGCTGGCCTTTATAAATCAGAGCATTGAATATAGGAGTAGGGAAGTAATGTTAAAATTGTACAAGGCATTGGTAAGACCAATTCTGGAGTATGGTGTACAATTTTGGTCGCCTAGTTATAGGAAGGATGTCAACAAAATAGAGAGAGTACAGAGGAGATTTACTAGAATGTTGCCAGGGTTCCAGCAACTATGTTACAGAGAAAGGTTGAACAAGTTAGGTCTTTATTCTTTGGAGCGCAGAGGGTTAAGGGGGGACTTGATTGAGGTCTTTAAAATGATGAAAGGGATAGACAGAGTTGACGTGGATAAGCTTTTCCCATTGAGGGTAGGGAAGATTCAAACAAGAGGGCATGACATGAGAATTAAGGGACAGAAGTTCAGGGGTAACGTGAGGGGGAACTTCTTTACTCAGAGGGTGGTGCTGTGTGGAATGAGCTTCCAGCAGAGGTGGTGGAGGCAGGATCGATTTTAACATTTAAAAGTAAAGTGGATAGGTATATGGACATGAAGGGAATGGAGGGGTATGGTCTGAGTGCAGGTAGATGGGACTAGGGGAAAACAAATGGTCGGCACGGACTGGAAGGGCCGAGAGGGCCTGTCTCCGTGCTGTAATTTTTATATGGTTATATGGTTATATTATAAGTTTCAACAAACTGAGTCCTGGGATGGCAGGACATCCATATGAAGAAAGACTGGATAGACTCGGCTTGTACTCGATTGAGGGGGGGTGGGGGGGGGGGGGGGATCTGCAGAGAGATTTGGGCCATTTGGAAAAGTGGACTGAAAGATGGCATATGGAGTTTAATGCTGATAAGTGTGAAGTGCTACATCTTGGCAGGACAAATCAAAATAGGACGTACATGGTAAATGGTAGGAAATTGAGGAATGCTGTGGAACACAGAGATCTAGGAATAACTGTGCATAGTTCCCTGAAGGTGGAATCGCATGTAGATAGGGAGGTAAAGAAAGCCTTTGGTGTGTTGGCCTTTATAAATTAGAGCATTGAATAAAGGAGTAGGGAAGTAATGTTAAAATTGTACAAGGCATTGGTAAGACCAATTCTGGAGTATGGTGTACAATTTTGGTCGCCTAATTATAGGAAGGATGTCAACAAAATAGAGAGAGTACAGAGGAGATTTACTAGTATGTTGCCTGGGTTGAACAAGAGAAAGGTTGAACAAGTTAGGTCTTTATTCTTTGGAGCGCAGAAGGTTAAGGGGGGACTTGATTGAGGTCTTTAAAATGATGAAAGGTATAGACAGAGTTGACGTGGATAAGCTTTTCCCATTGAGGGTAGGGAAGATTCAAACAAGAGGGCATGACATGAGAATTAAGGGACAGAAGTTTAGGGGTAACGTGAGGTGGAACTTCTTTATTCAGAGGGTGGTGGCTGTTTGGAATGAGCTTCCAGCAGAAGTGGTGGAGGCAGGATCGATTTTAACATTTAAAAGTAAAGTGGATATGTATATGGATGGGAAGGGAATGGAGGGGTATGGTCTGAGTGCAGGTAGATGGGACTAGGGGAAAACAAATGGTAGGCACGGACTGGAAGGGCCGAGAGGGCCTGTTTCCGTGCTGTAATTGTTATATGATTATATTATATCTTATAGAGGCTTACAAAATTCTTAAGGGGTTGGACAGGCTAGATGCAGGAAGATTGTTCCCGATGTTGGTGAACACCAGAACAAGGGATCACAGTTTAAGGATAAGGGGAAGTATTTTAGGACCAAGATGAGAAGATCTTTTCTGTGGAATTCTCTGCCACAGAATTTAGTTGAGGCCAGTTCATTGGCTATATTTAAGAGGGAATTAGATGTGGGCGTTGTGGCTAAAGGGATCAGGGGGTATGGAGAGAAGGCAGGTACAGGATACTGAGTTGGATGATCAGCCATGATCATATTGAATGGCGGTGCAGGCTCGAAGGGCCGAATGGCCTACTCCTGCACCTATTTTCTATGATTCTATAATTCTCCAGGCAGCAAAAAAGATGGGCGTGGTAGAATATGAAGGATGCAAGTTTTGGTTTGTTCCCGATTGTAGTTACGAGCTTTTGGAAATAAGAAAGTTCTTTCATAATGTAATGTCTGATCTGTTCAAGAAAAAGTTCCGCCCAGCCTTACTTTATCCAGCTAGACGGCGTATACGAATTTTCAATGATAACACTCGATTTTTTTAACAATCCTCAAGATGCTTCCAGCTTTTTGGAGAGTTACGAGGGTGAAGGGGAGTAATTGATAGCTGATTAAGTTATAATTGGAGATTTACTGTTCCTATTTTGACAATGGATCGTTTGGTAATGATTAAGAATGACTGGACGAGTTGTTTTTCTTTTATATATATTACATTTTAAGAATGTCTTTGTTAATTTGTGGTCCCCTGTTGTTAGACAAATTAAGTGATTGCAGTTCTTCTTTTTGATATTTGGACCTTGGATAATGATATGTAGCACTTGCTCTTTAGTTTCATTGCCGGCATGTGTTTTTTTTTTCTTTCAAACGATAACAATGGTCGTGTTATGGCTATGGAGTGGTAAAATATGATCTTCTCTATGTCTGGTGCTGTTGCTAGGAGAAATGGGGGTAGGGAAGGGATTAGGTATCTTACTGACTGTCTATTGGTCAGTTTCGTGCTTTACAGGGCTGGGGGGGGGGAGGGGTTTCTTGTTTCTTATTTAGTGTTCTTTATTTGTGCAAAATCTGAACGACCAAAATATCTGAAATGTCGTCACTTCTGGCTCCGCCATAGATCTTTCTTCTTCCAGTATCATGAGGAATAGAGGAATCTGAGGAAAGACATTCTTGCCATAGAGGGAGTACAGAGAAGGTTCACCAGACTGATTCCTGGGATGTCAGGACTTTCATATGAAGAAAGACTGGATAGACTCGGCCTGTACTCGCTTGTATGGCTAGAATTTAGAAGATTGAGGGGGGATCTTATAGAAACGTACAAAATTCTTAAGGGGTTGGACAGGCTAGATGCAGGAAGATTGTTCCCGATGTTGGGGAAGTCCAGAACTAGGGGTCACAGTTTAAGGACAAGGGGGAAATCTTTTAGGACCGAGATGAGAAAAGCATTTTTCACTCAAAGAGTGATGAGTCTCTGGAATTCTCTGCCACGGAAGGTAGTTGAGGCCAGTTCATTGGCCATATTTAAGAGGGAGTTAGATGTGGCCCTTGTGGCTAGAGGGATCAGCGGATATGGAGAGAAGGCAGGTACGGGATACTGAGTTGGATGATCAGCCATGATCATATTGAATGGCGGTGCAGGCTCGAAGGGCCGATTGGCCTACTCCTGCACCTATTTTATATGTTTCAATGTTTCTATATCGGCCGCGTGGTTGAAATAGCTGGCCCCAAACTATCACCTGTGACATCTCATCAATCTTACCCTGTCAACCTGATCAAGTTCAGTAGTGCCATTGTTTCCTCTCTGACCTTCTGCACATGGACGTTCGAGAAAGAATGTAGAAACAGACCCTTCAGCCCACTGAGGTCGATCACCTCATACACTTACACTATCCTACACACTAGGGACAATGTCAAATTTACAATAATCAATTAATCTACCAACCTGTACATATTTGGAATGCAATGGAATGGAATGGAATGGAATAGGATGATTTATTGTCACATGTGACAAGGCATAGTGAAATTCTTGCTTGCATACCCAGGGCATGCAAATAGTCACCACATCCGCCGCTGACAAAGTTACAATATACTACCGCCGGCTCGTCCTTTGTTCTTCCCCGCCTCTCACCTCCAACCTCTCCGGGTCCTCCATTGTTCACTCCTCCCCTCCCAGTGGTCACCCCACGCCAGGTCCTCCAATATTAATTTGTTCTTTCACCACCCTCATCGAGTGTGGGAAGAAACGGGATCACCCGGAGGAAACCCATGCGACCATAGGGAGAACGCACACATTCCGTACAGACCGCACACTTAGATAGGTTGGAACCCGGGTCTCTGGCGCCATAAGGGAGAAGCTTTTCCGCTGCGTCATTGTGTTTCCCTGGCAAAAAGCCTAGTGGGTGATGATCATATTGCGAAGAATTTCCCGACACGGAGGTTGAGACTTAAGAAAACCCCATTCGAATGCCAGTCTGTGTGTGCGGACGAGGTCAAACTAATTAGGTTTCTTTAATGTAGAGCAGACCACATTGTTTGCACCGAACACAGTAAATTAGACTAGAAGAAATACAGTTGCGACGCCATTTTACTTGGAAAGTATTTTTATCATGGGTTGTCGAAATGGAGGGCTGACAGAACAGAGGATATCCAGTGAAACTGGAATAAGGGCAGAGCGATTCTCTCAAGGCCCTCGGGGAAACATCGACCATCAACAATACTATTTAATCCGTCCTGGGCCACTGCTGGCAATGAAACAACAGTGGCACCATCAGTTAACGGGACAACTCATCCCAACTACTGAACTTCAGAGGAAAGTGTGAGGGGCTTTTACATCAGGCTCAGAAAACAGAAATGTTTTCGCACTGGAGATTCGTGGTCTGAGAATTCAAGAGGCGCCATCTGTTCTAATCAATGGGTGAAAATCGTTGGCGTGCTAATTCAACATGGAGGTAGTCAGCACTATTACAGCTGGGTTGGATATTTTTGGATTGTGATGGAATATCCTCGCAATGGTAATTTAAAAATAAACGTCGCGGACGTAAGGGAAAATAAAGAAAACACTTAGCCCGCGTCTGTCTAACAGGGAGTTTCAAATAAAAATTAATAGGGAGGTTTCACGTAAGGTCACCAGGTCATAGGGCTTGACCCACGGAGCCGATAAATCCATCTGGACGACATCCGTCACTTCCGGTATATGTTATTAATACAAGAAACGCGTACTTTCCTACCTGTTAAAACCCGCCAAAATGTTGGATTTTGCGCTGTAAGCAATTCTGAAATTCGGGGTAAGCGTGAGAGACATGTACCCAAATTCAGAATTCCAAAAGTGAAGTGAAACGAAAGTAAAGGGAAGCGAGAGCTGAAGGGACAACAATAGCTAAAGTGCTTGGCGAACATTGGCCGTGCAGATATCGGAATTGAAAATCGCTTCTCGGCCTTTTGGATAAGATCAAGTGTAGTATCTGTTCTTATCAGTTCTGATAAGGTGAAAGAGACTATCTGTTCTTCTTAGAACAGTTCTGGCGGTTCCTTGGGGACAAGGGCCGTGGATTACGGAGCGAAATCGTTGAGTTGGTTGGCTGCAGGCTTAGAGGTGGATCCATGCTCGTTGGGAAACCGACCTAACACCTTATTCAGCCACAATGTCAGCAGGAGCAGGAGTGCAGGGTATTCGGAATACCCTGCGAATAAGTGTCAAGGACCTCAGCAAGGGGACCCCCTTCTCACGAGACCTGTTCGTGAAGAAGGTCTTGCTAGAGGCCTGCAAATTTGAGGCCAAGGACATCTACTGCCTCCAGGATTTTCCGGGTAACGGATAGTTTGACGTTACCTTCAAATATCCAATGGGATGGCAGAAGGTGATGGAAGTCTTCCGGGAGAGGGGAAATGAAGCTCCGCTGTCGCTGCTGAAAGTGCAGCCGCTCTTCACCCTCCCCACCCAGAAGGAAAGGTTCATTATGGTGCACATGTTTAACCCACATGTGCCCGTAGTGGATGTCCTCACCTTCCTTGCTCGCTACGTTGAGGGCACAGCAGACTGTGTGGACGTGAAGGACATGCACGGGATTTGGACCAGCAAGCGGCAAGTCAAGGTAAAGCTGAGGGTGGACAAGGATGGAGAAATCGTCCACCCCCCCTCGGTTTTTGCGATTGGAGGAAACCAAGGATACTTGAGCTATGTAGGGCAACCCAGGCTGTGCAGGAAATGCAACAAGCCTGGGCATGTGATGGCCCAATGCACTGCAGTTGTCTGCAAAAACTTCAAGATGGAGGGCCACGAGACAAAGGACTGTCAGGCCAGCAAGAACTGTAACCTGTGCGGGGAGGTAGGCCACCTTTACAGGGCTTGCCCTAAAAGAGCCTGCACCTACGCACAGGCAACAAGAGGGGCTGCTGCCAGCACCGCAAAGGGGGGCGAGACACCCCCCACCACTGCCAAGACCCCAGCAGAAAGAGGGAACACGGATGAGGACAGCCTGACCACCTTGAGGCCCCAAGTGCCAAAAGGAGACGCCCAGCATCCTGCCCAGGAGGGAGAGTCGATGGAGGAGGGGGAACAGCAGGAGAAATGGACAACGGTGAAGTATAAGAAGAGGGGTCAGCCCAAAGAGCCAAGGCCGGAAATGAGTGGTAAGTCAAAAAGAAAATCACAAAAAAGGTGTCTTTCTCTTACAGAAGGCAGCAACCTCTCCTCCTCGTCGGAGGATGAGGCGACCGGGAAGTCCCAACGAGGGAGGCAGAGGAATAAAACGGGGGAGGAAAAGAGAGAGGCCACGACGATCACCTCCCAGCCTCAGGAGACCGAGAGCAGAGAAGTGGCCGAGGGGCTCCAGCCCCAGGACATCGGGAGCAACGCAGTGGTTGAGGGGCTCCAGCCCCTGGAGACAGGAATCATCACAGCGGCCAGTGGGCCCCAGCTCCGGGCGACCGGGAGCATTGCAGCAGCCCATGGGCCCCAGCTCCGGGCGACCGGGAGCAGCGCAGAGGCCATTGGGCCCCAGCTACAGGAGACAGAGGAAGCGGCATGCCCAAAAGGGGGTGGAACGAGAAGGCCCCCCCCAATGACACCTTTGGTTACGCCACCTGAAACTCACCTCACCGCTGGATTCCTGAGCCCAGGAAAGCTGAGGCAATTCACCGAAGCGGTGGGAATGAGGGGACATGGAAATGGTCAGTGACTCTAAAGACAATGGAGCTCAAACTGGCATCTTTAAACGTGCGCAGTATAAAGAACACTGCGCAATGTGTTCATGCCTTACAGTACCTGGCCAAGGTCAAGGCAGATGTGACTTTTCTTCAGGAGTGCGGGCTGCCACACCTCCGCTGCTATCGGAGGTGGTCGCGATGGTGGCCCCACGGACTGTCGGTGTGGTCGGGGGTAAATGACTGTCGTGCTTCCGGCCTGGGGATTTTGCTGCGGGGAGGGAACTTCACCATCACTGATGTCAAGGAAGTTGTTGGAGGGCGTCTCCTCGTGGTGGATGTTATGTACCGTGGCTCTCCGCTCCGGCTGATAAATGTGTATGCCTCACCCACGCAGAGCGAGCGGCTGGCCGTTCTCCAGCAGCTCCCAGTGCTGCTGGCCACGTCCCGGCAGCTCGTTCTGGCCGGTGGCTTCAACTGCATCATTGATGCGGCTGGACGATCCGGCAGTGCCGACAGCAACTGGACAGCACGTCCAAGTTCCTGATGGAGATGGTAAAAGACGCAAAGCTGCGTGACGCCTTCAGCGACCCTGCAGGTGGGTCCCAGCCGCGGTTCACCTGGTCGAGATCGGACGGTTTAGCCCGATCTCGGAGAGACTTTGTCTTCACGACGAAGGCCATCACGGTGAGACACACTGACCTCACGCCAGTGTTATTCTCCGACCACTGCCTCCTTCAGGCTTCCTGTCACCTACAGGAGGACCGGAAGGCAGGCAGAGGGACGTGGAAGTTAAACATGAAACTGTTGACCCCAGAGAATGTCGAGGAGCTAAAGAGGGATTACGCATGTTGGAGAATGGTGAGGCCCCTCTTTGAATCCCCCACACTCTGGTGGGAAGCAACCAAGGAGAACATTAAGAGGTTCTTCATAATCAAAGGGGTTCAGAGAGAAAGACAGAGCCAGAGGGAATTGTGCCAACTCCAGACAGATTTGCAGCAACTGCTCCTTCTGCAGTCGAGCGGGGTGGATGTGAGGGAGGGACTTAGAGAGTTGAAGGACCGGCAAGCCCAGCTCTTCACCTCTGAATCCTCCAAGATCATCTTCCAATCTAGGGTCCACCATGTGGAGCAGGATGAGACGTGCTCACGTTTCTTCTTCCATAAGGTTCACAGGGGGAGCTCTGTGATGAACAGCCTTAGGGAGGAGGACGGCATGGTAGCATCCTCACAGACAGACATGCCGAGGATCTGCAAATCCTTTTACACAGATTTGTATGACCAAAAGACCACAGACAGTACCTCCTCCCAGAACTTCCTGTCCTCAATCATGGAGGTCTTGGAGGACAGCAATCGGGAGAGTCTGGACCAACCACTGACCCTAGAGGAGTTGACTGGCTCCATCCGTTCCTTTGACTCGAATAAAACTCCCGGAAGCGATGGCTTACCGGCCGAGTTGTATTTGGCTCTGTGGGACTGGATGGGCCTGGACCTGCTAGAAATGTACAACGACATGCTTCTAGCTGGTAGCATGTCAGACTCCATGAGGAAGGGCAACATCACCCTAATCTACAAGCAGAAGGGGGAGATGAAGGACATAAAGAATTGGAGACCCATAACACTCTTGAATGTAGACTACAAGATCCTGTCTAAGGCCATCGCCAACCGGGTCAAGTCTACGCTGGGACAGGTGATCCACCCAGACCAAACCTGTTCTGTACCTGGCAGGAAAATCTCAGACAGCCTAGCGCTGCTGAGAGATACCATCGCCTACGTGCAGGACAGACGGGTGGATGCCTGTCTAGTCACCTTGGACCAGGAGAAGGCCTTCGACAGGATTTTGCACACGTACATGAGGGACGTGCTCTCCAAAATGGGTTTTGGGGAGGGAATCAGGAATTGGATCAAACGGCTCTACATCAACATCCGTAGTGCAGTCCAAATCAATGGGTGGGAATCAGACAGTTTCCCTGTAAGGTCTGGAGTTAGGCAGGGTTGCCCTCTCTCTCCTGTCTTGTTTGTCTGCTGTATTGAATCTTTTGCTGAATCCATCAGGAAGGATGCGAGCATAAGAGGAGTGACATTGCCAGGCAGTGGGGGCATTCAAGTAATGACCTCCCTGTACATGGACGATGTCGCTGTCTTCTGCTCGGATCCAGGGTCGGTCCGCAGACTGATTAGTATCTGCGACCAGTTTGAGTCGGCCACGGGAGCCAGGGTGAACCGCAGGAAGTGCGAGGCCATGCTCTTTGGCAACTGGCCGGACAGATCTTCCGTCCCCTTCACCATCAAGCCTGACTTCTTGAAGGTGCTGGGGATCTGGTTCGGGGGGCTGAGGCATGTAACAAAAATTGGCTGGAGCAGATAGCCAGAGTGGGGAGGAAGCTGGAGCTGTGGAGGCAACGCTCCCTCTCCATAACGGGAAAGAATTTGGTCATCAGGTGTGAGGGGCTGCTGTACTTGGCACAAGTGTGGCCTGTCCCTCCCTCATATGCCACAGGGATCACCCGGGCCGTCTTCCAGTACATCTGGAGGTCGAGGATGGACCGGGTGCGACGGGCCACAATGTACAAGTCAGCAGACAAGGACTCTATGGACCCGGTGGCGTGGTTCCCTGAGCAGACTGCCCAGCTTGTCTGGCAAAATGCCTCATCGCCAGAACTCACCAACAAGCACCAAGACCTGGCTTGGCTGGCGGTGAGGGGAGCCCTCCCAGTCAGATCCTTCCTGCACCGTTGGAACCTCACTGCCAGCGCACGCTGCCCTCGGGACGACTGCTATGGAGAGGAGACGGTTGCCCAACTCTTTACAGAGTGTGGGTTTGCTAAAAGAGTCTGGAGAAAAATGCAAGGGTCCCTGGTACGCTTTATCCCGAACAGCTCCGTCACAGAGGACTCGGTGATTTACGGACTGTTCCCAGGGACACATTCAGAGGCTGACATCGAGTGCTGCTGGAGGGTCATCAACTCGGTAAAAGACGCCCTTTGGTCTGCCCGAGCATTGTTCACCACCCAGCAGAGCAAGATGTCCGTCAGGGAATGTTGCCGACTGGCCCGCTGCAGACTGCAGGAGTACGTGCTGAAGGACGCACTGAAGCTCGGTGCAGCCAACGCCAAGGCTCGGTGGGGGAGGGCCACAGTCTAAGGTCCTTCCGCTGCTGGACATGGGGGGGTACGGTATGGTGGAGACGCCCCTCAATATAAGGGAAGGTATCCCTTGCCATTGTGGCACGAGTGGGGAACTGATTTGTGGAAATTTGGGGAAAAGAAATGTCTAAACTGTATTGATCTATTGTACAGCCTCCGAAAATGTCGGATGGATTTTCTGCAAGGTCAATGTATTGTATATATTTATCATTTGAATAAAGCATATTTTGAAATTTAAAAAAAAGATATTGAAATTGAAAATATTGGGAATTATCGTGTTTGCTCACTGCATTTAATCAACAGTAAGGCACTATTTGTGTTTTTTCTTGATTCCTTTGGTATTTAAAAAGTCTCAAAAGTGATAGATCTGGCTGTAAATTTTGCTTCAGAGGCGTTATCCTTTTAATCCGTCCTGGGACATTGCGTTATCTAAAGTTATCTTTTTGTATGTAAAAACCCACTTGAGAACCATGGGCGATTTTAAATTTTTACAGCCCGATTTACCACTTCTGAAACTTTTCAGATGCCAAAGGAATCAAGAAAAAACACAAATAATGCCTTAGTTGATGAAATGCAGTGAGCAAACGGCCTATGTTCGCCAAACTCTCTGGCTGTTGTTGTCCCTTCAGCTCTCGCTTCTCTATACCGTCATTTCTCCTCACTTTTGGAATTCTGAAGTAAACTAAATGTCTCACGCTTATCCCGATTTCCATAATTAGTTAGAACGCAAAAAATGATGATTTCGGCGGGTTTTAACGGGCCCGCTACGCTGGAAACAATGGTAAGTACTTACCTGCAGTTCATCGCGTGTACTCCACTTGGCGTAGCGTCAGTACGGGTCATGGGTCGTGACCCGACTGCCGTGAAACCTCCCTATAGGCGGTGGTCCTGAAATTTTGATTACATAGGAATTTGGGATTTGATATAACAGCCAGTTCGGCTGTTATCTGAATGATGAAAGGTACGGGTTCATAAAATTACACAAATATCATGGTGTTACTAATTATCCTGGATGCGCTATTGCGCGTTATAAATTAACGTTGAAATGATGCTCCGTTTAGAGTGCATTATGTTGTCGGCCAGCGTGATTGAACACCAATGGTAACATCCACTCTTACAATGACAACCGAGGCGCACCAGGAATGGAGACATGTCACTTCTAGATTCCTAATAACTTGAGGTCGAAGGTTAGATCAATCAGAGCGGAAGCTGTGCACAGACTTGTTGCTTTTCGCTTAGTATGTCTGTATGGCAACTCACATTTCACGGTACCTCCATTGATAGATGTGACATGAAATTGACCTTGAAACCTGCAATATTCGGGCAAGCTTTCAAGAAAGAAAGGTAACCTGCACATTATTTTATCATGTTGCTTTTTCTCCAGGTACTTAGCACTTGCGTTGTTTTCAGAAGTTACTGGCGTTGACGCGAACTACTTAACTAACAGAAACGGGACCTGGTGAAATAGTGGTTAGGATTCGGCGCTTTCACTGTCGCGGCCCGAGTTCGATTCCCGGTCAGGGAAACGCTCTTTTGCAATTCATATAACTGGAAAGGTCCCACGTTGAGCAACGCCTGCGACGGAACTGTCAGTGCACTTTCGACTCCCTCAGACATGACTCTATTTTCGCACTGTGGGCTCCGATTCTCACAAAATCAACTAAATTCCGAAAGCTTAAGATGTCATTTGAAGTGAAGTTTATTGAGAATAGGCACGGGTGTAAATTATCAACGATGGTCTCCCCAACATGCTGTACATTTCCATGCAGGAGATGCCGTTGTAAACCACGATGTCTAGTTCCCTGTTTCCGCAGGAGCTGCAGTATCTGATATTTCAGCTTCTCTGTTTCGACAATCCATGATAAATATACTTTCCAAGTAAAATGGGGACACAACCGTATTCATTCCAGTCTAATTTACTGTGTTCGGTGTGAACAATGTGGTCTTCTCTACATTAAATAAAGGAATTATTCTGTTTGCAGAACACAGAGCGTTTGAGGAATCATCAGCTTCCATTTACGTGCCACTTCCATTACCTTCTCGATCCACATTTACTCTCTACCCTCTACCCTCTACCCATTAGAAACTAAGTGCAAGAGAGGTCGGAGATTGACATGCCACGTTCCGATGGTCACATTTCAGTCTGCCAGTCTCAATATCCAAGTCTCAAATGTGGCTTCTTCTTCTTTCGTGTGGCGTGCACAGCTTAAATTTGTTGGACAACTTGTTCTATTTGATCTTCCGCTTGTGCACGTCGAGTTGATTGCATTAGTCGAAACAGGGCGGACCACGTGAAGGTTGCAATCTTCCACCAATCTTCCAATTTGCTAACCGGCGCCTTCTCTCCGTTTGGAAAATAACTCGCAATTTCGACCTGCCTTGATCATACTAATGTCTCTCCCAATAATATCACACATTTCTAAAGGTGAGCTGACAGTCTTGTTCGCTCCAGAGAGAAACGAAATCCCAACCAATCCAGCCTGTCACAATTGAAACTCTCCAGTCCGGGCAAAATCCTTATTGATTAAATTCTGCCGCTCTCCAGCTTAATGATGTCCTTCCCAAGAAATTATGACCTAGACAATATTGTACACACCGTCTGAACATCCTCCAGTATCGGATATTAAGCATCCCATCGCCTCAGCATCCGTTTAATTTCTCTTGATGTCAAGCAGCTCCGTAGGTCCGTGGTGAATGTTTGCCGTTGTTTTATTAAACTCCACTTTAAGTCGGCTGGGAACGACTACTGTAACAAAATAAACACACAACAAAAACTGAATGGAAGGATTATCCTATCTTCCCCACCCAGATAGACTTGCGTTGATTGCATCAACAAGATGGAGCTCACAGTATAGGAAAGACTTGGATAGAGTGGATGTGGCCAAAATGGCTTTTGGCACTTAGGCCATCAGTTGCATAAGACGTTGGTGAGACCGCATTTAGGATATTTCGTTAAGTTCTGGGCACCATATTAAAGGAAAGATATTGTCCAGCTTGAAAGGGTTCAGAAAAGATTTCCAACGAAGTTGCAAGGACGAGAAACTGTGGGCAACAGGAAGAGGTTGAGTAGGCTGGATCTCCATTCCATGGAGCGCAGGAGTGGTGATCTTATAGAGAAACTTTCTATTTTATTTTTCAACAGGGCCTACTGGAAGCACCTGTGACGAAATTGATAATGCGTGGTTGTAAATGGATTGGGTCAGTGTCTGGGTACTGTAGTTCAAGGTCTCCGTATAAACTAAAGATACACACAAATAACTGGAGTGACGTTTCGGTTCGAGACCCTTCCTCAGAGTGAAGAAGTTCTCGACTGGAAAGCGCCACCCATTCCTTCTAAGCAGAGATGCTGCCTGTCCCGCTGAGTTACTCTAGCTTTTGTGTCTACCTTCGGTTTAAGCAGTATCTGCAGTTCCTTCTTGCACACTCCAATTATTTCATCGCACCCTGCGTTATTGCCTGATATTTTTGTCCGACCTTTCTACAGCTGCAACCTCGTTCAACATATTTCAATTTAGAAATATCATTCGCAATTTTACTTTACACTTCTTTTATTCTCTACGTGCTCAATTGGTGCATGTGCAATGAACGAACACCCTCGTGATTGTTGTCGTATTACATTCACACGGGAGCAAAATCCGTAATGTATGTCCACAGGGAGGTGATCTCAATAACTCTTTTTTTTCACTTAGGTTATAAATGTTCGGCGGTTTAACCTCCCACTATATCATCTGTGAGCTTTGTATTGCGTTTCTGAGATCGCTTTGAAGGAGAAATGAGTTGGCTGCTGCACTTGTCGGTTGAATATTATTATTACCCAATCCTGGCATCTATTGGAGTACCCGGTATGTCACTTGACGGCTGAAGGTGGGATAGTCTTGATGACGTTTGGTTGGGAAACGGTAATGTTGAAAATAAAGTGAAAATTGTGTGAAAAAATGTGCTAAATGCTACGTTGCACCATGAAACGGGGTTTGGGGAATAAACCTAGTTTATTGTGTGTTTTTATACATTTGATCGTTTGGCGTTGACTGGGACTGGTATGGAATCATTCAAGCATTATTGCTGAGTTCAGTAGCAGCCAAAGTAAGCTGAGCGACAAAGGCTGCATGTGGTTATACCTCGGGTGTTTGCACCTCCCGCATCGATGTTTGTTTCCATCTGGTCTCCCTCTTTACGGCTTTAAATTACGTTAATTTTAACTGTGGACTATCTTCAACGACCGGCGCATCGCGTGCAGGTGTTCTCGATGTGACACCGCCCCTGCAAACGTTGCAAACCCGGTAAACAAATGCCGATCCGAAAGGTGCACCCGATTAACACTAATTTTAGTCTTGTTATTCATACTGCACTTCCATTCAAACAGTCAATTCACTGTTCGGTGGATTGTTTGTTCGTGAGCGCAGTATCAGGGATCGCATTCAAACCAAAGGAAATCTCCGACCATGCCATCATGTTCACAATTTTAGGAAAACAAGCAAAATAACAATATTTACCCACCCATCCTTCAACTAAAAGTACTTATGCCCATATAATAACCATTGCTTCTTTCTTACTCCCCTAGTGAATCTACTGGCGATTGTGATCCTGTCCCGAGGAAAGTGCGGTCTCTCCAAATGCATCACTCGTTATCTGGTGGCCATGGCGACGGCGGACCTCACGGTGATTGTCTGCGAAATGATTTTGAATCGGATTACCGTTCTTTATTGGTGGAACACAATCCTGTTCTACACTCCTGTGTGCAGGTTTATTCTCTTCCTGTCCGCCGCGGCCGTAGACTGTTCCGTTTGGTTCACGGTCGCATTCACATTTGATAGGTTTGTGGTCATCTCCAAACAGAATCTGAGATCCAGATACTGCACCGACAGAACCGCGGCGGTGGTTATGGTGACCCTATGTACCTTCTTCTGTTTACAGAACGCTCCCTGGCCTTTCGCTTATAAATCTTTGCTCAAGCATAATGGTTTACTGTGGGGCTGCCGAATCGGATCGGACTTCTATTTCCTGCCCGCATGGATCGCATTTTCTTGGACCGAGCCGTTGTTGACCCCAGTGATTCCATTCTATTTGATTTTGTTCTTTAATGCGCACACGGCGAGACGTATTTTAATGGCCAATCTGGTCCGCAGGAGGCTCCGCGATCTCAGTCGCGGAGACCCGGAGACGGAAAGCCGTAAACGGTCCATAATATTATTGATTGCAATCTCCAGTAGCTTTATCCTGCTCTGGGTCACAACTGTATCTTATTTTGTTTACTATCGATGTGTCCTCGGATTTAGGATGCGGAGTTTCACAAACCCATTTGCAACATTTGAAAAAACTGGAGTTCTGCTGCAGCTGCTGAACACCTGTACAAACACACTGATTTACACCGTCACCCAGGGGAAGTTCAGAGAGCAGCTCCTTCACGCACTTCAATGGCCCGTCGCGCTAACTGGAAAGTTTGTGAAACATATCAAATCATTTTTAAATAACGTGAGGTAACAAGTCTTCCCGAGTGTGACTTTATGGATCTCTGGTGAAGAGGGAGCATTGAACGAAAATCTCACCTATCTTTCCAAAACATTTTTTAAAATGTCACTGCTATTCGGCTAAAACACTAATATCCCCCGTTTATGACGGCGTAAGGGCGGTTAGGCAGCCCCACCGCTACCCAGACCCATCCCCTGACCTTTAAAATGAACTCAGCCCGTTTCCCTTTGCCTCTATTGGTTGGGCGGTCGTCGAGAACCCGATGTTAACTTCTACTGCAGCGGACGTCCTGTATCTCCAGTTGAAATATTCCACGACATCTCTGATTTCCTTTCAACCCAGTGGCCAGCCCATTATGCTCTAAATGCCACAACCTCTAAGTTCAATAGTCAAGAGAGTGTGATTGTCATATGTCCCAGATAGGACAATCAAATTCTTGCTTGCTGCAGCAGGACAGAATATGTAAACATAATGCGGAACAGGAGATAAAAGCTTAGTGTGTCTATATACCATAGACAATATATATAATTCCCGATGCGTTCCACGTCCTTAGCACTCTAATTCTTCGAAGCATCCCGTGATTAATCATGTGGCTGCCCAAGTCACAAATTTACTTCATGACATTAAAATAGTGCGTCTCCCACATTCCAGCTGCAACATTTAGCTAAACGGGAGTTTCATTATATTATTGGAACTCCCTTTCAACAGAACATGTTATTCCCAATGAGGCAGCGATGTTCCAATACCTACCTTTGGTAGTGCTGCAACTGGCCGTGTGCGCGATTTGTCGCCTTTGAAGTGGAGGTGGAAGGAGGAGGGGGAGGGGGAGGGGGATAAAACTTCAGTTTTTACCGCTTATTGGAGAGGGATTTCCTCGGGCTGTGAGTCGATAAAGAAAAATCGATCGGGCGTCCGTTCCCGATTTTTTTTTAAATCGCTGTACAATTTAATAGTTGGATTAAATTAAAAAGCGACTTTTTACGGCCTCAACGCCTACAACGTGACGGATTGCAAAGGAAAACAAATGGTAAATCGTTTATTTTACATATAATCTTGCTTCTTGGGGTGGCTATAATCTAATTTTACTTTGCGAAAATGTGATTTGTGCCCCATACGAGCCGGCAGTATCTTTCCTGCCGATATGTGGTTCAAATTCACCGCAAATGCAACGTTCCAATCCAGAAATACGCACTCGCAAGCTGATTACATTCTCATTATAAAAACTAGAAATATATGGATATAATACCAAAACTACAACGAATAAAATATCTCTATATGCAGATGACATCTTAATTTATATCACAAAACCGGAGACTAGTATTCCCAATCTACTTAATGTTATAACTAAGTTTGGCACATTTTCTGGGTATAGAATTAACTGGAATAAAAGTGAAATTATGCCTATAACTGGAATAAAATAAATATATTAGAACAATTCCCACTTAAAATAGTCATGGACAAATTTAAATATCTAGGAATTAATGCATCTAAATCATATAACTGTCTATTTAAATATAATTACCCTCAATTGTTAAATAAACTAAAAAAAAATATTTTATATTGGAAAACACTACCTATTTCAATGATCGGTAGAATAAGTGCTATAAAAATATTTTTTTTGCCACAATTGTTATATTTATTTCAAGCCATCCCTTTATATCTCCCTAAAATGTTTTTTAAAAAAAATAGATACTTTGGTTAATAGTTTTATTCAGGACTATAATAATCATCGAATAAGTAAAAAACATCTATGTAAATCAAAAATAAATGGTGGACTAGCACTACCAAATTTCTTATATTATTTCTGGGCAGTTCAGATTAAGAATATGAATTTTTGGTTGGTAAATTTAGATTATGAGCCAAACTGGCTAAAGATGGAAAAGGAAGACTGTTTGCCTTTTGATGTAGGTTCGATTCTTTTTGCACCAAGGGAAGTACAAAAAAAAACGTATGGTGACAACCCTATAAAATTGGAAACAAATAGTTAAGACCCTACATATGGATAATTTGTCACTTTGTTTGCCAATCATGAATAATCCTTTGTTTAAGCCCTCTGTATTGGACAAGGAATTTAGACACTGGAATGATTTAGGAATTAAAAGGATAGAACACCTTTACAAGAAAGGAACATTTCTTTCATTTCAAGAGTTCCTGGATATCTATGGATTGCAGTCAAATAACATATTTAGGTATTTACAAATTAGAAACTATATTAAGTCAAATACGCAAGACTATAAAAATAGAAAACCAGGATTATTAGATGAATTGTTTAATAAACACCCAAATACAGAAAAATTAATAGCGTATATATACAATACTATCTTGGATAGGGAAATCCCAACTTCGGAAATATATCGACAAACATGGGAAAATGAAATAGGTTTATCTATAACGAAGGAAACTTGGGAAGAAAGCCTACAATGTCTACATTGTTGCTCATTAAATGCTAGACATATATTGATACAATTTAAGGTATTACACAAAATACATTATTCAAAAACGAAATTAAATAGAATTTATCCTAACATTTCTCCTATTTGTGATCGATATGGCAGATGTTTGGTGATTACCGGTGATCTCAATAAGCAAAAGGTTGTTATGGTGAATGTTTACGCACCAAATATTGATCACCCTGAGTTGTTTACACAGTTAATTGCATCCTTTTCTAATTTAAATTAATACTTTTTAGTAATGGGTGGAGATTTCATCTGCTGTCTGAACACTTTGATTGACAGATCTACATCTGATCATGTGCTTCCAAATAAATCAGCTAGTTTTATCAATTCTTTTTTACTTGACTCTGGAATGTTAGAAGTTTGGAGATTCTTACACCCAAATGACAAAGAATTTTCTTTTTTTTCATAGTTATTCTAGGATTGACTACTTTATAATAGATTCTCGGCTAGTTTCATCGGTCATTGCGTGTGAGTATGATGCAATTGCTATTTCTGATCACGCACCATTGAAACTACCAATCAAACTACCTGATTCCAGGTTTAGTGTTAAACAATGCCGATTTAATGCTACTTTGCTTCAAGACTTAAACTTTATTAAATTTATTAAAGATCAGATTGCTTTTTACTTCTTGAGAAACTCTACTGAAGAAATATCCAATGGTGTAGTCTGGGATGCTTTTAAGGCATATATTCGTGGACAAATTATTTCATACTCCACGGGATTAAAAAAAACAAACTCAAAAAGAAATACGTACATTGGCTGACGAGATTAAATAAATTGATTAAAAATATTCAAAAGCTCCTAGTTTAGAGCTCTATAAGAATATAGTTGAACTTCAATTGAGATATGATTTGTTATTAGTATCACTGATTGAGAACCAGCTACTTAAAACCACAAGTCAATTTTATATACATGGCGAAAAATCTGGGAAATTACTCGCTAATCAGTTGAAAGCGGTGTTGACCAAGCGTCAGATTACTAAAGTGAGTAAACAGGATGGTACACTAACTGTAGACCATGACGAATTTAATTAATCCTTTCAGGAATTTTATACCTCACTATACCAATCAGAATTTCCTACTGATTCCAATATAATGCATGAGTTTTTAAAGAAACTGAACTTACGAAATTCATCATATATTGAGTCTCTGTTGTTAGATGATCCCATCACGGAAGCAATCCTTTCAATGAATTTTGGTAAAGCTCCCGGTTAAGATGGGTTTACAGTAGAATTTTTAAAGTATTTTTCGAATATATTGTCTCCCTGGCTATGCAAGGTATTTAAAGAAGCCTTTTTAAGGAATAGATTACCACAATCTTTTTTTGAAGCATCTATTTCTTTAATTCTTAAGAAAGATAAAGACCCTACTGAAGTGACATCATATAGACACATATCACTGTTAAATGTAGATTTCAAAATTCTTTCCAAAATATTAGCTATGAGATTGGAAAATATTTTACTGCAAATTATCCCTGAAGATCAGACAGGTTTTATTAAAAATCGTTACTCAAACTTTAATGTTAGGAGGTTAATGAATATTGTATATACAGCGTCAAATAAAACCCCAGAATGTGTCATTTCACTTGATGCCGAGAAGGCGTTTGATAGAGTAACATGGGAATACTTATTCAATACACTTAAAAAATTTAAGATTGGTCCAAAATGTATTTCTTGGATCAAGCTGATATATCATATACTGTACCTCAAGCTACTGTACTTACTAATAATCAGAGATCCCCCTTTTTCAGGCCTCTTTCGATGTACTAGACAGGGCTGTCCCTTAAGTCCTTTACTATTTGATATTGCCTTGGAACCTTTGGCCACCGCTATTAGGGAATCCCCTAATATTTTTGGTATTGTCCACGGGAATAAGACACATAAGCGATCTCTTTATGCAGATGATCTGTTCTTATTTATTTCTATCCCTGATAAATCTATTCCGGCAATAGTAGCATTATTTAATCAATTTAGTAGTTTCTCTGGTTATAAAATAAATTTTAGTAAGTGTGAGCTTTTTCCATTAAATAATCTATGGACTATGGACAGTTTCCACTTAGATTGACTACCGAAAGTTTTATTTATCTAGGTATTAAGATCACCAAGAAACACAAGGATTTATTTAAAGCTAATTTTATGCTTTTTTAATTGACCATATAAAACAATAGTTTACTAAATGGTCAACAATGTCCTTATCTTTAATCGGCCGAATCAATGCTATTAAAATGTTCATTTTACCTAAATTTCTGTATTTATTTCAGACAATACCCATTTTTATTGCCAGATCTTTCTTTGATATTATTGATTCCAAAATGTCTTCATCTATACGGCAGAATAAAAATTCCAGACTAAGTAAAAAATACTTACATAATCAAAAAAAGATGGTGGTTTGGCATTGCCGAACCTTAGATTCTACTATTGGGCAGTCAATGTTCGTTATCTAACATTTTGGACAAAAGAGTTAGAAGATGCCCAATGCCCAGGATGGATAAATCTTGAACGTGATTCCTTACAAGGGCTATCACTGGCTTCTATTTTAGGGGCCTCGTTACCTTTTACAACTACGAGATTGAATAAATATATGACTAACACAATAATAAGACATACATTTCGAATATGGTTTCAATTTCGTAAGTTTTTTGGACTAAATGATTTTTCTTATCGAATCCTATCTTATCTAATATTCTCTTCCAACCTTCTAGTACTGATCAAGCCTTTTTGTTATGGAAGAGGAAGGGATTAGTAGCTTTTCGTGATTTGTTTTTGGATGGTTGTTTTATGTCTTTCGGACAACTCTCCAATAAATATAATTTACCAAATTCACACTTTTTTTAGATATTTACAAATTAGACATTTTTTAAGGCTACTCTACCCTTTTTGAATGCTACCACATCAAACCGAAATTTTGGGGAAAAAAATTACATTTGAACCCTTATCAAAAAGGATTAGTAACGACTATTTATGAGTTCATTTTGAAATTACAAATAGATATATTCGATAAAATTAAGAATGACAGGGAAAGAGAACTCCAAATGTCTCTATCTATAGAGAAATGGTAGAGGCTTCTTCAATTAGTCAATACCTCTTCAATGTGTGCAAGACACGCTCTGACACAATTCAAGGTGGTTCACAGAGTTCATATGTAAAAAGATAAGAGCTCGTTTTTATGGTCATATAAATCCTACCTGTGCTGGTCACCACCCCCATCAACATCAACATCAACAGCAGCCCTCTACAGCCCAGCAGACACCTCATCGTCCAGTGAAGAGTCAGAAGAAGCACCAGTAACCATGGAGGTAGGTGGGTCTGGTTCCTCTCAAAATATGAGCAATGGGGGCTCTATACTAACAGGGGGGAGATTGCACTTATTTTTGGATGCATGGGAATCCATCACTAATGACAAGTATATACTCAGCAGCATTCATGGCTATAAAATTGATTTTGTTTATGAAAACATGCCACCAGTTCAGCATACACCCCAAAGTGTATTCACCCTCTCAGTCAAAGAGAAACAAGAGGGTCAAACTGAACTGATGATGCTACTAGTAAAAGGTGTCATTGAAAGAACTAAACATGAACCTTTGGAATTTGTGTCTAATATTTTCACTAAAACTAAAAAGATGGTGGATGTCGCATCATCATTGACTTAACTACTTTAAACGAGTCTGTTAAGTATATACATTTCAAGATGGAAACTTTTGAAACAGCCAGACTATTGGTTTCTAGAGGGTACTTTCTAGCAAGCATTGATTTAAAATATGCCTACTACTCAGTACCCATACATAAGGAGCATCGTAAATACTTAAAGTTTATCTGGATGGAACAGCTATGGCAATTTAAAGCCTTACCAAATGGACTAACCTCCACTCCAAGGTTGTTCACTAAAATCTTAAAACCTACTTTGGCATTATTGAGGAAACAAAAGCATATAGTCATTGCGTATTTAGATGACATTTTAATAGTAGGGAAAACCTTGTAGACAGCTATTTTGGCAGTAGCAGCCACCAAACGTTTGTTTGAAACTTTGGGGTTTGTCATACATCCAGATAAATCCAATTTAACACCGTCCACTACCATGGACTATCTTGGATTTACGATTGACACTGTTTGCATGATTGTAACTCTGCTGAAGGATGCCAGTGCTTTGGGCTGGGGAGCAACTAACATGCAATCCAGCACAGGGGGCAGATGGACTAACTCTGAATCATCTTGCCTACAGGCACGGGGTATCAACTACTTAGAAATGTTGGGTGCGTTTTATGGTTTAAAAGCATATTCATCTAATACGCATCATGCACATGTCCGGTTGCAATTACTTAATACCACGGTGGTGGCTTATATCAACCACATGGGTGGTGTAAAGTCGATATTGTGTGACAATTTGGTCAACCTAATCTGGCAATGGTGTGTCGAAAGACATATTTGGTTATCAGCAACTTACCTACCAGGTAAGCACAACTTACCTACCAGGTAATACTGTGGCGGACACCAGGTCACGCACATTTTACGATAACATCGAATGGATGTTAAATCCCAAAGCGTTTGCTGAAATTACAAAGCAGTATGGCACACCAGATATCGATCTATTTGCATCCAGGCTGAATCACCGGGTACCAAAGTATGTCGCTTGGGAACCAGACCTTGAGGCAGCAGCAGTTGATGCATTCACGCTGCACTGGGGAAAATGTTATTTTATGCTTTTCCTCCCTTCTGCCTCATCAGTCAGGTATTACACAAGATTCAATTGGATTCCGCTACAGGAATCTTGATAATACCCGACTGGCCTACACAGCCATTGTTCCCAGTGGCCCTCGACATGGCTGTCGAAACACCGTTGGATTTCCCCAGCAGTCCAGAATTATTAATCCACCCAGTGTCAGGCATTAGTCACCCGTGCCACGAGAGAGTCAATCTCCTGGCTTGCAGATTCTAAAAATACCTCTACTGGGCCTGGGACTGTCTGAGGATGCCATCAACATGATGACCGCATCCCACCGGGAGTCCACCAGGAGTCCACCAGGAGACAATACCTGACCAACATAAGGAAATGGGAACGGTATTGCTCCAAAACAGGAACTACCTACACTACAGCTACACCACCAGTGTTGTGGAGTTCCTGGTTGGATTACATCAGGAAGGACTCAGCTACAGCGCCATCAATACAGCCAGGAGTGCGTTGTCAGCTTATTTGGTTCCAGCAGCAGGACAACTGGCTTTGGAGTCCCATCCACTAGTGGTCAAAATTATGAGGGGCATTTTTAACACTAATTCCCCCAGACCTAGGTACACACAGATCTGGGATGTCAGCATTGTGCTGGCGTACCTTAGGGGATGGCCACCACCCAGGGCACTCACGCTGGAACAACATACTCTGAAATCCGTCATGCTCATGGCACTAGTGTCAGCTCAAAGGGTACAGTCCCTCCACCTTCTGAGGATGGACAGCATGACAGAGTCATTGAACTGTTTCACATTTCATATTCAGGGACTGGTCAAACAAACTAGACCAGGAACCACGCCTGCAGTCATGGAGTTCCGGGCATATTCATCTGACCCACGGCTGTGTGCCAAGACCCATCTCGCCAATTACATAGACACAACATACAACTTAAGAGTGAGGGGAAAAGCCTTATGGATAAGCCACAAGAAGCTTCATGGTCAGGTGACGAGCCAAACCATTTCAAGATGGCTCAAGCAGGTGCTTAAGTCCACGGGAGTCAATACTAATGTTTACAAATCTCACTCCACCAGGGCTGCATCTACGTCGGCGGCTGGGCGAATGAACATGCCTTTGGACCATATTCTAGCAAGAGCAGTATGCTCCTTGGAAAGAACTTTCAAAAGTTTTATAATAAGCCACTGGCGGAACCTGCTATATTTGCAGACAGAATTTTAGAGTCTGCAAATAATGTTTAATTTAAGCCCGGGGGAGCTCTCTGTTTTTTGTTGTCATTAATAAACCTTTTTGTTCACAAACAGGTTATTGTTGATTGTGATAACATACTTCCTCCCACTAAGGTCTTCAGACAGTGAGTGAAGCATGAGCTGGTACACGGTTGGGATTCACAGAGCTTTGAAGTCTTCACGTAGTCACTCACGTGACTCCGAAATAAAATAGTAAGATTAAATGAGAACTTACCAGTTCGAAGTTTGATCTGTATTTGATGGGGAGTTACCATGAGGGATTACGTGCCCTCTGCCCCCACCCTCTATTATACAGATCAACTGGTAATTTAGTTCTTATTTTTTCTTTACTATATTTATTTCAATCGTTGTGTTTTTTCTGTGAATCCACACCGCTGCTTTGAAGAATGTCGCGCATGCGTGCTGGACGGGGTCTTCACGTAATCCCTCATCATAACTCCTCATAAAATACAGATCAAACTTCGAACCAGTAAATTCTCATTTAATCTTACTATTATTACTTATACTGGTATCCCCAGTATTCAGCCGGACAGCCGAGATGGCGGTCCGGCGATGCACTAACCCTGTCTCACGGTGCGAGTCATCCCACGAGTGACCCCAAGTGAAAGAAAAAAAACAGACTCGTGGTTATGTACGAGATTTCAAGTTTATGATCAAGTGTTGAACCGAGTTCCCACGGGTATATCATTGCTGCGATGTTCCAAGTTCCTCTCCCGATTTACCAAGTTCCTCTCCCGTTACTCTTGAGCCAATCGTGAATGAAGCTAAGTGTGTGAGGGTGTGAGAAGTCCATGCCGGGTGCCGGCCACAGCCGCTGTTCTTTCACATCAGTTGCAAATCAGATTGTTGGGAGACGGACCTCAGGGTTCGCCTCCTGAGCTGCTTTGGTGCCCAGGCGTAAGTTGAGGTGGAGGGTGGTTGGGGGTGGGGGGTGACAGACAAGGCTCTTGGGTGCTGGGATCATTCTCTGCGGGATGGTTAGCGCGGGAGACATGTGTAGGAGAGGTGTGCTGACTGCAGGCAGACACTTTGGTAGTGATTGTCCACCAGTCTCAAAAGCCGCTGTGTCTCCCTGTGCCTATGATAACAGGGGGCAATCAAGCAGCACAATAGCCCCCTCCCCCTTCACGCCAACACAAAGGGCAACGATCCCAAGGCTTTAGGGGCAGAAACAGCGGACAGGCGACAAGAGAGAGATATCATGCGCTATTGTAGGTCTCCTTTGCACGTCGGTGTTTCTGTATTTCTCTATCTCATTATTGGCCCTGACTGTCACCAACTCCACCCCCACCCCTCTGCTTCCCGGCCATGTGTGTGACCCCTTCCCTCCCCTCTCCAGCTCCCCGTCCATTGCACCGGGCGCGGGGGCTTCGCACCGTCTTCATGTTGGCGACGATCCCAAGGCTTTGGACGGAAGGCAGACACAAAAAGCTGGAGTAACAACGCGGGCCAGGTAACATCTCTGGAGAAGGTGACGTTTTGGATAAGGGCTCGTCTTCTGAAGAAGGATCTCAACCCGAAAAGTCACCTATTCCTTCTCTCCAGAGTTGCTGCCTGACCCTCTGAGTTACTCCAGCTTTTTCGTTGAATGGGTGACGTTTCGGGTCGAGACCCTTCTTCGGACTGAAAATAAAACTTGCCTCGCTTGAAGCAGCTTGTAAATTAAAACATAAAATCAAGAAATATTAAAGGTCGACTCATTTATGTGCTGCTATTCATTCACCTGGCCTATTGCTGTCCACCCTCGTCCACCGTGAGCGCTGGACAACTCACCGGATGGAAACCTCCGCTGCATCCCGGGCGGAGGGCGATGATCACCGGACTGACCGGCAAGTAGAGGCGGCGTGTCGGCCAAGCCCGGCTCCCCGCCACCGGGATAGACACCAACTACTGGAGTAAACTCAGCGGGATCTCTGGAGAAGTCTGAAGTAAGGTCTCGACCCGAAATCTCACCCATCCCATCTCTCCAGAGATGCTGCCTGTCCCTCGGAGTTACTCCAATATTATGTGTGTCTATCTTCGGTGTAAACCAGCATCTGCAGTTCCTTCCCAATCCCACACTCTCGGCCCCGGGGGGTGGATGGAGCATCACATGTGGACACATCCCACCCACCACCCCAGACTTGCCCCTTCGGCAGGTCTTTAACCGCGTCCTCATGAGACAGAGTGACGAATACGAAGCCACGGGGCAGACGCCTCAGTAATAAAGGACAAGTGGCAGATCATCGCAGAAAGGCCGAAGATAGACACAAATGCTGGAGTAACTCGGCGGGACAGGCTGCATCTCTGGAGAGAAGAAATGGGTGGCGTTTCGGGTAAGTCTGAAGAAGGGTCTCGACTCCATTCCTTCTCTCCAGAGATGCTGCCTGGTCCGCTGAGTTACTCCAGCATTTTGTGTCTATCTTTGGTTCAGTCTTTACTCGAGCAAAAGAACAGATTATTAAAGTTCCCACGGTAGACTCACGAGACACTAAGATAAACACACGGGCCACTACGTTATTACAACGAGTTTAAATGTTTCAATTTTTAACTTGAACAGTTAATTTGACTCGTGGAAAAAATCAAACATGTTTGATTATTTTCACGAGTTAACAAGTTTCCCGAGTACCTGCCGTTAGCGCCACGAGTCGATAATTTGCTCGTGCGAGTTCCGACGTTCCCGCTACGTGATCACCACGAGTGAAAACTCGGGGTCACTCGTGGGCCAACTCGCACAGTGAGACAGGGGTTTACTACGGTGACTCTGGCCAGAAGGCAGAATTCGCTCGAAATTGTTTTTCGGACGCAGTCCAGCAGTCGGAGAAGAAATACCGATTGACAATCTCGGGACTGTGTCTGACTGATACGGCAGTTTATTACTGCGCAGTGGATCGCACAGTGTTGAGAATGGCGGGAATTGTAAGCGCACAGCTGCTACATCGGGGATGGGTGTAGTTCATTGCGGCTTGGGCAACAGTCGCGAATCTGACAGGTTATGTGCGGGGGGGGGGGGGGGGGGGGGGGGGCAGAAGAAGTCAGAGCAGGATTCACACAGTGTCTTGAATCTGTCTATTTCTGGTAGTGACTGCCTGCTTTCGGTGAGATATCTGAGAAACCACTTCTCCATTGAAAATAAATTGACGCCAAACTCGTTCATTTAGGAGACCCACTACTTCGCAAAAGAGCAACTTTCGTCCAATGAGCGAATAAATACTTCTTAAAGTATCTCTCGCTATAGAAACAGAAAGTAGGCCGACGAGCAAAATAAGAATGCAGATGCTTCTAAGTTAACCATGCTCTTGATCCTGTGGTCAAACGCCGCGTTTATTAGCTCATGACTACTTCTTGCGAACAGAATGTATTCCTGTGGGTACACAAAAAGCTGGAGAAACTCAGCGGGTGCAGCAGCATCTAAGGAGCGAAGGAGATTGGCGACGTTTCGGGTCGAGACCCTTCTTCAGACTCAATGTATTCCTGTATCCACTCGGGTGGCGGTTTTCTTGAAACACAGACTGAGCAGAGCAGACAATGAAAATAAAACCATGGCCTAAACACTGACTGAACTTTGTTGCCTTCCACCACAGTGAAGAATACTGAGGTGGATATTTGTGTTAAATGTTATTGTGTATTGTGTGTTCTTTTTAAGTGTATCGCTGCTGGCAAATCCATTTCACTGCACCTTCGGGTGCATGTGACGAATAAAATTGACGTTGACTTTGACCTTACCGAAGGAGAGGTTGAGGCAGTTGGTTCTTTAGCACTGAGTATTTATTTTATCGATTTATTAGAGAGTATACATTTATTTCATGATTATCGTGCTGGATACTTCACTCATCCATTTGTACTTCATTCCGAATTCCGTATCCTAACCTAACAATATAACGACGGTAAGATAATCACTGTAGCCAGATATTTTGATCAGGTTGAATAACAATTATAAGCCTCCAAAAATGCGAGTGAAACAGCCTTGAGCGTTATAATCGAGAATGGATTGGGAGCTGACAACGGACGGTTAATAGCAAACAAGTACGGCAGAGTGTGCTCACTCGTCGTCCCAAATGGTCCATAGAACGGCAGAACAGTTTTTCGTCTGTAACTCAGAGGGCACGACCACGTCCGACAGCAACAAATTAGATGGGAGTTTAGTAGAAATGTGTGGACATGCATTTCTAACGCAGGCATCGTAAGGCACGGGTAGGTAAATGAACGGACAGAGGATTAGAAACCCCAATAACATTTACACCGTCAGCAAGTATTTTGTCTTCCACTACTGTAAGCCATAATGCGGCTAATTGCGAATGGTTGTTGATATCACTTCTGCTGAAGGTCACGCTGTACAGAACCGAAGTACAAGGCAGTTATGGCCGAATTGTTAATACACTCGCAGGGGGCTCTTTCCGTATTGCGCCCTGATCCTCTCACTATATTACAAGGAGATGTATCATATAATGGAAGGCGTAGAAGAGGCAAATGGGGACTTTCTATGAGACAGGGAAGCACAGAATGAAACAGTGGAGAGACGTGAGGCTTCAATGGAGCAGACTGGATCGACGCGGTACTGAACTGAGGTATTTACCGAAATGCGAAATCCTGAAATAAAAACAGAAATGCATGATTACATTTTATTCCGCAAATGTCCCGGGACATGCTAACGATCTCCAGAATGATCTGAATTTAAATTCACTTTCCTCCATGCCTCCTTCTTCTTTCGAAGGTTCTGATTGACGGCTTGGGTGCACGTGCTGGATTAGGACCACATTCAAAACATGCTTCGCATCTGTTTAAAACTTTAAAACGAATATGATTCGCACAAGGAGCATTAACTAAACCAAAAATACATAAAACAATACATCTTGCAAATCGCTGAGATACAATCGACAACTGGTGCTCGAATATTGATGCAAAATTAAAACGCTGTAGGGACTCCATTAAGATAAACCGTGGCTCGGCCTTGGCCGACTGCATGACGTAATTTCGTTCCGAAATAGCCAGCAACCGGTCAGTGGAGACTAGTACGCGCGAGTTGACAGATTATAAATATTAATTTAATTAAACGACTGTTAAGACAATAGGATAATGATAGGATAATTAATTGTAGATGCCAGCGTTTGTTTTATTGCATTCATAACCATTAACTACAAGTGCTTATTCAGACTTCCTAAAATACGATTTATTTTTCTCGCAATCAAGTGAGTTGCATTGTGCCGACAATCCAGTGCTTGTTATGACCCATCGCCCCCGTAAGCCAGGAGTCTGAAGAAGGGTCTCAACCCGAAACGTCACCCATTCATTCTCTCCTGAGACGCTGCCTGTCTCGCTGAGTTACTCCAGCATTTTTGATCTCCGACAAAAGCACAAATGTGCGCTCTGCTTTAACCTACAAAATGCACTGCCGTCACTCGAAGATGCCGACAGGAGAGTACGTCAAAATGGCCCACTGGCGTCCAGCCGATCATGGCCGACGGGTTGCGGCACAATTTCTCTCGTCTGGCGGGCTGTCGCTGTATCTAAGAGTGCACGTTGTCAAATAGTGTCCTGAATAATGGTCAATGTAAACAGATTCACCAACTGCGTGCACACTTCCGTTAGACAAAAATACATGATCATATTCACGACAAGAAGAGATCGATCCGGCAACGATAAACAGTTCTGCTGGACCAACGGCAAAATCAGATCTTCACCTATGAGGTAGACCAAAAATTGCAGGGACGGAGGAACTGTCATATGCTGTGAGAATGGAGCAGCTGGATGTGTACACTCTGGAGTTTAGAAGGATGAGAGGGATTCTCATTGAAACATATAAGATTGTTAAGGGCTTGGACACACTGGAGGTAGGAAACATGTTCCCGGTGTATGGGGGGGGGTCAGAACCAGGGGCCACAGTTTAAGAATAATGAGTAAGCCATTTAGAACCGAGACGAGGAAACACTTTTTCTTAGAGAGTGATGAGTCTGTGGAATTCTCTGCCTCAGAGGGCGGTGGAGGCAGGTTCTCTGGATGCTTTCAAGAGAGAGCTAGATAGGCCTCTTAAAAATAGCGGAGCCAGGGGATATGTGGAGAAGGCAGGAACAGGGTACTGATTGGGAATGATCTGCCATGATCACATTGAATGGCGGTGCTGACTCGAAGGGCAAAATGGCCTAATCCTGCACCTATTGTCTATTGTATAATGTCCATAAAGGGCCAAATGGTGTCGTAAACGGCAAACGTTGCTGGCCTTATGCATGCAAGCATATTATAATTTAAAATGTGATTATTGGGGCATAACGCGATGACCACGGATTGGGCCTTGTTTTAAAGGACCGGTGAAGTAAATAGAGAAAGTTTCCGTGTTCATGGGGCCCACTACAACACCCGGTTTTACAAGTCCTTGTTACTTGAGAGTTTTCTGTACATTTGGGAAATATGTCCAGTGTTATAGATCTATGTTATTCACAAGGCCCTGATTGCTATCTAAGTTGGACAATTATCAAAATCTAACATTATCCATGACCCACGTATTCCTGCAAAGATATTTGCCTCATTGATTCCCACTACTCCTGAGATAATCCTGTACGTTTCAGCACAACTTGTCTATGCAGCCACATCTAAGCTAGCCACATTTGCCTAGATTTAGGCCATAATAGTAAGATTAAACGAGAACTCACCAGTTCGAAGTTTTATCGTTATTTTATGAGGAGTAATGATGAGGGATTATGTGAAGAAGCTCCGCCTGGCGCTAGAACGGCATACTTCAAAGCAGCGGCATGAAAAACACAGAACACAATAGCCGGAGTAAGATAGTAAGGCTCATCATAGATTTAGAACTACCAGATGATCATTTATTTTATGAGGGTGGGGAGTGGAGGGCACGTAATCCCTCATCGTTACTCCTCATAAAATAACGATCAAACTTCGAACTGGTAAGTTCTCGTTTAATCTTACTATTTTACTTCGGAGTCACGTGAGTGACTACGTGAAGATTTTGAAGCTTCTGTGTTTTCCATGTCGTAGAATTCTTCCATACGACAGTCTGGCTAGGTCAACACATACATGAGTAAAAAACCTTTTACCAGACCAGTTTTAGTTCTTTCCATAAATCTTTTAATGATAAAAGAACATATAATAACCCCCTTTTTACATCTGGGGAAACCATTACAAAGTGATAAAAGATATAAGTAATAACATAATCGATAATATCAATCGATAGTGAAACAAAGCAGGTGATTATAGTGAACCCAACACCGCGTGTCCAAAGCCTGTCATTGTGTGAACAGGTTTATTGTAGAACTTTGAAAAAGTTTCTTCTTTACACCACCCTGCGGTTTCTAAAATGTGTTCGAGTGGTACGTCCTGCAACTTCGCCGCGGACGTAGCTGCTGCCCTGGTGGAGTGAGATTCGAACACATCAGTGTCTACTCCTGCTAAAAATAACACCTGTTTTAACCACCTTGAAATTGTTTGCACTGAAGCTTTTGTGTGTGGTTTCTTATGCATAATCATTAATGTTTTTTCATCACCTCGAAGAGTTTTGGTAACTTTTATATATTGATTCAAATGTTTAACTACACACAACGTTGGATCAGTAGGGTAAGCTTGAAACATTACCTTTGCTCCAGTTCTCCCTGGTCTGCTTTGTTTGATCAGATCGTAAACATAAAACACAATGTTATTTGCAGCCACATGCATACAGTCTAAACGTAGCATTTGTAATGTTTGTACCCTTTGAGCTGAAACTAATGCCATTAACATTACTAATTTAAATGTTAACTTTTCCAATGATAAAACTTCGATTGGAGTCCATTGCCTAAGTAAAGTAAGTACAATGCTGACATCCCAAATTTCTGTATATCTTGGTTTGGGTGGATTTTTGTTAAAGATTCCTTTCATAAATCTGGATATTAATGGATGTGATCCAATTGATTTCTGGTCAGAGGTTTGTCCTAAATAAGATGATAAGGCACTACGTGCACTATTAATGGCACTATAACCTAAGTGCTGTTCAAAATGCAACTCGGCAAGGAATTCCAATATGTTTGCAATGTTCACAGTATGATAGGATATATTTGATTGTCTACAAAAATTGTCCCATTTCTTTATATGTGTCATATATTGTCTCTGAGTGCTATCTCGCCATGATGCGACTATAATATCCATAGTTCTATCCGACAATCCAAGCTCTTGTAATGGTCTGGTCAAAACCTACAGATTAACAAATTCATATAAGCATGTAATGGATGAATTTCTTTGGTTACTGGTTTTATTAATAAATCACTGCTGCTAGGAATTGACATATATGGTTTTTTAATCATGTTTAACATCAATGGGAACCATGGTTGTGTCGGCCAATTTGGAATCACCAATAATCCTGTGGCAGAATCTTGTTCTATTTTCTTCAGACATTGCTGAACCAGAGCAAATGGCGGAAAAGCATAAAAGAACATATTCCCCCAATGTACTGAAAAAGCATCTACTGCTACTGCATCTGGATCTGGTTCCCAAGACACATATTTAGGCAATTGATGATTTAATCTTGATGCAAACAGATCAATGTCTGGTAACCCATAATGAATCACAATTTTACTGAAAATTACTGGGTTCAACATCCATTCTGTGTTGTCTTTAAACACCCTTGATCTATTGTCTGCCACCACATTGTCTTTACCTGGGATATAATTTGCCGAAATCCAAATTTGGTGCTTAATACACCACTGCCATATCTGATTGACCACACAATCACATGATACCGATCTGACTCCACCCATGTGATTAATATATGCAACAGCTGTTTCATTGTCTAATTGTATCAGTACATGCAGATTCTTTTTGTAGAACAATAGGCTTTTAACCCATAAAACGCCCCCAATAATTCTAAATAGTTAATACCATATGTTTGGAGAAACATTTCCTCTTGGACAGTCCATCTGCCCCCACAGCTGGTAAATGAATCTGTCGCCCCCCATCCGAGAGCACTAGCATCTGTTTGTAAAATTACTTCAGGCTGTTGTATCAGAATGTTTTTAGCAGCCTGTGGGACATTTTCAATCCACCATTGCAATTCCAATAAAGCTTCTTTTGTTAATTACATAGCCCTATCAAAATGGCCTGCTCTCTTTTTTAGAGCTCTTATTTTGTCCCTTTGAAGGTTTTGGTAATGCAATGGACCAAATTCTACTGCAGGAAATGCTGCTACTAATTTACCAATAACCTTTGCTACTTCCCGGGTGGAGGGATAAGGTTTGTGAATGAGACCCTTACAGGTCATTAAAATATCATCAATCTTATCTGTTGGCAAAGTTACTAACATAGTAACTGAGTTAATCACAAACCCCAAATAGTTAATTGACTGTGTTGGCTGCAGCTGGGACTTAATTGGACGAATCAAGAAACCTAACTTCGATAAATAAGGTTTAAGTTGCTGAAACTGATTTTTCAGCTGATTCCTGATTACTATTGATGATTAAAATGTCATCCAGATAAGCCATAATGATGTGCCTTTGTGCTCTTAATTCTGCTAAAGCTGGTTTCAACAGCTTTGTAACGAGCCTGGGAGCTGAACAACCCATTTGCTAAAGCTTTGAATTGCCACAGCTCTCCCAGCCAATTAAATTTTAAATACCTTTGAAAAAACTGGTGTATCGGTACTGAATAGTACGCATGCTTTAAATCAATTGTAGCCATATAACAACCTGCTGATATCAAATGTCTTGTAGTGTTGAATGTTTCCATCTTAAAATGTTTATACTCGACAAATGTATTAAAGTTTGTAAGGTCCAGAATAATTGTGCAACCAGCATCTTTTTTACTTCTTGGAAATATATTTGACACAAATTGATGTTTATGTTCAACAGTTTTTTCAATAACACCTTTTTTAAACAATTTGTCAATTTCCACATTAATTTCTGCCTCTTCAATTGCAGAAAACATGAAACCATAAGCAGGTTTATTTTGTACCGGAGAGTTAACACCTTCTTTAAATGTTATAGTAGCTCCTGAAACTGTTTGTAAAATAAACCGATCAGATGTGATGGCAAGCCATTCATCATAAAACATTTGTAATCTCCCTCCAACTGGAGATTTGTCCACAGTTTCTTTAAGAATTGAATACATTTTTTGTACCTCTCCATATGAACGTGGTGGTCTCCTTCTCCCCGTATACGGGTGAACATTAGGCTGTGTCGGATGGTAATATTTTCTTATCATATTCCTGCCTCTGTTTCCAAAATCAAATCCCCTTCTTGACAAAAAATACCTTTTTTGTCCAAAAATGAAAGGTCTCATGTGGCTAATAGATTTAGTATCTTCATCCATTTCTCTTATTTGCTTAGGCAGGTTCTCTCCAAATAGATAACCAGGAGCTTGAACACCACTTGATCGACACAGACCTGCAAACCTTGGATGAAATATGGGCCGAATCACAATTTTCCTCATACAATTAATTTCATAGAAGGAATTGCACAATAAGCCCAAAGTATCTTTTTGGATTTTAACCATTTCCGACCCTTCCATTTGCCTCCCAAAAGCAGTAATGGCAGCTGAAATCAGTTTGAGGATTCTTTGAAATCTTATTTCTTGTCCTATCATGCCTGGAGTCATAGGCATCCATATAGACGGATTAACCGCAGGTACCTTCAATGAGGTGCAATTTTCCGGTGTTTTATATAATTCTGCTGTTTCAACCATCACAGAATCTTGAAGTTGGTGAGATACCATATAATTAATACTGGCAGCTAGGTTTTCTTCCATAGCCTCACCACTTCCTTCAGGTATAGCAACATCTTTTGCCATATCAGGCACATCTGGCCTCTTCTTTTTTATTTGTGGTGTGCACTCATAATCCACATCACCACTTGCAGGGTCTGAGTTTTGCAGCCCTGATACACTTGGAATTATATCCAATGAGACTTCCTCCGCCCTTAATCCTGGGTCTGGAGTTTCAAATTTCCAATTTGGCAGATAGCCATATTCTGGATATTCAAACCCCTCAGGGTCATTTTGGGAAACTTCTGGGTACTGTGACCCTTGTCTCATTATATTTTGGAGTACTTTCTCCATATGTTCCATTTTAAGCCATATAGCTTTATTATCCGGAGGACTTTCATTATCAGAGTCATTATCAGAAACCACGGGCCTCACGGATTTCTTTTTACTTTTTCTAGGAACATTTTCCTCCGTGGTTTGCATTTCTGGAGAATTTATAGTCTCACTAACAGGTGAATCAGCGGCCACCAGTATCGGAACCGGATCCGCACTAATCTCTTGTCCCGACTCTTTAGCTTCACCCCGGGACGATCTTTTTACCCGCGAAATTATCCTTTGAGACTTCTCCATTTTTCATTTTTATTATCTGGCTAAATCAGTACACCAGCGTGACTCTGATTTTAAATTTTACTTTCACTTTTGCTGGTTCTACCAGCGTAACGTATTTTTGAGAACGTCCCCTCTTTTCCTTGCACTTACCTGCGGGTCCATTCCGGCCGCTGCGAGGAGCTGCGCTCTGCAGCTCTTGCTTCTGCCGTCAGCGTCGACGTAATGCCGTTCTAGCGCCAGGCGGGGCTTCTTCACGTACTCACTCACGTGACTCCGAAGTAAAATCTCTATTTTTTTCCTATCAATATAGCTGGTCAAATGTATTTTAAATATTTCTATTTTACTAGCCTCAACTACTTCATCTGTCAGCCCATTCCATATAACGTGAAACGGTTCCTATTGGATATTTTCTGTCGCATCCGAAACCCATGCTACCTAGTTCTTGATATGCACCGCTGGAAAAGGATACTTGGAACATTCACCCTATCTATCCCCCTCATGATTGTTAACGCACCTCAGTAACATCACCCATCTTACGCTCCAGGTAATAGTGTTCTTGTCTGCCCAACATCCCCGTTTATGCCATGTTCTCAAATGCTAGAAACATCCTTGTAAATCGTCTCTGAACTCTTCCCAGAGTAATAGCATCTGCAAGAGCGCCATAACGTGCCATAATCGATTACCTGGACGATAAATGTCAAAGTACTCCTCGCCCTATCTAACTTCTGCGCCACTCTCACGAAATGGTATACTTGCAGCCACGGATTCTTCTCCGGTCCTCGATTCATCTACTCTGGGCAAGAAATTTGCATCTCCCCGATCGATTCTTCTTACGATTTTATATATCTCCCTAAGATCATCCCTCATCCTCCGGCGCTCCAAGGAATACAGTCCCAACCAAATCAACCTCTCCCCATATTTCAGACCCTGTCGTCCTGGGAACATCCTCGTAAATCTTCTCTGTACCATTTCCAGCTTAGACATCTTTCCTGTAATATGGTATCCAGAACTGCACACAAAACTCGAAATGCGGCCTCACCTACGGTTTTATTCAACTGCAACATGACCTCCCAATTTATATACACATAGCGCAGTAATAAACTGCAGAGACTCGCAGGTGCAGCGCCGAGATGGTCAAGCTGATGAATTTAGTCACGGCGGACCTCAGCTGAGAAACGTATTCCCGTTGCTTGTTGGTGATGATACCGGACCGCAAAAAGTCGACCTCTTTTCCCAGGCGTTACCGGTACGGGAATAAATAGCATACACTCGCTATCGTATTATAGTTTAAAGTCATGAGGATTCCTTCAGCCTTTACTCCAGAGGACGGGGTTTGAGTGAGAGAATCTCCCTGACTCCAATTTGAAAGTAAGCATGATTAGATGGATTAGATGTGGGGGTATTGCTGACAGTTACTTCTGAAGCAGTCGCTTTAGCTTAGATGGATTAGATAAAGAAAACCACACGCACTTGATTTCAACTTTAATTCACAGATTGAGGAAGGAGAGGGGAGCTAAATAGGCTGCTTCAGAAAAACCTGTCAGCAATACTCCCCACATCTAATCCATCTAATCATGCTTACTATTAACAACCCAGATACCGAGGAGCCGCATTATGTTTCTCTATCCGTAAATTATAAGTTAGGGTTTTGAAGCAACTTCGTCCGATGCCCTCCGACAAAATCCACTGCCACCTTTCACAATGCTCTCCCGTTGCCTACTTGAAACCCCATTGATGCAGGGTGAGGGTTGATTATGTAAGATGGAGAGCTGTGGTGGGATAGCCACTCAACCAATGGAAAGAAAGCCCCGTCGAGACACAGAGAACTGCAGATGCAATAATCCTGAACAAATTAAAAACAATGAGCTAGAGTAATTCAGCAGGTGTAGCAGCAGCACTGAAGGACGTGGGCAGGCGAGATTCGGAGATGGTACAGGGCTGCATTCAATGCCGTTAGATGTTCCGCGCTCCGCGCTCAAAGGGGCGCATGAACCACCTGCCTGGTTACTGAATCCGAGGGATGACCAGCATTGAGGAAAATAACAGGAAAATGCGATAACATTAAATTGATACTCAAAATTGTACCCGCAACTAGATTCGGAACTGCGTTATAGGAAGACAGGAACTTGTTGTTATCAATCTCATCGAAAACACATGTACTTACGTATATACATGGAGTGAACTAAAGCGCTTAATAACTTCTCCATAATGTCCTCACACTTCAACATCCTATCTCGTTGACAAAGTTTTGTTTTGTTGGCACGAAGGATGTGAAACATGCAGGAAGAGGCTTCAACTGATGAAATACAAAATTACTCTATTTGGGTGAATCAAACATTGGGGTGAGAGAACAAATGCCACAGTTGAACGCTTGAACATCTGGATGTTAATTTGCTTCTATTTGGGAATGGCTCATGAATACTATTTAAATTGAATAATATTGGACGGCAGCTCGCAGGATATTGAGGGCGCAGGATGGTATCGGGTTATGTACACTGAGAAAAGTGTCGAATATCCAATATTTTATATTCTATCCGAAATAGTCACTGCAGGAGGTTTAGTCGATTTACAAGTAGCTCGTTTGCTTTGTGTCGCCACACTGAATGTTTCTTTTGAGGCTATTCAAGCGCAGGAGGGCGGGGGTGCGTATAGATCTGTAGCGGCCCACCAGCCTGCGGGCATCATTGGATCATTGTCAGACAGCCATTTTGTCACAGGCTTCTGGCTGCTATTGTGGCGTGACGTCTAGTTCATTCCCGTTCATTCTGTAGGTCAAAGGAAAGTCATGACATTCAAACAAATTATTTAATATCAATTGGTTACCACCATGATCCGCACAGTCATAAAAAAACATTTTTTCTGATTTATACTGTTAATAAACGTAAAACAGTATAACACAGGAACATGCCTTCAGGCCCCAATGTCTATGCCGAACATGACACGAAGACTAATTCATACCTGCCTGCTCAAATTCCATATCATTCTTTTCCCTGCATATAATCGTGTCTATCGAAAACCCTCTTAAAAGCCACTGTGATATCTGCCTCTACTATTACTCCAGACAGCAAGGTCCAGGCGCTCACCATCATGCGTAAACTACTTGCCAGCACATCTGTAAACTTTGCACCTCTCATTTGAAAGAGCTGATCTGGAGCATGCCCCGAGTTCCCTTCTCAATCTGTAATAATGGTGACTGCAAGATTCGTGTAAAGAGTCTCCCCATAACCACTGACACCCGAACTAATTAAGAACCTATCAGTCTCCATCTTAAAATTATCCATTGACGGCCTCCACCGCCTTCTAGGGCAACTAATTCCACATATTCGCGACCCTCCAACTAAATAAATGTAGTTTTGTCTCCTCAATAAAGGGACGTCCTTTTATTTTGAGGCCATAGCCTCTGTTCCTAGACTCTCCCACGAGTGAACACATCCGCTCCACATCCGCTTTATCTGGACCCTTCACAATTCGATAATTATAATGAAATCCTCCCCTCATCAACGTTGATGTAAAGGACAATGCACCATTCGAATAAAATGTAAAAGTAACTTTACATGCAGATGGGGTCGCGCATGCTTCCTCACCAAACGTCCTATGAAGGGTGGTGTATATATGGAACGGAGGAGATACTTGAGGCAAGTAAAATAACATGGTTTGAAAGACATTTGGACCTACACAAGTTGGATAGGTTTAGAGGGCTATAGATGAAGCCTGGGCTGGTGGGACGAGCCTAAATTGAGCCTGTTTCCACCCTGTATGACTCTATACCCATACGACTGTATGAGATTCCCCCCCCCCCCCCCTGCAGAATGTAAATAAGACCACGTGCTCAATTGGCGCACATGGGATGAGCGGCCACACTAATGAGTGTTATCCCATAACATCACATGGGAGCAAAATCCGTAATATTTGTCCACAGGTAGGTGATATTAAGTCGTTAATATTTTTCTTGGATATAAATGTTCAGCGCTTTAACCTCCCACTGTATAATCTGTAAACATTGCACTGCATTTTGGAGGTCGCTTTGAAGGAGCGATGGGTCGGATGAACCACCATTCGGTTGAATATTATTATCACCCATCGTGGCATCAATTGGAGTGTCCGGTTTGTCACTTGAATGTGAGATAACCGCGAAGACAATTGATTGGGGAACGGCAATGTTGGAGATCAAATGCCAATAGCGTGATGACATGTGCTGCATGCTAGGCTTTACCCATGGCTGATGTTTGGGTAACAACCTTTTAATAATTTGTTACTTTGTGCTAATAATATATTTGATCGTTGGCCATTTACTGGGGCTCGTCGAGAATTATTATTGCATATTGCCGTGAACTAGTGAAGTAACAAAGTAAGCTGAGCGAAAAACGGCTGCAACGGGTTCTACCTTGGGCGATTGCATTTCCCCCACCTACTTTTGCTTCCATTTGATCTCACTTTTTACGATTCTAAATGTCGTTGATTTTAACTGTGGACTATCTTGAACGACCGGCGCATCGGGTGCAGGTCATCTCGATTGTACACCGCCCACTTCAAACGTCGAAAACCTTGGAAGCAAATGCCTATCGGAAAGGTGCACCCAATTTTACTTCGGACCGTGATCCGTGAAGAACCCAGCCAGTCCGCATGCGCGTCATTTACGTCTGACGTTTGGCGTAGTAACCGGCTGGGAGGAGCAGCGCTTCCCCAGCTCTAAGTTTAAAAAGCCTCAGGTAAGTGTCAAACTTGTTGGAGGTCGTTTCTGCGCTTGTTAAATCTTGTTGCAGGAGGACAAGTCCAAGCACGAAGAAATCGTTAACAGCAAGGCCAGCCGTACCAAAAGGAGGCAGCCCCACGGGACGAAGGGTACGAGTCAGAGGTCCCATTCCTGGTGGCGAGGTTTGCCGTCCCAATAGACTCTGGAGAGCCAATGGGGGAAGAGCTGGCTGCCAGTATTAATTACTTGGCCTCGCACCAGCTTCTGGAGCTGGCCATAGATACAACAGCCAAAAATTATGACACCCCGGCAAATTGTATGCTGCTTAGAGTACCGGCCGTAAACCATGCCATCTGGGGCCATACGGGAGTAGGCATCAGGGCGCAGGAGATAAAACTGCAAAGGGTGCTGAAGCTGCTCCCATCGGGCATTACGGCTTTTGGTAGGTTGGTGGATGGTGGGCACCTGACTAAAGTTCAGCAGGATGCCCTGGCACTCATGTGCAACGTGCACTTTGAGATAACCTGCTTTAGGAAGAGCGCCATCCGCCCTACCATTAACCCGAGGTTGGCTGCCCTGTATAAGCCTAGTAACATCCAGCCACCGAACCTACCGTTCGGGGATGACCTCGCTAAGCGGCTGAAAAAGCTGGATGATGAGGCAAAACCCGTTGGGCTCATCAAGGCGTCCGTGACCAGCCGAACCCTTCCGAGGCAGTACCCCTACAAGCAGTTTGTTGAAACCGGGTCCGGGCAAGGACCAAGCCGGCCATTCAATGTGCGCAGCTGGTGCACTCCAGAAGAAGTATGGGCAAACATGCCTTCCAGAACCAGGGGACTAAGAACTCCACCGGTAACCATGGAGGTAGGTGGGTCTGGTTCTTGTCGATACATATTGAGTGAGACTTACCTGCCAGTAGGGGGGAGGTTACACAGGTTTCTGAAAGAATGGTATAAAATAACATCAAACGTGTTTATATTGCAAAGTATACAGGGGTTTCAAATTGAAGTTATTCCCAACCTGTGTCCACCCACCCAGCACACGCCAGAGCGTGCACTAATTTTCTCACAAAAAGAGAATTTGGAGATTCAAGCTGAAATTGCAAAATTATATTTTAAAGGTGTAACTGAGAAGACAGCTTATCAAACTCATCAATTCGTATATAATACTTTTCCTAGACCAAAGAAAGATGGTGGGAGTCGGATTATTTTGCACCTGACAGGACTTAATCCGTTTGTGCAGTATAATCATTTAAAAATTGAAGCATTTGATACTGCCAAGCAATGGTTTACAGAGGGTGTTATATGGCATGTATAGATATTCAGGATGCATATTACTCAGTGCCTGTTCATAAAGAGTATCGGAGATATTTGAAATTTAGCTGGATGGGACAATTATGCCAAATTAGAGCACAGCCTAATGGGTTAACCTTAGCCCCATAGATTATTTACAGAACTGCTAAAAACCAGTACTGGGGTTACTCCAAGCACATAGCAATATTGTAATGGCCTATTTGGATGACATCTTAATAATTGGAAAAACCCTTGTGACAGCCGAGTTATCAGTTTCAGCTGTTAAACTCATGGTTGAGAGGTTGGGTTCATTATCCACCCAGCTGAATCCGAATTGGTGCCGGTTAACATAATTGACTATTTGGCATTCACAGTTAATTCAACTCACATGTCTGTGACTCTGCCCAAGGACAAGATATTAGATTTAATTGAAGGCTGTATCAAGCTCTTGGGGAAGCAATCACTTTCAATTAAACAGGTGGCCAGCTTAATTGGCAAATTGCTAGCTTCCTTTCCAGCTGTGTAATATGGACCTTTGCATTACCAATATTTACAGAGGGCAAAGGTACAGGCACTCAGAATACATGTTTAGAAGGATGAGGGGATATCTTATAGAAACATATACAATTATAATAGGACTGCACAAGCTAGATGCAGGAAATATGTCCCCAATGTTGGGCGAGTCCAGAACCAGGGGCCACAGTCTTAAAATAAAGGGGAGGTAATTTAAGACTGAGGTGAGACACCATTTTTTCACGCAGAGAGTTGTGAATTTATGGAATTCCCTGTCACAGAGGGCAGTGGAGGCCAAATCACTGGATGGATTTAAGAGAGAGTTGGATAGAGCTCTAGGGGCTAGTGGAGTTAAGGGATATGGTGAGAAGGCAAGCACGGGTTATTGATAGCGGACGATCTGCCATGATCACAATGAATGGCGGTGCTTGCTGGAAGGGCCATTATAAATGTTCAGTGATTTAACCTCCCACTATAACATCTATAAGCGTTGTACAGCATTTCCGATGTCGCTTTGAAGGAGAAATGGGTCGCCTGCTACACTTTTTGGTTGAATATTATTATTACCCAATCCTGGCATCAATTGGAGTGACCGGTATGTTACTTGACGGTTGAAGGTGGGACAACCGTGACGACAATTGATTGGGATGTGGTAATGTTGAAGATAAAGTGAAAATAGCGTGACAAAATGTGCTAAATGCTAGGTTGCACCATGGAACGGGATTTTGGGTATAGCCCGAAGTTACTGTAGTTATTGTATGATTTTAATATATTTCATCGTTTGCCGTTTACTGGGATTGGGGTAGAATTAATCTTGCATGATTGGTAAGAGTAAAGGGTGTTTTATTGTCATATGTGCCGGACGGGACAATGAAATTCTTACTTGCACAGCAGAATATGTGAATATGTAAACATTATATATATATATATATATATGGGAAAAAACAAGTTCAAGAAATTACAAATATAGTGCAAATAACAAATAATAACATAGTCTTTAGCGGTTCAGAGCTCATAGCTTATTCGTTGTCTTTAATGGCTGCGGGGAAGTAGCTGTTCCTGAACCTGGACGTTACATTATTTAGGCTCCTGTAACTTCTTCCTGATGGCAGTGGTGAGATAAGTGTGTGGCCATGATGCTGCGGGTCCTTGGTGATTCGAGCTGTTGTGAACTAACAGCCAAGTAAGCTGAGCGACAAAGGCTGCATCTGTTTATACCTCGGGCGATTGTATTTCTCGCATCTATTTTTGTCTCCGTCTGGTCTCCCATTTTATGGCTTTAAATGTTGTTAATTTTAAATGTGACATTTACCGCATCGCGTGCAGGTAATCTCTATTATACACCGCCCCCTTCAAACCTTGCAAACCCAGTAAACAAATGCCGATCCGGAAGGTGCGCCACATTAACACCGATTTTAGTCTTGTTGTTCATACTTCAATACCGTTCAAACCGTTTCTGAGTTGAATAATTCACTGTTAGGTGGAACGTTTGTTCGTGAGCGCAGTATCAGGGATCGCATTCAAACCAAATGAAATCTCCGATCATGCCATCTTTTTCGCAATTTTTGGAAAGCAAGCAAAATAACAATATATACCCACCCATCACTCAACTAAAAGTTCTTCTATCCACATAATCACCATTGCTTCTTTCTTACTCCCCTAGTGAATCTACTGGCGATTGTGATCCTGTCCCGAGGAAAGTGCGGTCTCTCCAAATGCATCACTCGTTATCTGGTGGCCATGGCGACGGCGGACCTCACGGTGATTGTCTGCGAAGTGATTTTGAATCGGATTACCGTTCTTTATTGGCATAACACATTCCTGTTCTACACTCCTGTGTGCAGGTTTATTCTCTTCCTGTCCGCCGCGGCCGTAGACTGTTCCGTTTGGTTCACGGTCGCATTCACATTTGAAAGGTTTGTGGTCATCTCCAAACAGAATCTGAAATCCAGATACTGGACGGTGGTGACAGAACTGCGGCGGTGGTTATGGTGACCCTATGTACCTTCTTCTGTTTACAGAACGCTCCCTGGCCTTTCGCTTATAATCCTTTGCTCAAGCATAATGGTTTACTGTGGGGCTGCCGAATCGGATCGGACTTCTATTTCCTGCCCGCATGGATCGCATTTTCTTGGACCGAGCAGTTGTTGACCCCAGTGATTCCATTCTGTTTGATTTTGTTCTTTAATGCGCACACGGCGAGACGTATTTTAATGGCCAATCGGGTCCGCAGGAGGCTCCGCGATCACAGTCGTGGAGACCCGGAAACGGAAAGCCGTAAACGGTCCATAATATTACTCTTTGCAATTTCCAGCAGCTTTATTCTGCTCTGGGTCACAACTGTGTGTCATTTTGTTTACTATCGATGTGTCCTCGGATTTTGGATACGAGGTTTCACAAACGATTTGCAACATTCGAAAAAACTGGAGTTCTGCTGCAGCTGCTGAACACCTGTACAAACACACTGATTTACACCGTCACCCAGGGGAAGTTCAGAGAGCAGCTCCTTCACGCACTTCAATGGCCCGTCGCGCTAACTGGAAAGTTAGTGAAACTTAACAAATCATGTTTAAAATGACATCAGGTAACAAGTCTTCCCGGGTGTGACTTTATGGATCGATGGTTAAGAGGGAGCGTTGAACGAAAATCTCACCTATCTTTCCAAAACATTTCAAAAAATTGTCACTCATATTCGGCTAAAACAATAATATCCCTCGTACATGAGCGCGTATAGCCGTTTCGGCGGCTGCACCACGACCCAGACCCGTCGCCTGCCCTTTAGAATGAACACCGCCGGTTTCCCTGTTGCTTTACGGGTAGGGCGGGCGGCGGGGACCCGATGTTCACCTATACCGGAGCGGACGTCCAGTATTTCCAGTTGAACATTTCCGCGACATCTCTGATTTCCTTTCAATCCAGCGGCCGCCCCATTCGGCTCTAAATGCCCAAACCTCTAAGTTTCCCGATGCGTTCCCCGTCCTTCGCACTTTAATTCTTCGAAGCAGTCCGTGATTACTCATGTGGGGGCCCAACTCAAAAAATGTACTTGATGACATTAAAGTAGAGTGCGTCTCACACATTCCAGTAGCAACATTCAACTAAACGGGAGTTTCATTATATTCTTGGTGCTCCCTTTCAACAGAACCCGTTATTCCCATTTAGAGGCGCTTTCGGATTACATTACACTAAGCAGCAGATGGAAGTAACGAGAATTGTTGATGCTCATAGAAGGCAGCGTAGCTACATAATCTATATTTTTAAAGGAAGGAGATACTGACATTCTACGGATTTTACCGCGGTAATGTGCATAGATGCGATTGTTATGCAGAAGATCTGCCATCTCCCATGTAGAGGTTTTCTCTATCGCTGTCTCTTTTCTACTGAAACGATACTGCCTGGTTATATAACCCATTCTTCAAATATCTTTGCAATATTACACGTTGCATCTGAACATTCAAATTCAGGAACCAATTGTGGACCAGATTGACGAATCCTGACAGAGTCTCACGACATTCACATAACTTCTGGAAAAAAATGACGCGTGGTTCTGTGAGGTATTGTCAGCATTTTGCCAGTGACACAGGGTAAGTTATCTTCCAAGAGTCCAGACTGTTTTATTATCCTCTGTTAATGAAAAGCGTACTCGCAGCACCACAACAGACAAGTAAACATCGTACTGTGCAAAACAAAAAATAATATAAAACAATGCCGCCCCTCCACACGCCATCCACCACCGCCAAACGAAACTGTTCTACCGAGTCCATCTCTCTCCAGTAGATTTCTCAAGTGCATATTTACCTGCAGTTTGCTCAATTGACTTACGTTACATCTAATGAGACTTTAGACCAGTAATAGACAATAGACAATAGGTACAGGAGTAGGCCATTTGGCCTGGCGAGCCAACACCGCCATTCAATGTGATCATGGCTGATCATCCTAATCATTACCCCGTTCCTGCCTTCTCCCCATAACCCCTAACTCCGCTATCTTGAAGAGCCCGATCTTGCTCTCGCTTGAAAGTATTATCAGAACCGGCCTCCACAGCGCTCTGAGGCAGAGAATTCCACAGACTCACTATTTTCTGCGTGGAAAAGTTTCCTCATCTCCGTTTTGAATGGCCTACCCCTTATCCTTAAACCGTGACCCCTGATTCTAGACTCCCCCAACATCGGGAACATGTTCCGTGCATCGAGCGCTTCCAAAGCCGTCTACTAAACGTATGTTTCAATAACATCCCCTCTCATCTTTCTAAATTCCAGAGTACACAAGCCCAGCTGCTCCATTCTCCTAGCATATGACAGCCCCGCCATCCCGGGAAATAACCTTACGCGGCACTCCGTCAATAGCAAGAATGTCCTTCCTCAAATTATGGCATCTGTAATGTTAGGATTCCTGTCTTGGAGTTATATTGTAATGTTATTTCCCGCTTCATTATCAATAGTTTTTGAAATGTGTTCCACGAGATGCCGATTTACATTAAACCGTGACTTCGGGAAGGAAGCGGTCGCTCTCGCAGAATATGTTCCAGATTAGTTGTTCGTTCGTTTTGACATGCTCAGCAAGGTCCAGTTAAACAGCTCGCAGATCTCATATTACATAGGAATTAAAAGCCCATGACAGACATATGGCTTTTTCTCTTGTTATCAATTAAACAAATACGTAATATTTCAGGTAATGTTTATATTGTAATCAATCTCTTTATCTCAGGAGGTTGCAGGCAGTTCCTTGTGACAGAAGAAAACGAATTTACAGCTCTTCACGGAAATTGTGGAATTTTCCCTGAATCGTTGACAAATGTTCATTTCAATATCGATTCAAATTGACTTGTTCGATGTTCCCTTTGACATTAAAGACTGAAGTTTGCTCAACACCAAATATCTAATCTTGTTCTCCGACTGTTCCTCTCACTATTGTCTTACAATGGATGGGCGTTTATCAGTGTTCAGGGTTGTATTGGTGGAATACATTTTAAGCGCTGATTGACGAATAACTATTGGTGTAATCAGAAGGGAACCCGTCAGGTTTATTTGCTGCTTTAAATCCATAATATCAAGCTGAGAGGGCAGAAGAGCTACCACCTGAAACATTGACGACTGTTTCGGGCCTACCTCCTTCACCCACGCAGAACTGCCGGACTTTCCATCCCGCTGTGAAATTCACTTGGATCAAATCCGATATCTCACGAACGTATCTTAATCTGACGGCCTCCATCACAGGAGATAGACTATCGACGGGCATCTACTATAAACCTACTGACTCCCACATCTATCTAGACGACTTTTCTTCCCAACCTGCCTCCTGTAAAGACTCTGCCCCCTACTCCTAATTCCACGGTCTACGCTGCATCTGCGCCCACGATAAAGCGTTGCATACAGGCTGTGGGCCGAGGACTTTTATTCCAATGTTTCATGACCCAAGTCACAGAACTACATGAAATGTTTAACACATTGTGTAAAAAAGTTATATAAATGATCCCTGAAACTCGTCAAGAACAAAACTTGCACATTTTTATTAAATTAGAGAAAAAACGGAAAATGTTCGGGTATTTTCAGTCCAATCAAAGCACGTTTAACATTGAGTTGTATGCCAGTTGGCCAATCACGCGCTTTGTTTCAGGCGAGCTAGGCACGGAGCGCACAACATGGCTGAGAGGACTTCACTGATGCCTGTTTAACTGCAGATTCCGATGAAGGTTCTATCTCGTTCTGTGGAATACATGTCGTGGAAACATGCAGCAGGGTAATTGAATTTAGTGAGAAGCATTAAGAAGTCTGAATAATGTGCAGCTAAGTGGTAGAAGTGGAAGAAAGTCTTGAAAGCAAAGTCGCTGCTGAGATGCTGCAACACAAATTTGTGAAACCAGTCAAACTTTGTGAATCAACTGAAAAGTAAGATCTAAAGTCTGAATTTATGAAAATTAATCTGTATGGACTTTAATTAATTTAATTGCACCCTTTATAATGTGAAAAATAGATTTGGAGGCAGTACATTCACTCATTAACTCACTCATTCACTCATTTACTCATTCATGCACTTATTCGTTCCATCACTCGTTCACTCATTCATTCACTCACTCACTCATTCACTCACTCCATTCATTCGTGAAGTTGAGGGCCTAAACGATGTGTATCCATAACAAGGTAAATTAAACATTGTCACTAATGCCAGCTTGTTGTAGTCTAATAAGTCTTTAACATCTAATCTCGGAGCTGCCTGCGATAACTTACCGAGTACAAGTGCTCCGATCGTGGGCCTATGTACTTAACATAGTGAAACCGCGGTCAATTAAGAAGCAGTCTACTCGCGAACGCGGAGCCGCGGAGTTTGTTTGGATCATGTCCGCGGGGGGGGGGGGGGGGGGGGGGGGAGGCTGTACCTAATGCCGTCCGTAGCGGCCGTTTCCAGACCCCGACCACGGGAGAAAACGGACGAATATTCATTGCACTTTATAGGCTTCCATTGGAGTCAGAAATGGCTGATGTTTATGTAGAAATGAATTGGTGTATGTGAACTTGAACTTGAACTAATTTATCTTTGGTAGTAACAGTGTTATTCTCATTAACATTAAGAAGAGGTTGGAAATTTATGAATTGAAGTCCAGGCAGACTTAATGACTATGAGATGGGTTGTTGTGCAGCCTCTGCCTGACTCTCCACTTGAACTTATCAATGGACTTATCAAAACGTATCAAAAGACATGGAATCTGATGAAGAATATTCAGATGAAGATCAGATGTAATGTAACCAAATAAATTGGGGAAATAAATGATTATATAATGTTTTATTTTAGTGTCGATCATTTCACTGTTTATTTGGTCAAATTATTTAAACAATGAGTGAATCGCTTATGATAATGGTGTGCTGGTGAATGACAGTGCGACAGTCCACCCACACATGCAGCCACACACAAATCCATCCGTACGCACACACACACCTACATACATGCACACATACATCCGCACACACACACACATCCATCCACACATAGATACACACATACATCCACACATCCACAGTTACACGTTTGACAGGTATAAACAGACACACACACAAACTACAGATACTCAAACAATGCAACACTTTTAGGGTTATTTTAGGTTAAAGGTAATAGCCCTCATTTGCAAAGGCACCATCTATTTATGTCTCTAACATAAATATAGGCTCATTGTAGCATAAAATGAATACTCATCGAGTAAACTTCGGAGCATTCGATTCTTGGTCAGGATGTGACATTTACATCAGAAATAAGACAGGTCTCTTACAGGTCTGTCACCCTGCCTGGCCCAGTCCCACTATGGCTGTTACCCCTACTCTCCCCACTATGGCAGTCAGTGGGGCTCAGTAACGGGGAAACCAAGAGGATCTGTCCTGACCCTTTAATTAGGCAGGTTCATGAGCCCTTAAAACCCGGGACCTCTGCTGCAGTCTCATTACATTTCCTATTAAAGCGACTGGAAGATGCCGTGCAGGACTGTCCCCCAGCCTAGAACTGCCCCAGTCCCACTATGGCCGTGACCCCCAATCTGCACACTAGTAGTCAGTGGGGTTCAGTAAAGGGAGGAACCCACAGGAACTGCCCTCACCCATTAATTAGGCTGGTTCAGGAGCAGGACCTCTGCGACAGTGTCATTAAAAAACACTGACAATTATATTCATCATATTATTTTTATATAATATAATTATACTTAATTATATATGATTACAGTCATATTTACAAGTCATATATATATATAGGTATAATAATATATAGTTTCAATGGACTGCAACACGGAAATAGGCTGCCCATGGTGTAATATGGACATTGGCCACTAGATGGCGCATACTTTGCGATCTCATTTTCAAATTAATTTAATTAATTAATGTGCAACCTTTGGCAATGTCGAGTTAGGACATCCTTCTCAATTATATTTCATCTAAATCTGCGGAAAACGTCATGTAGTTCTGTGAACTGGATCACGAAACACGATTTCTAGATACATTTTTGATGCTCGGCACACAGCCTAATACCGTGACATTTGACATGTACTCATTCTTTATTCACCAGGGTTCACCTCTTACATTATAGATTTGTCCCTCACTAGGGCCTTATCGATAGGGCCTGTTTCCACCCTGTATGACGCTTTACCTATACGACTGTATGAGATTTCCCCCCGTGTAGAATTTAAATAAGACCACGTGCTCAATTGGTACACATGGGATGAGCGGCCACTCTAATGAGTGTTATCATATAACATCACATGGGAGCAAAATCCGTAATATTTGTCCACGGGTAGGTGATGTCAACAAGTCGTTAATATTTTTCTTGGATATAAATGTTCAACGTTTTAACCTCCCACTATATAACCTGTAAACATTGCACTGCATTTTGGAAGTTGCTTTGGAGGTCGCTTTGGAGCGATGGGTTGGATGAACCACCTTTTCGGTTGAATATTATTATCACCCAATCGTGGCATCAATTGGAGTGTCCGGTTTGTCACTTGAATGTGAGATAACAGCGAAGACAATTGATTGGGGAACGGCAATGTTGGAGATCAAATGACAATAGCGTGATGACATGTGCTGCATGCTAGGCTTTACCCATGGTTGATGTTTGGGTAACAACCTTTTAATATTTGTTATTTTGTGCTAATAATATATTTGATCATTGGCCATTTACTGGGGCTTGTCGAGAATTATTATTGCATATTGCCGTGAACTAGAGCAATAACAAAGTAAGCTGAGCGAAAAACAGCTGCATCTGGTTATACCTTGGGCGATTGCATTTCCCCCACCTATTTTTGCTACAATTTGATCTCTCTTTTTACTGTTGATTTTAACCGTGGACTATCTTGAACGACCGGCGCATCGGTGCAGGTCATCTCGATTGTAAACCGCCCACTTCAAATGTTGCAAACCTGGGAAGCAAATGCTGATGCGAAAAGTGCACCCGATTTTACTTCGGAGTCACCGATTCCATGAAGAACCCCGCCAATCCGCATGCGCGCCATTTACGTCTGACGCATGACGCAGCGCTTCTCCAGCGGTAAGTTAAAAAAGCCTCAGATAAGTGTCAAACTTGTTGGAGGTCGTTTCTGTGCTTGTTAAATCTTGTTACAGGAGGACAAGTGCAAGCATGGAGAAATCGTTAAGAGCAAGGCGAGAAGTTACGAAATATTTGTCCACACCTGGAGTATTGCGTACAGTTTTGGTCTCCAAATCTGAGGAAGCACATTATTGCCATAGAGGGAGTGCAGAGAAGGTTCACCAGACTGATTCCTGGGATGTCAGGACTGTCTTATGAAGAAAGACTGGATAGACTCGGTTTATACTCTCTGGAATTTAGGAGATTGAGAGGGGATCTTATAGAAACGTACAAAATTCTTAAGGGGTTGGACAGGCTAGATGCAGGAAGATTGTTCCCGATGTTGGGGAAGTCCAGGACAAGGGGTCACAGCTTAAGGATAAGGGGGAAATCCTTTAAGACCGAGATGAGAAAGACTTTTTTCACACAGAGAGTGGTGAGCCTCTGGAACTCTCTGCCACAGAGGGTAGTTGAGGCCAGTTCATTGGCTATATTTAAGAGTGAGTTGGATGTGGCCCTTGTGGCTAAGGGGATCAGAGGGTATGGAGAGAAGGCAGGTACGGGATACTGAGTTGGATGATCAGCCATGATCATATTGAATGGCGGTGAAGGCTCGAAGGGCTGAATGGCCTACTCCTGCACCTAATTTCTATGTTCTATGTTTTCTATGTTTCTAAGTTGCAAAACTAACCAAGGAGTGCGGGTAGCGGGCGGCCGCCTAGCTCATCTACTGAGTCGCTAGTAACGAGACCAGCGACTACAGACTTGGTGTCTGAGGGCACGGTGACTGCGCCGTAGGGGTGTAAAGCCACCAGAAAGTCTGTTCGGCCGATAGACTCGGACGAGTCCGGTCGGGAGGGCTCTCCCTCGAGAATGGATACCGTAGCAAGGATATCCAGGATGGGGCACTGGACTGCGCCAGAGGGGCGTAAGTCCACCAGAAAGTCTGTTCGGCCGATAGACTCAGACGAGTCCGGTCGGGAGGGTTCTCCCTCGAGAATGGATACCATAGCACGGATATCCAGGATGGAGCTCCTATTGGAGAGGTTCCTCCATCAAGAGCGCCGGCCTCTTCAAGAGCCCGCTCTAGCAGCACCTACAGGGCTGCCTAGTGTCTCCCTCTTGGAGGAGGAGAGCATAATGGGTCAGTACGATTCTGACGCCGAATCTGTGGGCTTAGCATTGGAGGCTGCCCGACGGGATGGGCAAGAGCCAGAGGTCCCATTCCTGATGGCAAGGTTTGCCGTCCCAATAATTTCTGGAGAGCCACTGGGGGAAGAGCTGACTGCTAGTATTAATTACTTGACCTCGCACCAGCACCAGGAGCTGGCCATAGATACAACGGCCAAAAAGTATGAAACCCCGGCGAATTGTATCCTGCTTAAAGTACCGGCCGTAAACCATGCCATCTGGGGCCATGTGGGAGTAGGCAAATATGCCTTTTCCTTCCAGAACCAGGGGGTCAAAGAACTCCACTGGTAACCATGGAGGTAGGTGTGTCTGGTTCTTGTTGAAACATATTGAGTGAGAATTGCCTACCAGTTGGGGGGAGGTTACACAGGTTTCTGAAAGAATGGTATAAAATAACATCAAACATGTTTACCCTGCAGAGTATACAAGGATTTCATATTGAATTTATTCCCAACCTGTGTCCACCCACCCAGCACAAGCCAGAGCGTGCACTCATTTTCTCACAAAAAGAGAATTTGGAGATTCAAGCTGAAATTGCAAAATTATATTTTAAAGCTGCAATTGAGAAGTCAGTTTATCAAATCATCAATTCGTATCTAATATTTTTCCTAGACCAAAGAAAGATGGTGAGAGTCGGATTATTTTGGACATGACAGGACTTAATCCGTTTGTGTAGTATAATCATTTTTAATTGTAAACATTTGCTACTGCCAAGCAATTAGTTTCCAGAGGGTGTTATATGGCCTGTACAGATCTTCAGAATGCATATTACTCAGTGCCTGTTCATAAAGAGTATCGGAGATATTTGAAATTTAGCTGGATGGGGTGCATTAGGGGGGTGCAATTTAGAGCACTGCCTAATGGGTTAACCTCAGCCCCTAGATTATTTACAAAGCTGCTAAAACCAGTACTGGGGTTACTCCAAGCACATGGCCATATTGTAATGGCCTATTTGGATGACATCTTAATAATTGGAAAAACCCTTGTGGCAGCCGAGTTATCACTTTCAGCTGTTAAACTCATGGTTGAGAGGTTGGGGTTCATGATCCACCCAGCTAAATCGAAATTGGTGCCGGTTAACATAATTGACTATTTGGGATTCACAGTTAGTTCAACTCACATGTTTGTTACTCTGCCCAAGGGCAAGAGATTAGATTTAATTGAAGGCTGTATCAAGCTCTTGGGGGAGCAATTACCTTCAATTAAAAGGTGGCCAGCTTAATTGGCAAATTGGTAGCTGCCTTTCCAACTGTGCAATATGGACCTTTGCATTACCAACATTTGCAGAGGGCAAAGCTACAGGCACTTAGAATACATGCAGATCATTTCAACCGGCTCATGGAATTACCATCTGAAGCCATTGCGGAAGTACAGTGGTGGATTAGAAACATTTCAAATTGTTCCAGCAAAATTCTGATGGAAACGCCTTCAGTTGTTTTGCAAACTGATGTTAGTGCCCTAGGTTAGGATGCTACTGATACCAGGTGTAGCTGTAGAGGCAGATGGAATATGCATGAGGCAATTATTTTCCAATCACATAGAATTAATTATTTAGAGCTTATAGGAGCATTTTATGGGCTCAAGGCTTACTGTAACCACGAAGCATCACTTAGATGTTCAGCTTTAGCATTGTGACAAGGCACCGGGGGGGGGGGGGGGGGAACGGCAGTGGTGTATGTTAATCACATGGGTGGAATCAAGTCGACATCTTGTGACGGATTGGCTAACCTTATTTGGCAATGGTGCATTAAAAAGAACATTTGGATTTCAGCTGTCTACTTGCCAGGCAGATTCAACATGGTGGCAGACACCAGGTCACGCAAATTCAATGACAACACAGAGTGGATGTTGAATCATGATGTATTTAATGAAATTGTTCTTCGGTATGGGATGCCCGATATTGATTTGTTTGCATCCAGACTCAATCACCAGGTACCGAAGTATGTTTCATGGGAACCAGAAGCGGGGCAGTCGTGGTGGATGCGTTCTCGCTACACTGGGACGGAATGTTTTTATATGCATTCCCCCCTTTTGCCTCATCAGTCGCTGCTTGACCAAGATCAAGCAGGACTCTGCTTCAGGAGTTTTGGTGGTACCCGACTGGCATACACAGCCATGGTTCCCTCTCATTTCGGACATTATTACACAGCCTATTATGGTGGTTTCAAAACATCATAATCTATTGGTGCACCCTGTGACTGGAGATCAACACCCGTTGTATGATCGTGTTAATTTATTAATTTGCAGATTTAAGAAGGCCATACCTGGATCTGGGACTATCCAAACGGACCCTGGATGTCATCACATCATCCTGGAGGGATAGTATGAAAAAGCAGTACCTCTCATGTCAGGAAATGGGAGGAATTTTGTTTACATGGGAACATTACATACCACACAGTCTCCATCCCAGATGTGCTCGAATTTCCGTCCTAGTTACATTTCGATGAACGGTTGAGCTATAGTGCCATCAACAGTGCCAGGAGTGCCCTGTCATCGTACCTATGCTTGGGGTCAGAACTTCAGTCTGTAGGATCTCATCTGTAAATATACAGATTTATGAAGGGTGTTTTTAATTCTAATCCCCCCAGGCCTAGGTACTCTGAAATCTGGGATGTGAGCATGGTACTGATGCTGCTTCGTCAGTGGGGTACAGCCACATCCTTGTCCTTGCCAATGATTACCCTAAAGTTGGTTATGCTCATGGCGCTGGTATCAGCGTAAAGGGTTCAGACTTTGCACAAACTGCGTCTAGACAGGATGGTGTCATCAGGGAATGATGTTAATTTTTACATCTATGACCTAAATGTAATTAACCAAAACAGACCAGGGGTGTCAGGATTCAAGCTTGAACTGTCAGCATATCCCACGGATTTATGGCTATGTGTAGCGGCGCACTTGAGGCGCTATATCGAGGTCACGCAGGAGCTCAGAGGCTCTGAGGTAGCATTGTTTATTAGCCACAAAAAGCCACATATGAAAGTGTCCATTCAGACCATTTCACGATGTCTGAAACAAGTGTGCTGGGTTGTGCAGGAGTTAATACTGACAATTTTAAATCTCACCCAACCAGGGCAGCATCAACGTCAGCAGTGAGGGCAATGGACATCCCCCTAGACCATCTCCTCGCGGCCGCAGGATGGTCAAATGAATTGACTTTTCAGAGGTGTTATAATAAACCATTTATTGAACCCGGTGTGTTTGCCCATTCTATTTTAAGTTCTGTTTCATAGCATCTCCCTGGGAAAGAGGAGTCGCTATTGTGTGTTCTCTTGTTTATTTTGTGAATTAAAGCAATTAACATGTTAATCAGTACCATGTCAATGTATTGCTCATTATTCACTCCTCCTGAGTGAACTGATGCAGTGTGAGACGCCTGGATTTGGATCGGAGTGAAGTCACATACCTTTGAAATCTTCACGGAATCACTCACTTGACTCCGAAGTAAAATACTAAGATTAAATGAGAACTTACCAGTTTGAAGTTTGAACTTTTATTTTACAATGAGTGATTACGTGCCCACCACTCCCGGCTCTCAAAATATTAAAGGTCAACTGGAAGGTCTAGTTTATAATCTCACCATGTTACATCAGTTACTGTTATCTGTGATTTCACACCGCTGCTTTGAAGATTGATGTGCATGCGGACTGACGGGGTTCTTCACCTAATCGCTCATTGTAACTCCTGATAAAATAAAGATCAAACTTCAAACTGGTAAGTTTAAGTTTAATCTTACTATTAACATTAACTTCAGTCTTGTTGTTCATACCGCACTTCCATTCAAACCGTTTCTCAGTTAAATAATTCGCTGTTAGGTGGAATGTTTGTCCGTGAGCACAGTATCAGGGATCACATTCAAACCAAAGGAAATCTCCGACCATTCCATCCTTTTCCACATTTTAGGAAAGTAAGCAAAATAACAATATATACCCACCCATTACTCAACTGGACATTCTTCTGTGCACATAATCACCATTGCTTCTTTCTTACTCCCCTGGTGAATAAAGTGGCGATTGTGGTCCTGTCCCGAGGAAAGCGCAGTCCCACCAAATGCATCACTCGTTATCTGGTGGCTATGGCGACGGCGGACCTCACAGTGATTGTCTGCGAAGTGATTTTAAATCGGATTGCCGTTCTTTATTGGCAGAACACATTCCTGTTCTACACTCCTGTGTGCAGGTGTATTCTCTCATCTGTGCCGTGGCAGTAGACCGTTCGTTTGGTGTTTCACACGGTCGCTATACTTTAATTGCTGTCTCCAAACAGAATCTGAGATCCAGATACTGCACCGACAGAACCGCGGCGGTGGTTATGGGGACCCTCTTATGTCTTCTGTGTGATCCTGTTGTGATTAGCACAATGAATACGCGTCCGACATCTTGTAAGATGAGTATATTATTTCTAACAACCAAGAGAAACCACTAGAAGGTCACTTGTCATCAGTCACGAGGCACAGGCACATACCACAGCTTGTACTCCTGGCCTCAAGAGGGCACTTGCATTTACCCATTTGGGGCTGCGTAATCCGATCAGACCTCTATGTCCTGCCCGCATGGAATGCATTTTCTTGGACTGAACAGCTGTTGACCCCAGTGATTCCATTCTGTTTGATTTTGTTTTTTAAGGCTCGCACGTCGAGACATATTTTAATGGCAAATCAGGTCCACACGAGGCTCCGCGATCTCAGTCGTGGAGGCTCGGAGACGGAGAGCCTAAACGGTCATAATATAGCTTTTTGCAATTTCTAGCAGCTTTATCCTGCTCTGGGTCACAACTGTATCCGTTTTGTTTTCCATCAATGTGTCAACGGATATTAGATAGGAGGTTTCAATAACCCATTTGCAACATTTGAATAACCAACAGTTCTGCTGCAGCTGCTGAACACTTGTACAAACACATTGATTTAAACTGTCACCCAGGGGAAGTTCAGAGAACAGCTCCTTCAAGCATTGAAAGTTGAGGTTTTCAATGTCCCCGATGGCATGAGTGAAAGGAGAATCTGACGTGGTCTCTGATTGGGAGTGTAGCGGCAGACTATTATATCGTTCAAGAGATTACTCCGGTAGCCACTTAAAAGACAACATGTCTTTAGGAGAATGTCGTATTACGCATGTGAGCTTTCCATGAGACGTTCAGAGCTTCTCTGTAGATAATTATTCATAGTACGGTCTTTTGATTAATAGTTTCCGTATTGTTGAAGAAAAACAGTAAGATATTCATCTAACTTTCTTATCTGACTCGTACACTTCCATCTTTGTCAAACCGCAGCATATTGCTTTTAAACTAGAAAACTCTTCATGTCTCAGCAAAACACCACATGTTCGAAGGGTTTTCCTTCTAGCCATGTCGAGCTCTAAATCTAAACTAACAAACGATGCTTCTGTGCAAGACAACGTAGCAGCAAACACGCCAATGACTACGTAATAAATCCCACCTACATAATCACGGGTAGACTAAAATATAAAGACAAATGCCATAATTAATGACACACAAAATAACGCCAAATGGCCACTACATACCGGCACTTAATTATTCCGAGTATATAACGAGGCAATTATTAATAAAAATCAAAAAGTATCCATGAAGGCTTAACAAAAGCAAAAAATAGCATGCATTATATATCCGCATTCAAAATTCTTCAGCGACTCTTCCATGTTCACCTTCGCATTCTAGAAGCAAGCATAACTTGATTATTGGTCAACATAAAACATTGTTTCTCGTTTAAAGTCCTACCGTGTGTACCAAACCCTTAACATTAGGCATTATACCCAGTATATAGTCCAATTTATATACCCAAAAGTCCAAAGTTCTGATAGCATGAAACATCTTCCTCCATGTCCGAGCAACTCATGGATGTGTTGTAACAATAATGTTGAAGTGTGAAAATCCTTCGAGAGAATAACAGAATTGTTAGCAATAACGTTCACCGTTAGGTTCGTTTTAATTTCCGGATTATTAGCAGAGATTTCAAATCCCAACTCAAGCTTTGGCCAGTCTCTGTCTGGCTTACAGAGAGACTCAAATTATTTGATCCATGTCTTATCGCTGAAGAAGCAGTTTGCTGTCAGTTCTCTAGAAATTTCATCTGCTGGATTTTCTTTTGTGTTAACATATTTCAATTGTGCAACATTAGTAACTACCAATGCTCTTTCCAGTGGAAAATTTTCTTTGTCCAAATACAACTCTCTGGTTTCCTATCTTCATTCATTCCACCTGTCGTTTCCACAGGTATTATAGTGGTAGCAAAACTGCTTCTCTTCGGCCCTGATCTTTCTTTTGGGGGTTAAGTAAAACATTGTCAGTTTACAAATATAAATAAACGAGAACTTAAAGTTCGAGTTGTTGATCGTGTATTTATGAGGATTAACGATGAGGGATTACGTGAAGAAGGCCCGCCTGCACTGGAAGGCATACTCAAGCAGCGGCTTGAAAACAAAGAACATAATAGCCGAGTAAGATAGTAGCTCAACATATATTTAGAACCTAACCAGATGAGCATTTATTTTATGAGGGTCGGGAGTGGAAGCACTAATCCCTCATCGATACTCTTCATAAAATAACGATCAAACTTCAATGTTTAGTTCTCTCGTTTATCTTACTATTTGAACGTCGAGTCACGTGATGACTACTTGAAGAGTTTGAAGCTTTCTGTGTTTTCCATGTCTAGAATTTATTCCATACGACAGTCCGGCACCTTCAACACAGTAACGAGCGAATAACAAATTTTCCCCCCAAACCATTGCCTCAAAGTTGAGTGATAAATTATTTCACATTATAAAGATAAAAGTAATGCCCTTTCCACTTGACAGGCAAGTTTTATCACAAATATCAATTGAAATATATATTTTGGATGATATGACAAAGCAACAATCATAGAGAACCCAACACTCGTGTTCAACACCTGACACCATGACTGGTTCCATTACTTTAAACATTATTTCACACCTCCTGCGGCCCCCCCCCCCTTGCAATCTCTGCTCGAGCGCTCATCCCGTGCATTCCCTGTGAATGTATCTACCACATTAACAGAGTGATGTTTCACCTTTCAAGGTCTAGTTCCACTGAATGTATTCCAATGTTCTAACCATCTAGAATACATTCCCTTGAACCATCAGTTTTTTAAACTAACTAATTGGTTGTTTGTGTGTAATAAGTAGTGGCTGTCTCATTACCACAGAGACTCTTACCTACTTCAACATATTTCATCAATGTGCACACACACACGGCACCACGCACCAACGACACACACACACACACACACACACAACTTAAGGCCGACAGGTAGCTTATAGGTTTACTTGGTTCAGCTGCCTCTTGGGTGCTTTGTTTTGTAAATTCATAAACATATATGATAATGTAACCCGTATCCACATGCAATTATAACGTAATATTTGCAATGTTAGCATCTTATATTTGATACTAAAGGTCCATCACATTATTATTTTCAATGTTAACTTTTTTTTTGGAATCATTGATAAGAATTAGAGTCCCATTGCCTAAGGCAATTCAGGACGATTGATCTCTCCGATAAATTCAGGACTACTTATATATACAATTTTTGACAGATATTTGTTTATATATATAAATATATACTGGCAGGCAGTAACTAGTGGGTACCGCAGGGCTCAGTGCTGGCCCCCAGCTATTTACAATATATATTATGATCTGGATGAGGGAATTGAAAGCAATATCTCCAAGTTTGCGGAATGACACTAAGCTGGGGGCAGTGTTCGTCGGTGTGGAGGATGCTAGGAGACTGCAAGTGACTTGGATAGGCTGGGTAGTGGCAAATGTTTGGCAATCAGTATAATGGTGATAAATTGTGAGGTTATCCACTTTGTTGCAAAAACAGAAGCAGACTATTATTCTAATGGTGGCCGATTAGGAAAAGTGGAGAAGCAGGCGAGACCAGGTTGTTAAACATGGTACACCAGTCATTGAAAGTATGCTGCAGGTGCAGCAGCAGATGAAAAGAAAAAAGCGAATGTATGTTTAGCTTCATAGCAAAAGATTTTGAGTACAGGAGCAGGGAGGTTCTAACTACTTCAGTTTGTACAGTCTTGGTGAGACCACAACCTGGCTTATTGCGTGCAGTTTTGGTCCTCCAATCTGAGGAAGGACATTTATTGCCATAGAGGAGTGCAGAGAAAGGTTCACCAGACTGATTCCTGGGATGTCGAGGACGTCTTATGAAGAAAATACTGGATAGACTCGGTTTATAACTCCTCTGGAATTTAGGAGATTAAGAGGGGAGCTAATAGAAACTTACAAAAAAATCTTAGGTTGGACAGGCTAGATCAGGAAGATTGTTTTCCCGATGTTGGGGAAGTCCATCACAAGGGGTCACAGCTTAAGATAAGGGGAAATCCTTTAAGACCGAGATGAGAAAGACTTTCTTCACACAGAGAGTGTGAGTCTCTGGAACTCCTCTGCCACAGAGGGTATTGAGGCCAGTTCATTTGGCTAATATTAAGAGTAGTTGGATGTGGCCCTTGTGGCTAAGGGATCATATGTATGAGAGAAGGCAGGTAACGATACTGAGTTTGGATGATCACCATGAACATATTGAATGGCGGTGCAAGCTCGAGGGCTGAATGGCCTACTCCTGCACCTAATTTCTATGTTTCTATGGTTTTCTTATATATTGTCTATATTAAATATAAATATATATATATATAATAAAAATAACACATACACAGTTACACATAGTATACACACGAACACATATATATATTTATATAATATCCACATATATATCCCTTTCCATACGGATATTATGAATCACCTATAACTTCTTGGTAGAGCTAGGGGGGTGAGGGGTCCGTTTAATAGGACGGTACACAACACCGACCCTAATAATTGGCTCTATCAAATAGATACTCAGAAAAATGCAATCCACAAGGAACTCACATATATCTAAATATGATAGAATACTTTACTGTAACACAGAACTCCCAATTTTCTTATAACAAAATATTGTTTTTTAAAACTTATTTTCTGCCAAATCGAGTGAAGAAGCACGTCACTTTAGGGTCATAATTATTTTTATTGTTATGTTGTAGGTATTAGTTAATCTGGAAGTTCGGCGAGTGACCATCAACTGTGTGTAATGGCTGGTTCAACCTATGAGGTGAGGCAAATTCATTTTTTCATGTCATGGATGCCTTTGTACAACAATAAAATTACTGCAGGAGATACGACCAAACGAGAGAACCAGCGGGTGCACAGCGATCAAAGAAACGAAAAGGAGATAATCAAGAGGGAGACGATCGAACCCTTCCTCAACGATGGGAGTTGAGATAAATCGATGAATCTTATCTTTGTGGTCACATCATGCAATATTTATGAAACCATATGGATCCGTATTGAGGGCCACCAAAACGCCATCTGCAGTGGACCTGCTACATTTACAAATAGTACACTGCCTCCCTATTCAACAAAATGATGTACCAAAAGTACAACTTTTCCTCATATCATTAATAGAAAAGCATCCCCACCTTTCCTGTACTTGTTTACCCACAAACATTTGAAAGATCGGTGATTTAATCTGTATGCAACCAGAATAATCGTAAATAATCCATATAAGACAATGTGTTTTTCCTCCCTAAATTTGTTGTCTCCGATACCATTGCTCTTCCTTAAGATGGACAAACAGCTGAACTAAAAACTTTAGAATATCCTCATCTTTTACTCCAATAATCCCCATGATTATTATTTGACTTATCTGTGTGTTTTATTAAACATATGCCACAGCCGTGGTCTTGTTCACCTTGATATTACATGGACACTTCCCATAATAAAACAATCGATATTTCATCCCATAACTCCTTATACTTCAATAATTAATAACAAATGTTTGGAAAAATTTAGGACAATCCATTATCTCAAGAATTGGAGAACACCTGAAAAGGCCCACCAAGACCACGAAAAGGCATGAGAAGTTAGTCATCCCACATGACATCCCACCTATTCAACCACCTGAATTCACATGGACACCAGCCCTCCGAAATGGAAAGAGTAGAGAACACGTCCGGCGAGCAAGAGCACATCAGCTCCGGGGCCAAACGGAGTACCATACAAGCTCTACATGGAGCAATGGCCCCGGATGTGTTTACGCTTCTATGGAAGCTCATGAGGGTTGGTGTGGGAAGAAGCAAACAATACCTAAGTGTGGCGAAGGGCCGGCGCATACTAATACCTAAAGAAAAGGATGCATCAGACATCAGCCAATTCCGGCCAATATGTCTCCTCCAACGTCGAAGGGAAAAAGTTCTTTTTCAGCATTGTATCACAAAGGCTATCCACCTATCTGGTAACAAACAAGTACATTGATACATCTGTACAGAAAGCAAGGAATTCCAGGTCTTTTCGGCGCTGCTTGAGCATACAAGCATGATCTGGCACAGATCCAAGCAGCTTAAGAAGGACAAGAGAGAACCTACATGTGATCTTCCTCGATCTGGCCAATGCATTGGTTCAGTTCCACATGAACTCCTTTGGTGAATCTTTGCCATTTTTTCCATGTACCCAGAGAGCTCATCACCACCACTGGTCAAGAACTATTCCAAGACCTGCAGCTGTGCTTCACAACAGCTTGAATTCAGTACAACATGGCAGCGCTTGGAAGTAGGCATCATGGCAGGCTGCACAGTCTCACCCTTGGCCTTTTACAATGGCCATGGAAGTCATCATCAGGCGTCAAAATGGGTGGTGGGCGTGAACGAACCAGAGCTGGGCTCCGTCTGCCACCCATCAGGGCATACATGGACGATATGACAACAATAACCACTACTGCAGCATGCACCAAGCGTGCTACTTGAAAGCTGCATGAGAGAACATCAAGTGGGCCCGAATGAAAATCAAAACCAAGTAAGTCTCGGAAGCATCTCCATAGTTAAGGGGGTGCTTGAGACACAAGGTTCTGCATCGGTGACGACCCTAATACAACAGTGTCTGAGCAGCTCCAGTAAAAAGCCTGGGCAGATGGTACAACGCAAGTCTCAAGGACAAAGAGCAGGTGCAACAGCTAAGGCAAGAAATTGTCAACGGCCTGGAGATCATCAATCAGACTCTACTGCCTGGGAAACTGAAGCTCTGGTGCCTACAGTTTGGACTCCTTCCTCGGACAATGTGGCCACTGAGCGTTTATGAAGCTCCAATAACAGGTGTTCACAACCTATCTCCAAGTTTGCGGATGACACTAAGCTGGGGGGCAGTGTTCGCTGTGAGGAGGATGCTAGGAGACTGCAAGGTGACTTGGATAGGCTGGGTGAGTGGGCAAATGTTTGGCAGATGCAGTATAATGTGGATAAATGTGAGGTTATCCACTTTGGTGGCAAAAACAGGAAAGCAGACTATTATTTAAATGGTGGCCCGATTAGGAAAAGGGGAGATGGCAGCGGAGACCTGGGTGTCATGGGTACACAGTCATTGAAAGTAGGCATGCAGGTGCAGCAGGCAGTGAAAAAAGCGAATGGTATGTTTAGCTTTCATAGCAAAAGGATTTGAGTACAGGAGCAGGGAGGTTCTACTTTCAGTTGTACAGGGTCTTGGTGAGACCACACCTGGAGTATTGCGTGCAGTTTTGGTCTCCAAATCTGAGGAAGGACATTATTGCCATAGAGGATGCAGAGAAGGTTCACCAGACTGATTCCTGGATGTCAGGACTGTCTTATGAAGAAAGACTGATAGACTCGGTTTATACTCTCTGGAATTTAGGAGATTTAAGAGGGGATCTTATAGAAACTTACAAAATTCTTAAGGGGTTGGACAGCTAGATGCAGGAAGATTGTTCCCGATGTTGGGGAAGTCCAGGACAAGGGTCACAGCTTAAGGATAAGGGAGAAATCCTTTAAGACCGAGATGAGAAAGACTTTCTTCACACAGAGAGTGGTGAGTCTCTGGAACTCTCTGCCACAGAGGGTAGTGAGAGGCCTAGTTCATTGGCTATATTTAAGGAGTGAGTTGGATGTGGCACCTTGTGGCTAAGGGGATCATAGGGTATGGAGAGAAGGCAGGGTACGGGATACTGAGTTGGATGAATCAGCCATGATCATAATTGAATGGCGGTGCAGGCTCGAAGGGCTGAATGGCCTACTCCTGCACCTAATTTCTATGATCTATGTTTCTATATATATATATATATATATATATATATATATTTATATATATTCATATACATATACACATACACATACACATATATACACACACACATATATATATTTATATTAATATCCACATATATATCCCTTTCCATATCAGGATATTATGAATGCACCTGATAACTCTTGGTTAGTATATTGTCCGTTAATAGGACGGTAACACTCTGAGCCCTATTATTGGCTCTATCAATTAGATACTCAGAAAAATGCAATCCACAAGGAACTCACATATATCTAATATGATAAAATAACTTTACTGTATACACAGACTCCCCAATTTTCTTATAACAAAAATATTGTTTTTTAAAACTTATTTTCTGCAAAATTGCAGGTATAACACTTCTTTTATACATAATTATTTTATTGTTATGTTGTTATATTAGTTAAACATTCCTAGACTTCTTTGACCATCAAACTGTTGTAATGGTCTGGTCAACCTGCAGATAGTCAAATTCATATTTTCATGTCATGGATGCCTTTGTACAACAATAAATTACTGCAGGGTTACACAAAACTAGAGAAGCCAGCGGGTGCAGCAGCATCAAAGAAGCGAAAGGAGACAGGCAACGCCTCGGGTCGAGACCCTTCCTCAGACTTCAATAAATTACTGCAACTATGAATCATCACAAGTGGTTCAACATCATTCAATATTTATGAAACCATGAAGGATCCGTATTGGGCCACCAAAATGCCTCTGGCAGTGTCCTGCTACATTTTCATCAGACACTGCCCTATCAACAAAATGAGGTACACAAAAGAACATCTTTTCCTCATATAATTAATAGAAAAGCATCCACCTTTCCTGTACTTGGTTTACCCACAAAAACATTTGAAAGATCGGTGATTTAATCTGTATGCAACCAGATTAATCGTAAGTAATCCATATTAATGACAATGTGTTTTCCTCCCTAAATTTGTTGTCTCCGATACCATTGTCTCTTCCTTAGAGATAAACAGCTGAACTAAAACTTTAGAATATGCCACATCTGTTTTTACTCAGATAATGCCCATGATTATTATTGACTTAATCTTGTGTGTTTTAACATATGCCACAGCCGTGGTATTGTTCACCTTGATATGACATGGACACTTCCATAATAAAACAATCGATATTTAATCCATAACTCCTTATACTTCAATAATTAATACAAATGTTTGGAAACAATTTTAGGACAATCCATTTATGCTCACCCCTGGTATTATTGTCCGCAGTCCCCCAACAAGAGACGTGTCAATTATTCTTATAAGAATAGATAATATTCTTATCTTTACCCAAACATTCACAGAAAATGTACATCATCTGTAACTCTTGCTTCAGTTTGCAACAGCTGTTAAGCTTATAGTTGAAGCAGCTTGTGAACCTTTTTTACATTACTTTAATAATGATAACGTATCATTTGATATTTGCATAAGCCTCTCGCAAAGGCATACATATTCTTATAAGCTTCTGTATTCCTTCTTTTGGCGCTTTATTTACTCTTTACCTAACCTAATGGAGGGACAAAGTACGTCAACAACAATGAGACATATTTGTATCATGGAACAATTTCCCCCCTCTTATGGTGCTGAATTACTCCTAAATTCAGAATAGTAATTTATGAATATTTTATTAATGCCTAAGCATACGCTTTTATGTAATGGTCAGGTCCTTGCCTTCCAACAGGTTTGTAATTTGCAGCACTAATTTGCAGCTGACTCTTATAAACATTCCAATTTAAATGTAATCAAGATAACCCATGATCATGACCTCATTAGTGCAAAGTGCTGATCTTTTATCAGCATAATTGTTCTTCCAGTATTCTGTTTAACAGCCTTGAACTGGTTTAATCCTTTGGACCAATGTTTTTAACTTGCACAGCTTGACCCATTTTAATTAATTTAAAGTACCTGTAATATTGATTAACAATTTGCTAATAGCAACTGTATTTCAATGTTCAAGATGTTTCCATTTTAATAAAATGTTCTTATACTGTGAAAGTGTATATAAAATGATGTTTTTGTATGGTTTATACCATCAAAATCTTTACACTGAGGTAATTTTATAATATATATGTAAGTACCCCCTTCTTTATTGGAGTTACTTTTGAGTGCAAACCTAAAATCAATTTTTTAAGTTTTCTATACAGGTGAACCAATCCTTTCTTAGTTATATTAAATTAATGATCATAATACACCTGTAATCCCCCACAATTGGAGATTTCATGAACTTAATTTTTGTAACAAGAATGTTTGCACCTCTTCAACGTACTTCAAGCCTTCTTTTCCCAATTATATGGGTTTGGATAAGGCTATGTTGGATTATACCACTTCTGCCTTGGTTTTGATCCATTATCAAATCATTCTTTGGATCATAGTTTTTCCCCCAAAGTTAAAATATCTTTGCCTTTGTTTTGATCCATTATCAAATCTTTCATTGGATCATAGTTTTTTCCCCCAAAGATTAAAGATCAGTAGTCTGTTCTTTTGTAATCAATATCTTTGATTTATCATAAGGCAGGTTTATTCCATAATAATCAGGAGTTTAACATAACCTGATTTGTATTAATCTGTGAATCTAGAGAGCAGATTTGGTAAATTAATATTATATATTTCTTCCCATTGAGCTCCACAAACTGATGGCAATTTATTTTATTTTAAAAATATTAGTTATTTGCACAACGTTTTATTTTATTTCATGTTTTTTTTCTTTTTGAATAGTAATACCATGCTCCAGTTTGAAATACTTTAAAATTGTATTTCTTTATATCTCATATAATTTGAGACATGGATATCATAAACGGATTCACCGTTGATATCTTTATAAAACATAAAGTTTTATCATATTCTGCTGTTTCAATCATTACAGCTTTGGTGAGTTTTTAGTTTCCATGTTTACTTTTCATGGCCTTACTCATTATTTGTTCTGCTGTTTTAACCATAACAGCTTTTAGTGAGAAACCAACTAATTTTGGTTTCCATGGTAATTTTCCATGGCCTCACTTCTTATTCAGGTGTTGTGCATACGCCTGTGTATATATATATATATATATATATATATATTGGTGCTGTGGTGGGTACTTCATGACCTATCAGTGCATTTTTAGGGTCAGTTTTTCCATTTTATTTTTCACTGCCCTTGTTTCTCCTGAGTTTTTCCCCTCAAGGAGACTACCTTCAGAAAAATCTGAGGTAGATATTCCCACCATATTTCATCATATATATATATTTTTTAAATATGTGAAACCCCCTTAGGGTAGGTTATTTCCATTATTTTCCGTCTGAAGGCCTTTATTAACTTTTTAAATTATGGCCTTTCTGACATTTAAAATTTCCCCCCCTGCCAAAAGTTTGTGGAGCATCTAACTCCCTAACGTAATTTTAACGGTCACCAGTATCGGAACCGGCTCCGTAATTTATCTCCCGTCCCGATCGCTGGGTATTCCCCCGGGCCGTTCTTTTTTAAACTCCGTTGTTTTATACAGAGTATTTCTGTTCTATTTTAATCTTTTTATTTTATTTTTGTTTTTAAATTCATTTTAAATCCTGGTTCAATACACCAGGCACGGAGTTTTCCAGACCCTAAAAGTTTTTCATCTGCACTTACCTGCCGGTTCCGTACCTACCGCTGTCGACGAGCTGCTTCTGCAGCTCTTGCTTCTGCCGTCAGCGTCGACGTAATGACGTTCCAGCACCAGGCGGGCCTTCTTCACGTAGTCACTCACGTGACTCGGAAGTAAAATTGGTTTACGATCTTCAATAGTCCCGTGGTGTGCATCTAACATGTTCCATACTTGCTTTTCCAAGAAAATCACCATGTCTGGTAGCATGGCTTCACGCTTCCTCTCATCCAATATTTGGCCTGCTTCATCTCTCCACTATTCCCTCGGTCTTCTGGGCAGCTTACTAATGATGGCTCTAGTATTACTTGCAAGATTCATTTCCTCCATGTGGCCAAGAGTTTTCATCGAGCTGCAACAACCTCTAAGAAATATTACATAATCACTCAATGCCTCCCCATCTTCTGGCTTGATTTCTTTCCAAGCATGGGCCTTCTCCATGTATGCATTAGCTATCATCTGTTCATTACCAAAACGTTCTTTAAGTAACCTTCATGCCACTCTGTAGCATTCGCTGACAGGTTCATTTTGACAACTTTCTACAAGTGCCATAACAATTCGGCTTGCGTATTTCACCAGAAATCGTAAGCGCTCCTTTTCATCCGTAATTTTCGTTTCTAATACTTTTTCTAATGCCCTTATGAAAGTTTTATACTGCAAAGGATCTCCATCATATGTAGGAATTTCTACTGGTGAAAGAATGAGAGAGGGATTTTGTCGAGTAGCGGTCTAAGCTTGACTATTCACCAATGCCAATAATCCATCCTGATAACCTTGGCTTGGCGCCGACCGACGTTAGACATGTGTACAGGAAAGCTCATACTGGCTTGCTCAAGCCGGTTTCTCAAGCCTCGGAAAAGCGTAGTCCACTATTGGTTTGTCCCGAGCCTTTCCAGTGGCCCATAAATAGTTTGTTTCGGTCTGGCACTCATTTGCTGAGATTAAGTTTTACCGGCCCTATATTGCCCCAATGGGTGTTCAAAGCCGTGAAATCCAGTGGACCTCGATTGTGGAATTGATCGAACTGCTGACTCATTTGGAGCAGTTTTTCCTCTAAAAAAACAGAGTTCATTGTCTTCGATGCTCTAGAGCTGCATCTTGAACCCTCACTTCCCAATATCACCTTCTTTAATTTGACCAGTGCCATCTTTGTGTCTAGTTCCAGCTATTCTTTTCATCGCCTCGTATCTTTTTTCATCGGTTCTTCTTTTCACCTTATCTCTGCTCCTTGTCGTGTAATCTCTTTCTTTTGTCGCCGCCTCTCTGCTCCTTGTTCTGTCATCTCTTCTTTTTCTTGCTGAATCTCATGTTTCTTATTCAAGGCATCCGCTTCTACTGAGAGAGCAGCTAGATCAGCTTGAACTCCCAATCAATCAGAAGCCCTCAATGCCGAACTGGCTATAGAACCAGAATTATGTCTTGATCATCGTGCAGATACGTTCGAGATACTATATCGTGGTGCAATCTTCTCTTCCAATTCAGCACCTTGCTGCATCGCACTTCCAGCTGTTAAGTGCGTCATTTGTGATATAACTTCAGATAACTACTCTTCTACTGCCTCCATGAATCCATTGAATATCTTCACCTTTGCTTCCCATCACTGGGTGTGGCCTTCGCCTTCTTCCTGAGGCGGCTATGAATACAGCATCACATTTTGTTTCTCTCCAACCTCTTAGAAGGGGTTCCATTGTTGGCTCAGATTAGATTCTTCATTGATCACGTTCTTAACTGATTCCAATAGTTTCTTCTGTTTCTCAATTGATTTGGTAACCTGCTCCCATATCTTTTTCCTCTCCTTCTTGGTTTCTTTCAGATGGGTAGCCTGGGTATTTTCTGCATCTTCTCAATACATGAGTTTCCTGTAGCTTTCGATTGACTCGTTAACATGTTCCCATATCGAGTTTCCATCCTTCTTGGTTTCTTTCGGGTAGGCTGCTTGTCCTTGGCTGAGCTTGCCTTCGCCACCTTGTGGTTCCTCTGACGCACCTATTTTTCCTCGCTCCATGGATTTACAACAGGTCTTGGCAAATTGACAAATCTTTAATTTGAACGAACAAGTACTTGTTCAATTAACCTTAGTCTTGGTGATAAACATCGGGTGGCTGTTTTGAAAATATTTTCTCAAGAACAATAACAAATTGGATTTTCAGACAACATCCCTCAATATCTATGAAGTTAATCATTACGTTATTTCAAGAGGAATGTGTCTTATCTTGTCTTCAAAACAACTTAATGTCGGACATCTGGATTTCTCCAGACAAGGTGAAAAAAACAAGCTTGTTGGCTATCTTCCAAGCTAGCAGAACTAGCTTTCTTCGTCATCATAGAAACCGCTCAAGTTAAAGATTCCCAGCTTTAAAATTCAAAATTATAATAGTCGTTCTACTCACGGTTCTGCGATAATGTCTTAAATCATCAAATCATTTGTGTTGCTGTTGATACACCTCTAGGCCAAAGTCCAAACTTCAGCTGGCTAAAGTTTCAGACAAATGTCTGGATCTCGAGGCTCATTCGAGAAGTCGTAACCTAAGATTAGTTGGTGTACCAGAGGGAGCCGAGAGAGATAACATTTGCGAGTTCACTGCGGGATTAATTAAAGAAGCTCTTACGCTCCCTAACCTACCAAAAACCTTCAGGGACTATCCTTATGAAATCATGCAAAACCGAAATCAGTTCTCTAAGGCAAAGTAGGCTCTCCAAGGATATATGGAGGTCAGATATGGTGTCTACTACCCAGCTAGAAGGAACAGCAAAAATCGTTCACAAATCCCGAGTAGGCATACAGATATGCTCTAACCATCGTGGAACAGAAGTACTAGCTGGAAAGGTTGGACATTTTGGACACTCTCTCTCTTTACTATTGCACCCAGAATGGTGGCATACAGCCCGAAGAAGGAACTTTGTTTAGACGTCTTATCGGCGGAATGCTAACTCAAGGACACACTCGTTGCCAAGAAAGCTGGAAAAAGATAACCACCCAAAAGAAGAGCTCATCGATGGACTGGGCTTAGCTATTACTGTTGTATATGAGATCTAATGAATAACCTAAATGGTAACACCCTTAACAATATTAACATAGAATATTAGCATAGAAACAGTAATGAATCAGAAATGCAGAAATGGGGATTTTCAAATTAACATTTTAATTGAACCTATTAATTCTCAAGTAGATTTATAACCGGGGTGTGAGGGGCAGAGGCGAGCTCCTGGCTCAGTTCCAGGAGCCAGAAATAGGTTAACCCCTTCAACCAACAGTTGATGATTTCTGAGGTAAAAATATACACCTAACACTTAGTAGATAAAAATTATAATCAGTTATATCGGGAAATACCGTGGACATGGACATATATTCTGTAAATGGGTACTATTCATCTGATTTTTAAACCGGTCCCGTTCCAGTATGTTATGATTAATTGAGGAAGCGGAGCTATTTGTTTGTTTTATATCGACACAGTCAATAAAATGCTTGTTCCCACCTACAGGTGGGTCACTTGTTACAGTGCAGACAAGCTCGGACGTTGTATTCTCACTTGTATTAGTTTTTTTAAATCATTTTCACATTTAATCACGTGTGTTTTTTTATTCAAGGACTATCGCAAAGGGAATCTACTAACCGAACATTGTAGGGTAAATGATCCCCCTATATCTAAAGGCCTGAGGTACGAATGCACCGCAAGACACACAGGTATTAAATCTATTCAAAATGCAAGACGATAACATTTAAAAGTAAAGTGGATAGGTATATGGACGGGAAGGGAATGGAGGGGTATGGTCTGAGTGCAGGTAGATGGGACTAGGGGGAAACAAATGGTCGGCACGGACTGGAAGGGCCGAGAGGGCCTGTTTCCATGCTGTAATTGTTATATGGTTATATGGTTATAACCAAAATAAACTGGGAGGAATCTCATTTTGTAGTTGGAACGTAAGGGGTGTTAACGAACGCATTAAAAGGGGTAAGGTTCTAGCTCAGCTGAAAGCATACAACACAGATATTGCTTTTTTACAAGAGACCCATCTTAAACTTCAAGACCAAGCTAGATTGAGGGCGAACTGGATAGGACAAACTTTTCACTCGTCATAGTCGTCGAAATCTAGAGGAACATCTATTATTATTCGCAAAGGCATTCCATTTAAACCCAAAACTACCTTAACAGATCAGGACAGGAGATAATTGATAGTTACCGGGGAGATCCATGCTGCCCCAATTACCTTGGTAAACATATATGCGCCCAACTTTGACAACCGGCACTTTTTCAATAAAATCTTGAATATAATTGCAGAATATAACTACCAAAATGTCATAATCAGCAGGGATTATGAAATCCAAAATTAGCGAACGTCTAAACACATATATAAAATACACAAACATAACAGAGGTCTGGAGGATTGAAAATCCGACCGGCAGGGATTACTCGGTCTATTCTATGGTACACAAGACATACTCATGAATAGATTATTTCCTGGTGGTTACAAAACTAATACCCCACACTTCTAAACCAAAATACCACACAAATACGATCTCAGATCATTCCCCAATAACTTTTTTTCTAAAAATGGAAGGATGACTAAGAACAAACCATTTTGGAGGAACAATCCTCAAATTTTAAAAGACCCACAAGGGAGTACATATTTAAAAGAGCAAATTGACCTTTTTTTCAAAATAAACTACACGCCAGACATATCACCTACACTATTATGGGAATCTTTTAAAGCATTCATTCGAGGCGTGATAATTTCATATCAAGCTTTTCAAAATGAGAAAAATAAGAATGAACAAAGACAGTTAGAAGAACAATTTAGACAACTGGACATAGAAAACGCTAAAGACCCCTCTACGGATTAACATAATAGAATAATAATACTGAAATTCAAATTAAATAAATTATTATCAGAGAAAGTCATAAGATTATTACAAATTACAAAACAGGAACACTTTGAATTTGGTGATAAGCCCCACAAACTTCTGGCACGTCAGTTAAAAAAATGAGAAAAGGATCACACAATTTTAAAGATTAAATCAGACAAAGGGGAAGTATTGACCTTGCCGAGTGATATTAATTAAAGGTTTGCACAATTTTACGAGAATCTGTATACATCTAAAACGATAATGGACACCAACAAAATTACAGAGTTCTTGGATAATTGTAACCTTCCTAAATTAGAATTGCAGGAACAAGAGGAATTGGGAGCACAAACCTCAAATAAGGAAATAGAAGAAACAATAATCTCATTAAAAAATGGAAAAAACACCAGGTCCCGATGGATTTAGTAATGAATTCTATAAAAGTTTTGATGACGTATTTACTCCTTGCCTACAGAAAATGTATACTTATGCCTTCAAAGAACAAATACTACCTGAAACACTAGCAGAATCCATGATCACACCAATACTCAAGAAAGATGTGGAAGAACCTGGATCATACAGAGCTATTGCATTGTTAAACACAGATCAGAAGATATTAGCAAAAATACTAGTTAGAAGACTAAGTAAATATGCTAGTAAATTAATACATCCAGATCAAACGGGGTTTATCCCTAAGAGACAATCATTTAATAATTTGAGACGTCTGCTCAATATAATGCATTCACACCAAACGGAAGATCAAAAACTGTCAATCATATCGTTGGATGCAGAGAAAGCATTCGATCAGGTCGAATGGGAATATATGGTCAGGGTATTGCAAGAATCTCAACTGGGAGAGAATTTTATTCTATGGATTAAATTACTATATATAAAGCCAACGGGCAGAATATTAACTAACAATAATTTATCTATGAAATTTAATTTGTCAAGGGGTAATAGACAAAGATGTTCATTATCACCATTGTTATTAGACCTCATAATTGAACCCCTAGCGGAAATAATTAGATCTCATCCGAATATCCATGGAGATAAAACAAAATATTCCAACAATAAAATATCACTATACGCTGATGATGTGCTATTGTACATCACAAAACCTCATATTACTATCAAATATTTTAAAATTAATAGAGGACTTCGGATCATTCTCAGGATATAGAATAAATTGGAATAAAAGTTAAATCATGTCAATACAACTGAAAGACTCTACGCATCTTTAACAGTTTCCTTTCAAAATAGCTACGGAAAAATTTAAATACTTGGGCATCGAAATTACTAGAAGATATCAAGATATGTTTGACAAAAATTATAACCCTCTACTTAAGAAACTATATAACTTGATTAAATTTTGGAAAATACTTCCGATGTCCTTAATAGGCAGAATAAATGCCATAAAAATGATTATTCCACCACAAATTTTATACCTGTTCCAATCTATTCCAATATATTTACCCAAAAAATATTTTTAAAAACTGGACTCAGATATCACAAATTTTATTTGGGATTATAAATCCCACAGAATACAAAGAGCTCATCTGAATAAACACAAAGTAGTAGGGGGATTAGTACTCCCCAACATTATGTATCACTACTGGTCTGTAAATATTAGAAACATGATCCAATTGCTGGATGACTCTCCCCAGCAACCGGACTGGACGATTATGGAGAAAGAGGATTGCTCTCCTTATAATATTGGAGCAATCCTTCTCTCTCCAATATAGATGAATGATATAAATTACAACATTAATCCAATTATATACAGTACAATTAGAATTTGGAAACAAATAAAACACAATTTAAAATTAAGAGATTTATCTCTCTTATCTCCTATCGGGAAAACCCCCTCATTTAAACCTTCAGCTACAGATAAAGCATTTATACAATAGGAAAGAGCTGGAATTAAAATCTTCAGAGATGTGAATTGAATTGGGAAAACTATTATCATTTAAAGAAATACAACTAAAATACAATTTGGGAAACAGTCAGTACTTTAAATATTTCCAAATCTGTGACTATCTGAAAAAATATGCACAAGATTACCACAATATTCCTCCAGACTTACTGGAAGAAGTAATGAATACAAAGGCAGAATCAGCAAACCTAATATCATATATAGATAATATTATTCCAAATGCAGAAATACCAACAACAGATGGTATCAGGAGAGACCGGGAAAAATAATTAAGTATAAAAATTCCCAAAGAAAGGTGGGAAGAATATTTATTAAATGTGCATAAATGTTCAATTAATGTAAGACACACCTTAATACAATTTAAAATCTTACACAGATTATACTATTCAAAAACTAAAATAAGTCAGCTTCTTCCCAACGTCACACCTATATGTGATAAATGTCAATGTCAAGAAGCTAATATAGCACACTCATTTGTCTTTTGTACAAAAATTCAAACATTTTGGACTGAAATGTTTGAAATTTTCACAACAATATTTAAAATAAAACTGACTCCAAAAGCAGACTGGATTATCTTTGGGATATCGGAAGATAGCCCTGAATTAAATGTGTTTCAAAAGACTCTATTTGAATATGGCTTAATAACTGGAAAAAAGCTAATCTTAAAATTCTGGAAACATTCTCCTATACCAACAGTTAACATGTGGATTTCAACTATGTTGGAAACACTACACTTGGAAGATATGAGACTGCGACTAGCAGGAAAATCAGACTGTTTCTATAAGACATGGTCTGCATTTATAAATCTATTACAAGGATAAGGTGCAAGAATACCTCAAAAAAGTACCAGTGTCGGGTCTTGGTAAAGGGGGAAGAAAAACTGTCAAGTTGGTAGATTCCTTTTGTGAGATGTTTATAATAAAGTAACTGGCTTTTCTACTTTCTTTCTCTATCTTTCCCTTTTTCTTTTTTTTCCTCTCCAGGGTCTATATCTTAATCTCTTCAAGGGTTTCCTTTCCCTCTGTCACTCTTTTGCACTTTCAAATCTCTTTTTCACTTTTCTATTTTCTTTGCTGGTATTTCTCTCTCTTTTCTCTCTTTTCTAAAGCCTTAAAAGAATTAAGGGGTACAATGACTGTAATACAATATAAGGGATGTACGCTGATGTAACTTATGGTACCTCTAATAAATGAATATATAAAAAATAAATATATTTGTTTCAGAATGCTTCAATCTACAATAACTGAACATTTCTTTCAGTTCTCTTAATTTTTAAGAAATTTATGGGCTTTTGACTGTCCTCGATCACAACTTTTGTGTTAAGTCAATAGAAAAGCAACAGGAAACAAGTTGCTAATTTCCGAGTATGGAAGTGGCCATAACTTTTTTAATACTGAAGATATGAAAGTGAATTAGGTGTTAAATTAAACTTATTTTTATGCTTCATCTGATGGGATAAATTGCAGACTTGATTTTTAAAATCTCAAAATTTTGTAACATTGCTACTAATGGACAAGCACACCCAGGTCTCGTTGCATCTCCCATTTTCCAAATCTGACGCCATTAATATGCCTTCCTGTTCTTGCCACTAAAGTGGATAACCTCACATATATCTACATTATACTGCATCTGTAACTCACCCAACCTATCCAAGTCACCCTACAGCCTCATACCATCCTCATCGCAACTCACACTACCATCCAGCTGAGTGTCATCCGCAAACTTGGAGATGTCACATTTAATTCCCTCGTCCAAATTGTTAATACATATATTGTAAATGACTCGGGTCCCAGCACAGAACCTTGCACCACCCAACTAGTCACTGCTTTCTTTCATTCATCTATTCTATATATTCCCACATCACCGTCTGTATATCTCGTTTCCATTTCCACTTACCCTACTTAGGTTTCTTTAATGCAGAGCAGACCACATTGTTTACACCGAACATGGTTAATTAGACTGGAAGAAATACAGTTGCGACGCCATTTTACTTGGAACATATTTTTATCATGGGTTGTCGAAATGGAGGGCTGACAGAACAGAGGTTGTCCAGTGAAACTGGAATAAGGGCAGAGCGATTCTCTCAGGGCCCTCGGGGAAATATCGACTATCAACAATGCCATTGAATCTACATTAGCATAAAATGTTTTCTGGTCCATTGCTGACAATCAAACAACTATGGCAGCATCAGTTAGTGGGACAACTCATCCCAACCCTGTGAGGTAAGGGAAAAAAGTTAACTCTGTAAAAAAAAGTAAAAGTTAACTCTGTGAGGTAAGGGAAAATGGTATGGTAGCTATGGAAACTATGAGATTCAAAGAGGAGGAGTTACTGACACTTTTGAAAAATATAACAGTGGATAAGTCTCCAGGCCCTGACAGGATATTCCCTAGGACATTGAGGGAAGTTTGTGTAGAAATAGCAGGAGCTATGACAGAAATATTTCAAATGTCATTAGAAACGGGAATAGTGCCGGAGAATTGGCGTACTGCGCATATTGTTCCATTGTTTAAAAAGGGTTCAAAGAATAAACCTAGCAATTATAGACCTGTTAGTTTGACGTCAGTGGTGGGCAAATTAATGGAAAGGATACTTAGAGATAATAGATATAAGCATCTGGATAAACAGGGTCTGATCAGGAACAGTCAACATGGATTTGTGCCTGGAAGGTCATGTTTGACAAATCTTCTTGAATTTTTTGAAGCGGTTACTAGGGAAATTGATGAGGGTAAAGCAGTGGATGTTTTCTATATGGATTTCAGTAAGGCCTTTGACAAGGTTCCCCATGGAAGGTTGGTTAAGAAGGTTCAATCTTTGGGTGTTAATAGTAAGATTAAACGAGAACTTACCAGTTCGAAGTTTGATCATTATTTTATGAGGAGTAACGATGAGGGATTAAGTGAAGAAGCCCCGCCTGGCGCTAGAACGGCATACTTCAAAGCAGCGGCATGAAAAACACAGAACACAATAGCCGGAATAAGATAGTAAGGCTCATCATAGATTTAGAACTACCAGATGATCATTTAGTTTATGAGGGTGGGGAGTGGAGGGCACGTAATCCCTCATCGTTACTCCTCATAAAATAACGATCAAACTTTGAACTGGTAAGTTCTCGTTTAATCTTACTATTTTACTTCGGAGTCACGTGAGTGACTACGTGAAGATTTTGAAGCTTCTGTGTTTTTCATGTCATAGATTCATTCCATACGACAGTCCGGCTAGGTCAAAACATACATGAGTAAAAACCTTTTACCAGATCAGTTTTAGTTTTTTCATAAATCTTTTAATGATAAAAGAACATATAATAACCCCCTTTTTTTACATCTGGGGAAACCATTACAACGTGATAAAAGATATAAGTGATAACATAATCGATAATATCAATCGATAGTGAAACAAAGCAGGTGATTATAGTGAACCCAACACCGCGTGTCCAAAGCCTGTCATTGTGTGAACAGGTTTATTGTAGAACTTTGAAAAAGTTTCTTCTTTACACCACCCTGCGGTTTCTAAAATGAGTTCGAGTGGTATGTCCTGTAACTTCGCCGCGGACGTAGCTGCTGCCCTGGTGGAGTGAGATTTGAACACATCAGTGTCTACTCGTGCTAAAAGTAACACCTGTTTTAACCACCTTGAAATTGTTTGTACTGAAGCTTTTGTGTGTGGTTTCTTATGCGTAATCATTAATGTTTTTTCATCACCTTGAAGAGTTTTGGTAACTTTTATATATTGATTCAAATGTTTAACTACACACAACGTTGGATCAATAGGGTAAGCTTGAAACATTACCTTTGCTCCTGTTCTCCCTGGTCTGCTTTGTTTGATCAGATCGTAAACATAAAACACAATGTTATCTGCAGCCACATGCATACAGTCTAAACGTAGCATTTGCAATGTTTGCACCTTTTTTGCTGAAACCAATGCCATTAACATTACTAATTTAAATGTTAACTTTTCCAATGATAAAACTTCGATTGGAGTCCATTGCCTAAGTAAAGTAAGTACAATGCTGACATCCCAAATTTCTGTATATCTTGGTTTGGGTGGATTTTTGTTAAAGATTCCTTTCATAAATCTGGATATTAATGGATGTGATCCAATTGATTTCTGGTCAGAGATTTGTCCTAAATAAGATGATAAAGCACTACATGTACTATTAATGGCACTATAACTTAAGTGCTGCTCAAAATGCAACTCCAATATGTTTGCAATGTTCACAGTATGATAGGATATATTTGATTGTCTACAACAATTTTCCCATTTCTTTATATGTGTCATATATTGTCTCTGAGTGCTATCTCGCCATGATGCGACTATAACATCCATAGTTCTATCCGACAATCCAAGCTCTTGTAGTGGTCTGGTCAAAACCTGCAGATTAACAAATTCATATAAGCATGTAATGGATGAATTTCTTTAGTTACCGGTTTTATTAACAAATCACTGCTGCTAGGAATTGACATATATGGTTCTTTAATCATGTTTAACATCAATGGGAACCATGGTTGTGTCGGCCAATTTGGAATCACCAATAATCCTGTGGCAGAATCTTGTTCTATTTTCTTAAGACATTGCTGAACCGGAGCAAATGGCGGGAAAGCATAAAAGAACATATTCCCCCATTGTAGTGAAAAAGCATCTACTGCTACTGCAACTGGATCTGGTTCCCAAGACACATATTTAGGCAATTGATGATTTAATTCTTGATGCAAACAGATCAATGTCTGGTAATCCATATTGAATCACAATTTTACTGACAATTACTGGGTTCAACATCCATTCTGTGTTGTCTTTAAACACCCTTGATCTATTGTCTGCCACCACATTGTCTTTACCTGGGATATAATTTGCCGAAATCCAAATTTGGTTCTTAATACACCACTGCCATATCTGATTGACCAGACAATCACATGATACCGATCTGACTCCACCCATGTGATTAATATATGCAACAGCTGTTTTATTGTCTAATTGTATCAGTACATGCAGATTCTTTTTAGTAGAACAATAGGCTTTTAATCCATAAAACGCCCCCAATAACTCTAAATAGTTAATACCATATGTTTGGAGATACATTTCCTCTTGGACAGTCCATCTGCCCCCACAACTGGTAAATGAATCTGTCGCCCCCCCCCCCCCCCCCCCCCCCCCCCCATCCGCGAGCACTAGCATCTGTTTGTAAAAATACTTCAGGCTGTTGTATTAAAATGTTTTTAGTAGCTTGTGGGACATTTTCAATCCACCATTGCAATTCCAATAAAGCTTCTTTTGTTAATTGCATAGGCCTATCAAAATGGCCTGCTCTCTTTTTTAGAGCTCTTATTTTGTCTCTTTGAAGGTTTTGGTAATGTAATGGACCAAATTCTACTGCACGAAATGCCGCTACTACTTTACCAATAACCTTTGCTACTTCCCGGATGGAGGGATAAGGTTTGTGAATGAGACCCCTACAGGTCACTAAAATGTCATCAATCCTATCTGTTGGCAAAGTTACTAACATAGTAACTGAGTTAATCACAAACCCCAAATAGTTAATTGCCTGTGCTGGCTGCAGCTGGGACTTTATTGGATGAATCAATAAACCTAACTTCTCAAATAAAGTTTTAGTTGCTGATACTGATTTTCCAGCTGATTCCTGATTACTACTGATAATTAAAATGTCATCCAGATAAGCCATAATGATGTGCTCTTAATTGTGCTAAAGCTGGTTTCAACAGCTTTGTGAAGAGCCTGGGAGCTGAACTTAACCCATTTGGTAAAGCTTTGAATTGCCACAGCTGTCCCAGCCAAATAAATTTTAAATACCTTCGAAAAAATTGATGTATTGGTACTGAATAGTACGCATCCTTTAAATCAATTGTAGCCATATAACAACCTGCTGATATCAAATGTATTGTATTGTTGAACTTTTCCATCTTAAAATGTTTATACTCGACAAATGTATTAAAGTTTGTAAGGTCCAGAATAATTCTGCAACCACCATCTTTTTTACTTCTTGGAAAGATATTTGACACAAATTGATGTTTATGTTCAACAGTTTTTTCAATAACACATTTTTTGAACAATTTGTCAATTTCCACATTAATTTCTGCCTCTTCAATAGCAGAAAACATGAAACCATAAGCAGGTTTATTTTGTACCGGAGAGTTAACACCTTCTTTAAATGTTATAGTAGCTCCTGAAACTGTTTGTATAATAAACCGATCAGATGTGATGGCAAGCCATTCATCATAAAACATTTGTAATCTTCCTCCAACTGGAGATTTGGCCACAGTTTCTTTAAGAATAGAATAATTTTTTTGTACCTCTCCATATGAATGTGGTGGTCTCCTTCTCCCCGTATATGGGTGAACATTAGGCTGTGTCGGGTGGTAATATTTTCTTATCATATTCCTGCCTCTGTTTCCAAACTCAAATCCCCTCCTTGACGAAAAATACCTTTTTTGTCCAAAAACGAAAGGTCTCATGTGGCTAATATTTCTCTTATTTGTTTAGGCAGGTTCTCTCCAAATAGATAACCAGTAGCTTGAACACCACTTGATCGACACAGGCCTGCAAACCTTGGATGAAATATGGCCCTTATCCCAATTTTCCTCATACAATTAATTTCATAGAAGGAATTGCACAATAAGCCCAAGGTATCTTTTTGGATTTTAACCATTTCCGACCCTTCCATTTGCCTTCCAAAAGCAGTAATGGCAGCTGAAATCAGTTTGAGGATTCTTTGAAATCTTATTTCTTGTCCTCTCATGCCTGGAGTCATAGGTGTCCATATAGACGGATTAACCGTAGGTACCTTCAATGAGGTGCAATTTTCCGGTGTTTTATATAATTCTGCTGTTTCAACCATCACAGAATCTTGAAGTTGGTGAGATACCATATAATTAATACTGGCAGCTAGATTTTCTTACATAGCCTCACCACTTCCTTCAGGTATAGCAAAATCTTTTGCCATATCAGGCACATCTGGCCTCTTCTTTTTTTATTTGTGGTGTGCACTCATAATCCACATCACCACTTGCAGGGTCTGACTTTTGCAGCCCTGATACACCTGGAATTATATCCAATGAGACTTCCTCCACCCTTGATCCTGGGTCTGGAGTTTCAAATTCCCAATTTGGCACATAGCCATATTCTGGATATTCAAACCCCTCAGGGTCATTCTGGGAAATTTCTGGGTACTGTGACCCTTGTCTCATAATATTTTGGAGCCCTCTCTCCATATGTTCCATTTTAACCCATATAGCTTTATTATCCGGAGGACTTTCATTATCAGAGTCATCATCAGAAACCACGGGCCTCACGGATTTCTATTTACTTTCTCTAGGAACATTTTCCTCCGTGGTTTGCATTGCTGGAGAAATTATAGTCTCACTAATGGGTGAATCAGCGGCCACCGGTATCGGAACCGGATCCGCACTAATCTCTTGTCCCGACTCTTTAGCTTCTCCCCGGGACGATCTTTTTACCCGCGAAATTTTCCTTTGAGACTTCTCCATTTTCTTTTTTATTATCTGGCTAAATCAGTACGCCAGTGTGACTCTGATTTTGAATTTTACTTTCACTTTTGCTGGTTCTACCAGCGTGACGTCTTTTTTAGAACGTCCCCTATTTTCCTTGCACTTACCTGCGGGTCCGTTCCGGCCGCTACGAGGAGCTGCGCTCTGCAGCTCTTGCTTCTGCCGTCAGCGTCGACGTAATGCCGTTCTAGCGCCAGGCAGGGCTTCTTCATGTAGTCACTCACGTGACTCCGAAGTAAAATGTCGGAGTAGCAAGATGGATTCAACAGTAGCTGAATGGGAGATGTCAGAGAGTAATGGTGGATGGCTGTTTGTCAGGTTGGAAGCCGGTGACCAGTGGGGTGCCTCAGGGATCTGTGTTGGGTCCACTATTGTTTGTCTGTACATCAATGATCTGGATGATGGGGTGGAAAATTGGATAAGTAAGTATGCAGATGATACTAAGATAGGTGGTGTTAATGAAGTAGATTTTCAAAGTCTACAAGAAATTTGGGCCATTTAGAAAAGTGGGCTGAAAGATGGCAGATGGAGTTTAATGCTGATATGTGTGAAGTGCTATATCTTGGCAGGACAAATCAAAATAGGACATACATGGTAAATGGTAGGGAATTGAGGAATGCTGTGGAACAGAGAGATCTAGGAATCACTGTGCATAGTTCCCTAAAGGTGGAATCGCATGTAGATAGGGTGGTAAAGAAAGCCTTTGGTGTGCTGGCCTTTATAAATCAGAGCATTGAATATAGGAGTAGGGAAGTAATGTTAAAATTGTACAAGGCATTGGTAAGACCAATTCTGGAGTATGGTGTACAATTTTGGTGGCCTAATTATAGGAAGGATGTCAACAAAATAGAGAGAGTAGAGAGGAGATTTACTAGAATGTTGCCTGGGTTCCAGCAACTATGTTACAGAGAAAGGTTGAACAGGTTAGGTCTTTATTCTTTGGAGCACAGAAGGTGAAGGGGGGACTTGATTGAGGTCTTTAAAATGATGAAAGGGATGGACAGAGTTGACGTGGATAAGCTTTTCCCATTGAGGGCAGGGAAGATTCAAACAAGAGGGCATGACAAGAGAATTAAGGGACAGAAGTTTAGGGGTAACGTGAGGGGGAACTTCTTTACTCAGAGGGTGGTGGCTGTGTAGAATGAACTTCCAACAGAAGTGGTGGAGGCAGGATCGATTTTAACATTTAAAAATAAAGTGGATAGGTATATGGATAGGAAGGGAATGGAGGGGTATGGTCTGAGTGCAGGTAGATGGGACGAGGGGAAAACAAATGGTCGGCATGGACTGGAAGGGCCGAGAGGGCCTGTTTCCGTGCTGTAATTGTTATATGGTTTATGTTATATGGTTAACCACTGAACCCCAGAGAAAAGTGGGAGGGGCTTTCACATCAGGCTCAGAAAGCAGAAATGTTTCGCACTGGAGATTCGTGCTCTGAGAATTTAACAGGGCACCATGTATTCCTCTCAATGGGCGAAAATCGTTGGCGTGCTAATTCAACATGGAGATACTCAGCAGTAGTACATCTGCGTTGGATTTTGTTTGGACAGTGATGGAATATACACGCAATGGAAATTAAAAATATAAGCGTCGCGGACGTAAGGGAAAAGCGTTAATCCAACTTGTAGGCGCTTCCTGAAAGGTTCATTGCACCGCAATTTGGGATTTGATGTAATAGTCAGTTCGGCCGTAATCGGACTGACGAAAGGTACGGGTTTATGAAAATTACACTAATAGTATGGTGTCACTAATTATCCTGGATGCGATCTTGCGCGTTATAAATTAACGTTGAAATGATCCTCGGTTTAGAGTGCATTATGCATTACGTTGTCGGCCAGCGTAATTGTCAACCAATCCTACCATCCACTCCGACAATGACAACCGAGGCGCACCAGTAGTGGAGGCTTGTCACTTCTAGATGCCTGAAACATGAGGTCGAAGGTTAGATCTATCACAGCGGAAGCTCGGCACAGATTTTTCCCTTTTCACTTAGTATGGCCGTATGGTAACTCACATTTCACTGTTCCTTAATTGGAACATGTGACTGTAAATTGACCTTGAAACCGTGAATATTAGGGCATGCTCTCGGGAAAGAAAGGAACGCTGTATGTTATTTTATCATGTTGCCTTTTCTCCCAGTGCTCAGCACTGCCGTTGTTTTTCAGAAGTCACGGGCATTGAGGCGATCAACGTAGCTAATAGAACGGGACCTTTACCTGAAGCGTTTGAGAGACAATATCACGTGTGTAGGGGCCGCTTCAACATATTCCCCGGAGGTCTCGTGGTTAGAATTCGGCGCTTTCACCGCCGCGGCCCGGGTTCGATTCCCGGTTAGGGAAACGCTCTTTTGCCATTCATATAACTGGAAAAGTCCCACGTTGAGCAACGCCTGCGACGATCTCTCCAACATACAGTATATTCCAATGCAGGAGATGCCATTGTAAACGCAGGAGGTGCAATCTATGATATTTCACCTTCTCCATTTCGACAATTCATAATCAAAACACGTTCCAAATAAAATGGTGACACAACTGTATTTCTTACAGTCTAATTTACTGTGTTTGGTGCAAACAATGTTGTCTGCTCTACATTAAATAAACCGATTTATTTTGTTTGCACAACACATCCTTTTAGAGCGTTGGAGCAAACCTCGGCTTCCTGTTCCGTGCCACTTTAGTATCTTCTCGATCCACTTTTGCCGTCTCCCCTATATCTTTTAGAAGCAAAGTGCAAGAGAAGATCGAAGATCGGTAGGTCTTCCGCACTCAATATCCAAGTCTCAAAGTTTGCTAACTCACGCTTCCTTTCCGTTTGGATAATAGCTCGGCACTTCCACCTGCCATGATCACACTAATGTCTCGTAATGATATTATTCATTTCTAAAGGTGAGCTGTCAGTCTTGTTCGATCCAGAGATAAAGAAATCCCAACCTATCCAGTCTGTCACTATTGAAATTCTCCAGTCCTGGCAAAATGATGATCGTATTCTGCCGCTCTCCACTTAATTATATCCTTCCTAAGATATTCTGACCTAGACAATATTCCACACAACATTTCACCAACGTCCTGTATCGAATATTAAGCACTCAATTTCACTTGATGTCAAGCAGTTCCGTCGGTCCTCCGTGATGAATGTTTGGCGTTTTTTAATTAAACTCCACTTGAAATCAGCTGGGTGCGACCACTGTTGTAAAATAAACACAAATCAGAAACTCAATGAAGGGAGGGTTGTCCTATCTTCCCCACTCAGACTCGCATTGATTGCAAACATATTCGGCATCAACGAGAAGGAGTACACTGTATAGTGAAAGGCTTTGATGCAGTGGATGTGGAGTGGATGTGGAGAGGACGTTTCCACCAGTAGGGGAGTCTAAGATTAGAGGCCATAGCATCAGAATTGAAGGAAGTACTTCTAGGAAGGCGATGAGGAGGAGATTTATTTGTCAGGGGTTGGCGAATCTGTGGAATTCTTTGCCATAGAAGGCTGCGGAGGCCAGGTCAGTGGATATTTTAAAGGGGTAGATAGATAGATAGATAGATAGATAGATAGATAGATAGATAGATAGATAGACAGACAGACAGACAGACAGACAGACAGACAGACAGACAGACCGACAGACAGACAGACAGACAGACAGACAGACAGACAGACAGACAGACAGACAGACAGACAGACAGACAGACAGACAGACAGAGACAGATTCTTCATTAACATAGAAAACGTAGAATATAGGTGCAGGAGGCCATTTGGCCCATCGAGACTGCACGGCAGAATGAGTTTATGGGTAGAATCTTGCAGTTGTATAAGACGTTGATGAGACTGCATTTAGAATATTTTGTTAAGTTTGGGCATCGTATATTGTCAAAGATATTGTCAAGCTTGAAAGGGTTGAGAAAGATTTACGGGGATTTTGCCAGGACTAGGGGGTGTCAGCTGTAGGGAGAGGTTGAGTAGGCTGGGTCTCTATTCCATGGAACGAAAGTGGATCGGCGGCGATCTTATTGAGGTGTACAACATCATGAGAAAGAAAGATCGGGCAGATGAGCAAAGTCTCATTCAAGAGTAAGTGCATCGAGCACCAGAGGACATACGTTTCCTCCTGACCTTTCCCCCTGAAGAATGTAAATAACAACACTCACAAGAACCTTTCTACTTTATTTTTCAACAGTGCCACGTGGAAGTACCTGGGATGAAATTGTTAATGGGTAGATGTAAATGGATTGGGTTAGTGTCTGGGAACAGTAGTTCAAGGTCTCAAAATAAACTAAATATAGATTCAAAAAGATGGAGTAACTAAGCGGGTGGCGTTACTAGTCGAGTCTTTCTTCGGTCTGAAGAAAGGATCTCGATCCGAAACGTCACTCATTCCATCTCCCAAGAGATGCTGCCTGTCCCGCTGAGTTACTCCAGAATGTTCGGCTCGGTTCGGTGTTGGGGCCGCAACCGTTTATCATATATATTAATGATTTGGAAGAGTGAATTAGGAGCAACACTAGCAAGTTTGCGGATGACACAAAGCTGGGTGGCAGTGTGAACTGTGAAGAGGATGTTAGGAGGTTGCAGGGTGACCTGGACAGGTTGAGTGAGTGGGCAGATGCGTGGCAGATGCAGTATAATATAGATAAATGTGAGGTTATCCACTTTGGCGACAAAAACAAGGGGGGAGATTATTATCTCAATGGGGTTAGGTTAGGTAAGGGGAGTGTGGGAGGGGGTTTCACATCAGGCTCAGAAATCAGAAATATTTTGCACTGGAGATTCGTGATCTGAGAATTTAACAGGGCACCATATATTCCTATCAATGGGCGAAAATCGTTGGCGTGCTAAATCAACAGCGAGATACTCAGCAGTAGTACATCTGGGGTACACAAAAGGCTGGAGAAACTCAGCGGGTGCAGCAGCATCTAAGGAGCGAAGGAGATAGGCGCGTTTCGGGTCGAGACCCTTCTTCAGTTCCTTCTTTAACACAGTAGTACATCTGGGTTGGATTTTGTTTGGACAGTGATGAAATATGGTGGAGGCGGATGTCCTTGTACATCGGTCATTGAATGTTGGCGTGCAGGTACAGCAGGCAGTGAAGAAAGCTTATGGAATGTTGGCCTTCATAACAAGAGGATTTCAGTAACGGAGTAAAGAGGTTCTTCTGCAGTTGTATATGGCTCTGGTGAGACCACATCTGGAGTATTGTGTACAGTTTTGGTCTCCCAATTTGAGGAAGGACATCCTTGTGATTGAGGCAGTGCAGCGTAGGTTCACGAGATTGGTCACTGGGATGGCGGGACTGTCATATGAGGAAAGATTGAAAATACTAGGCTTGTATTCACTGGAGTTGAGAAGGATGAGGGGGATCTTATAGAAACATATACAATTAAAAAAAAGGACTGCACAAGCTAGATGCAGGAATAATTTTACCAATGTTGGGCGAGTCCAGAACCAGGGGCCACAGTCTTAGAATAAAGGAGAGGTCATTTAAGACTGAGGTGAGACAACACTTTTTCACTCAGAGAGTTGTGAATTTATGGAATTCCCTGTCACAGAGGGCAGTGGAGGCCAAATCACCGGATGGATTAAGAGAGAGTTGGATAGAGTTCTAGGGGCTAGTGGAGTTAAGGTATATGGTGAGAAGGCAAGCACGGGTTATTGATAGCGGACGATCTGCCATGATCACAATGAATGGCGGTGCTGGCTCGAAGGCCCAATGGCCTCCTCCTGCACCTATTTACTATGTTTCTATGTTTCGTCTATGTAATGTTGCGTCTACCTACGGTTGAAACCAGAATCTGCGGTTCCTTCTTACATCCTCCACATAAACTATTTCATCGTATCGTGTGTTGTTGAGTGATATTTTTGTCCTACCTTTCTGCAGCTGCAACCTCGTGAAACATATTTAAATTTAGAAATATTATTCGCAATCGTACTTTACAGTTCCTTTATTCTCTACGTGCTCAATTGGTGCATGTGCAATGAACGACCACCCTCGTGATTGTTATCGTATAACATCACACGGGAGCAAAATCCGTAATAAATGTCCACAGGGAGGTAATCTCAATAACTCGTTCATATTTTTCTTGGGTTATAAATGTTCAGTGATTTAACCTCCCACTATAACACCTGTAAGCGTTGTACTGCATTTCCGAGGTCGCTTTGAAGGAGAAATGAGTCGCCTGCTACACCTGTCGGTTGAATATTATTATTACCCAATCCTGGCATCAATTGGAGTGCCCGGTATGTTACTTGACGGTTGAACGTGGGATAACCGTGACGACAATTGATTAGGATGCGATAATGTTGAAGATAAAGTGAAAGTAGCGTGACAAAATGTGCTAAATGCTAGGTTGCACCATGGGACGGGATTTTGGGTATAACCCGAAGTCACTGTAGTTATTGTATGCTTTTAATATATTTCATCGTTTGCCGTTTGCTGGGACTGGTGTAGAATTGTTCTTGCATTATTGGTAAGAGTCAAGACAAGAGTCAAGGTTGTTTTATTGTCATATGTCCCGGATGGGACAATGAAATTCTTACTTGCTGCAGCACAACAGAATATGTGAATATGTAAACATTAGATATGGGGAAAAAATAAAAAGTTAAATAAATAACAAATATAGTGCAAATAACAAATAATAATATAGTCTTTAGCAGTTCAGAGCTCATAGCTTATTCGTTGTGTTTAATAGCCTGATGGCTATGGGGAAGCAGCTGTTCCTGAACCTGGACGTTACAGTCTTTAGGCTCCTGTACCTTCTTCCTGATGGCAGTGGTGAGATAAGTGTGCGGCCATGATGCCGCGGGTCCTTGGTGATTTGAGCTGCTGTGAAGTAACAGCCAAGTAAGCTGAGCGACAAAGGCTGCATCTGTTTATACCTCGGGCGATTGCATTTCTCGCATCTATTTTTGTCTCCGTCTGGTCTCCCATTTTATGGCTTTAAATTTTGTTAATTTTCAATGTGTCATTTACCGCATCGCGTGCAGGTAATCTCTATTATAAACCGCCCCCTTCAAACGTTGCAAACCCGGTAAACAAATGCCGATTCGGAAGGTGCGCCACATTAACACTGATTTTAGTCTGGTTGTTCATACTTCACTACCGTTCAAACCGTTTCTGAGTTGAATAATTCACTGTTAGGTGGATTGTTTGTTCGTGAGCGCAGTATCAGGGATCGCATTCAAACCGAGGGAAATCTCCGACCATGCCATCTTTTTCGCAATTTTAGGAAAGCAAGCAAAATAACAATATATACCCACCCATTACTCAACTAAAAGTACTTCTGTCCATATAATCACCATTGCTTCTTTCTTACTCCCCTAGTGAATCTACTGGCGATTGTGATCCTGTGCCGAGGAAAGTGCGGTCTCTCCAAATGCATCACTCGTTATCTGGTGGCCATGGCGGCGGCGGATCTCACGGTGGTTGTCTGCGAAGTGATTTTGAATCGGATTGCCGTTCTTTATTGGCAGAACTCATTCCTGTTCTACACTCCAGTGTGCAGGTTTATTCTCTTCCTGTCCGCCGCGGCCGTAGACTGTTCCGTTTGGTTCACGGTCGCATTCACATTTGATAGGTTTGTGGCCATCTCCAAACAGAATCTGAGATCCAGATACTGCACCGACAGAACCGCGGCGGTGGTTATGGTGACCCTATGTACCTTCTTCTGTTTACAGAACGCTCCCTGGCCTTTCGCTTATAATTCTTTGGGTTTACTGTGGGGCTGCCGAATCGGATCGGACTTCTATTACCTGCCCGCATGGATCGCATTTTCTTGGACCGAGCCGTTGTTGACCCCAGTGATTCCATTCTGTTTGATTTTGTTCTTTAATGCGCACACGGCGAGACGTATTTTAATGGCCAATCTGGTCCGCAGGAGGCTCCGCGATCTCAGTCGTGGAGACACGGAGACGGAAAGCCGTAAACGGTCTATAATATTACTCTTTGCAATCTCCAGCAGCTTTATCCTGCTCTGGATCACAACTGTATCTTATTTTGTTTTCTATCGATGTGTCCTCGGATTTTGGATGCGAGGTTTCACAAACCGATTTGCAACATTTGAAAAAACTGGAGTTCTGCTGCAGCTGCTGAACACCTGTACAAACACACTGATTTACACCGTCACCCAGGGGAAGTTCAGAGAGCAGCTCCTTCACGCACTTCAATGGCCCGTCGCGCTAACTGGAAAGTTAGTGAAACATAACAAATCATGTTTAAAATGACATCAGGTAACAAGTCTTCCCGGGTGTGACTTTATGGATCGATGGTTAAGAGGGAGCGTTGAACGAAAATCTCACCTATCTTTCCAAAACATTTCAGAAAATTGTCCCTCATGTTTCGGCGGCTCCACCGCGACCCAGACCCGTAGCCTGCTGTTTAAAATGAACACCGCAGGTTTCCCTGTTGCTTTACGGGTAGGGCGGTCGGCGGGGACCCGATGTTCACTTCTACCGGAGCCAACGTCCAGTATTTCCAGTTGAACATTTCCGCGACATCTCTGATTTCCTTTCAATCCAGCGGCTCTAAATGCCCAAACCTCTAAGTTTCCCTATGCGTTCCACGTCCTTCGCACTTTAATTCTTCGAAGCACTCCGTGATTACTCATGTGGGTGCCCAACTCAAAAAAATTACTTGATGACATTAAAGTAGAGTGCGTCTCCCACATTCCAGCAGCAACATTCAACTAAACGGGAGTTTCATTATATTCTTGGTGCTCCCTTTCAACAGAACCCGTAATTCCCATTTAGAGGCGCTTTCGGATTACATTACACTAAGCAGCAGATGGAAGTAACGAGAATTGCTGATGTTCATACAAGCCAGTGTAGCTACATAATCTATATTTTTAGAGGAAGGAGATATTGACATTCTACGGATTTTACCGCGGTAATGTGCATAGATACGATTGATGTGCAGAAGATCTGACGGTGTATGCACCTAAATGCCCCATCTCCCATGTAGAGGTTGGCCCTATCGCTCTCTCTTTTCTGCTGAAAGGATACTGTCTGGTTATATAACCCAATCTTTGCAATATTACACGTTATATCTGAACATTCAAATTCAGGAAGCAATTGTGGACCAGATTGACGAATCCTGACAGACTCTCACGACATTCACATAACACCTGGAAAAAATGACGCGTGGTTCTGTGAGGTATTGTCAGAATTTTGCCAGTGACACAGGGTAAGTTACCTTCCTAGAGTCCAGATTGTTTTATTATCCTCTGTTAATGAAAAGCGTACTCGCAGCACCACAACAGACAAGTAAACATCGTACTGTGCAAAACAAAAAAGAATATAAAACAATGCCGCCCCTCCACACGCCATCCACCACCGCCAAACGAAACTGTTCTACTGAGTCCACATCTCCGCAGTAGATTTCTCAAGTGCATATTTATCTGCAGTTGGCTCAATTGACTTACTCAATGAGACTTTGACCAGTAATAGACAATAGACAATAGACAATAGACAATAGGTACAGGAGTAGGCCATTCGGCCTGTCGAGCCAACGCCGCCATTTAATGTGATCATGGCTGATCATCCCCAATCATTACCCCGTTCCTGCCTTCTCCCCATAACCGCTAACTCCGTTATCTTTAAGAGCCCGATCTCGCTCTCGCTTGAAAGTATCCACAGAACCGGCCTCCACAGCGCTCTGAGGCAGAGAATTCCGCAGACTCACTATTCTCTGCGTGAAAAAGTTTCCTCATCTCCGTTTTGAATGGCCTACCCCTTATTCTTAAACCGTGGCCCCTTGATTCTAGACTCCCCCAACATCGGGAACATGTTCCATGCCACGAGCGTTTCCAAAGCCTTACTAAACGTATGTTTCAATAACATCCTCTCTCTTCTTTCTAAATTCCAGAGTATACAAGCCATCCCGGGAAATAACCTTACGCGGCACTCCGTCAATAGCAAGAATGTCCTTCCTCAAATTATGGCACCTGTAATGTTAGGACTCCTGTCTTGGAGTCATATTGTAATGTTATTTCCCGCTTCATTATCAATAGTTGTTGAAATGTGTTCCACGATATGCCGATTTACATTAAACCGTGACTTCGGGAAGGAAGCGGTCGCTCTCGCAGAATATGTTCCAGATTAGTTGTTCGTTCGTTTTGACATGCTCTGCAAGGTCCCGTTAAACAGCTCGCAGAACTCATATTACACAGGAATTAAAAGCCCATGACAGACATATAGCTTTTTCTCTTGTTATCAATTAAACAAATACGTAATATTTCAGATAATGTTTATATTGTAATCAATCCCTTTATCTCAGGAGGTTGCAGGCAGTTCCTTGTGACAGAAGAAAACGAATTTACAGTACTTCATGGAAATTATGGAATTTGCCCTGAATCGTTGACAAATGTTCATTTCAATATCGATTCAAATTGATTTGTTCGATGTTCCCTTTGACATTAAAGACTGAAGTCTGCTCAACACCAAATATCTAATCTTGTTCTCCGAGTGTTCCTCTCACTATTGTCTTACAATGGATGGGCGTTTATCAGTGTTCAGGATTGTATTGGTTGAATACATTTTAAGCGCCGATTGACGAATAACTATTGGTGTAATCAGAAGGGAACCCGTCACGTTCATTTGCTGCTCTGAATCCATAATAACAGCTGAGAGGGCAGAAGAGTAACCACCTGGAACATTGACAGCTGCTTTTGTCTTACAATGGATGGGCGTTTATCAGTGTTCAGGATCTGAAGAAAGGTCTCGACCCGAAACGTCCCCTATATCCTTCGCCCCTTAGATGCTGCTGCACCCGCTGAGTTTCTCCAGTCTTTTGTGTAACCCGCCCCCCCCCCCCTCCCTTCAGGATTGTATTGGTTGAATACATTTTAAGCGCTGATTGACGAATAACTATTGGTGTAAATCAGAAGGGAACCGGCACGTTCATTTGCTGCTTTGAATCCATAATAACAGCTGAGAGGGCAGAAGAGCTACCACCTGAAACATTGACAGCTGCTTCGGGGCTACCTCCTTGACCCACGCAGAACTGCCGGACTTTCCATCCCGCTGTGAAATTCACTTGGGTCAAATCCGATATCTCCCGAACGTATCTTAATTTCACGGCCTCCATCACAGGAGATAGACTATCGACGGGCATCTACTATAAACCGACTGACTCCCACGTCTTTCTAGACGACTTTTCTTCACAACCTGCCTCCTGTAAAGACTCTACCCTCTACTCCCAATTCCTCCGTCTACGCCGCATCTGCGCCCACGATAAAGCGTTGCATATAGGCTGTGGGCCGAGGAGCTTTATTTTAATGTTTCGTGACCCAAGTCACAGAACTACATGAAATGTTAACATATTGTGTAAAAATATCATATAAAGCATCCCTGAAACTCGTCAAGAACAAGACGTGCCATTTTATTAAATTAGAGAAAAAACTGAAAATGCTCGGGTATTTTCAGTCCAATCAAAGCACGTTTAACATTGAGTTGTATGCCAGTTGGCCAATCACGCGCTTTGTTTCAGGCGAGCTAGGCAGGGAGCGCACAACATGGCAGAGAGGACTTCACTGATGCCTGTTTAACTGGAGATTCCGATGAAGGTTCTCTCTCGTTCTGTGGAATACATGTCGTGGAAACTTGCAGCAGGGAAATTGAATTTAGTGAGAAAAGCATTAAGAAGTCTGAAGAATGTGCAGCTAAGTGGTAGAAGTGGAAGAAAGTCTTGAAAGCAAAGTCGCTGCTGAAATGCTGCAACACAAAGTTGTGAAACCAGTCAAACTTTGTGAATCAACTGGAAGGTAAGATCTAAAGTCTGAATTTATGAAAATTAATCTGTATGGACGTTAAGTAATTTAATTGCACCCTTTATAATGTGAAAAAAATTAGATTTGGAGTCTGTACATTCACTCGTTCATTCACTCACTTATTCACTCACTCACCCACTCACTGATTCACTCATTCATTCACTCATTCACTCGCTCACTCATTCACTCATTCACTCACTCACTCATTCACTCACTCCATTCATTCGTGAAGTTGAGGGCCTAAACGATGTGTATCCATAACAAGGTAAATTACACATTTTCACAAATGCCAGCTTGTTGTAGTCTAATAAGTCTTTAACATCTAATCTCGGAGCTGCCTGCGATAACTTACCGAGTACAAGTTCTCCGATCGTGGGGCCTATGTACTTAACATAGTGAAACCGCGGTCTCAATTAAGAAGCGGCCGATTCGCGAACGCGGAGCCGCGGAGTGTGTTTGGATCATGTCCGCGGGGTGGGGGGGGGGGGGGGGGGGGGGGGGGGGGGGGAGGCTGTACATAATGCCGTCCGCTACGGCCGTTTCCAGACCACGCCCACGGGAGAAAACGGACGAATATTCATTGCACTTTATAGGCTAAAAGGAGTCAGAAATGGCTGATGTGTATGTAGAAATCAATTGGTGCATGTGAACTTGATCTTGAACTAATTTATCTTTGGTAGTAACAGTGTTATTCTCATTAACATTAAGAAGAGGTTGGAATTTTATGAATTGAAGTCCATGCACGCTTAATGACTATGAGATTTTTTTTGTAGCCTCTGCCTGACCCTCCACTTGAACTTGAACTAACTTATCAATGGACATCAAAACGTATCAAAACACTTGGAATCTGATGAAGAATATTCAGTTGAAGATCAGATGTAATGTAAACAAATAAATTGGGGAAATAAATGATTATATAATGTTTTATTTTAGTGTCGATCATTTCATTGTTTATTTAGTCAAATTATTTAAACAATGAGCGAATTACTTATGATAATGGCGTGCTGGTGAATGACAGTGCGACAGTCGACCCACACATGCAGCCACACACAAATTCATCCGTACGTACACATCCATGCATGCACACACAGCCACATACATGCACACACACATCCGCACACACACACACACACACACACACACACACATCCATCCACACATACATACACACTTACATCCACACATCCACAGATACACGTTTGACAGGTATACACAGACACACACACTAACTACAGATACTCAAACAATGCAACACTTTTAGGGTTATTTTAGGTTAATGGTAATAGCCCTCATTTGCAAAGGCACCATCGGGGGGTCTCAAACATAAATATAGGCTCATTGTAGCTTAAAATGAATACTCATCGAGTAAACATCGGAGCATTCGATTCTTGGTCAGGATGTGACATTTACATCCGAAATAAGACAGGTCTCTTACAGGTCTGTCACCCTGTCTGGCCCAGTCTCACTATGGATGTTACCCCCACTCTCCCCACTATGGCAGTCAGTGGGGCTCAGTAAACGGGGAAACCAAGAGGATCTGTCCTGACCCTTTAATTAGGCAGGTTCATGAGCCCTTAAAACCGGGGACCTCTGCTGCAGTCTCATGACATTTCCTATTAAAGTGACTGGAAGATGCCGTGCAGGACTGTCCCCCAGCCTGGAACTGCCCCAGTCCCACTATGGCCGTGACCCCCACTCTGCACACTAGCAGTCAGTGGGGTTCAGTAAAGGGAAGAACCCACAGGAACTGCCCTCACCCATTAATTAGGCTGGTTCAGGAGCAGGACCTCTGCGACAGTGTCATTAAAAAAACACTGACAATTATATGCATCATATGATTTTTATATAATATAATTATATTTAATTATATATGATTACAGTCATAGTTACAAGTCATATATATATATATTTATATAGGTATATTAATATAGTTTCAATGGACTGCAACACGGAAATAGGCTGCCCATGGTGTAATATGGGCATTGGACACTAGATGGCGCTTACTTTTCCGATCCCATTTTCTAATTAATTTAATTAATGTGCAACTTTTGGCAGTGCCTTCTCAATTATATTTCATCTAAATCTGTGGAAACTTTCATGTAGTTCTGTGACCTGGATCACGAAACACGATTTCTCGATACATTTTTGATGCTCGGCCCACAGCCTAATACCGTGACATCTGAGATGTATTCATTCTTTATTCACCTGGGTTCACCTCTTACATTATCGATTTGTCCCTCACTAGGGTCTTATCGATAGGCCTGTTTCCACCCTGTATGACGCTTTACCTATACGATTGTATGAGATTTCTCCCCCTGCAGAATTTAATTAAGACCACTTGCTCAATTGGTACATATGGGATGAGCGGCCACACTAATGAGTGTTATCATATAACATCACATGGCAGCAAAATCCGTAATATTTGTCCACAGGTCGGTGATATCAACAAGTCGTTAATATTTTTCTTGGATATAAATGTTCAGCGCTTTAACCTCCCACTGTATAATCTGTAAACATTGCACTGCATTTTGGAGGTCGCTTTGACGAAGCGATGGGTTGGATGAACCACGTTTTCGGTTGAATACTTTAATCACCCAATCGTGGCATCAATTGGGAGTGTCCGGTTTGTCACTTGAATGTGACAAACCACTTGATAACCGCGAAGACAATTGATTGGGGAACGGCAATGTTGGACATCAAATGACAATAGCGTGATGACATGTGCTGCATGCTAGGCTTTACCCATGGCTGATGTTTGGTAACCAACCTTTTAATATTTGTTATTTTGTGCTAATAAATATATTTGATCGTTGGCCATTTACTGTGGCTCGTCGAGAATTATTATTGCATATTGCCGTGAACTAGTGAAATAACAAAGTAAGCTGAGCGAAAAACGGCCGCATCGGGTTCTACCTTGGGCGATTTCATTTCCCCCACCTATTTTTGCTTCCATTTGACCTCTCTTTTTATGGTTCTAAATGTCGTTGATTTTAACTGTGGACTATCTTGAACGACCGGCGCATCGCGTGCAGGTCATCTCGATTGTAAACCGCCCACTTCAAACGTTGCAAACCGGGGAAACAAATGCTGATGCGAAAGGTGCACCCAATTTTACGTCGGAGTCACCGATTCCGAGAAGAACCCCGCCAGTCCGCATGGGCTTCTTTTACGTCTGACGTATGGCGCAACGACCGGTTGGGAGGAGCAGCGCTTCTCCAGCGGTAAGTTTAAAAAGCCTCAAGTAAGTGTCAAACTTGTTGGAGGTCGTTTCTGTGCTTGTTAAATCTTGTTACAGGAGGACAAGTCCAAACATGGAGAAATCGTTAAGAGCAAGGCGAGACGTTGCAAAACTTACCAAGGAGTGCGGGTAGCGGGCGGCCGCCTAGCTCATCTACTGAGTCACTAGTAACGAGACCAGCGACTACACACTTGGTGTCTGAGGGCACTGTGACTGCGCCAGAGGGGCGTAAGGCCACCAGAAAGTCTGTTCGGCCGATAGACTCGGACGAGTCCGGTTGGGAGGGTTCTCCCTCGAGAATGGATACCATAGCACGGATATCCAGGATGGAGCTCCTATTGGAGAGGTTCCTCCATCAAGAGCGTCGGCCTCTTCAAGAGCCCGCGCCAGCAGCACCTACAGGGCTGCCTGGTGCCTCCCTCTTGGAGGAGGAGAGCATAACGGGTCAGAACAAATCTGCGGGCTTAGCATTGGAGGCTGCCCCACGGGACTAAGGGCACGAGCCAGAGGTTCCATTCCTGGCGGCGATGTTTGGCATCCCAATAGACTCTGGAGAGCCACTGGGGGAAGAGCTGGCTGCCAATATAAATTACTTGGCCTCACACCAGTTCCAGGAGCTGGCCATACATACAACGGCCAAAAAGTATGAAACCCCGGCGAATTGTATTATGCTTAAGGTACCGGCCGTAAACCATGCCACCTGGGGCCATATGGGAGTAGGCATCATGGCGCAGGAGATAAAACTGCAAAGAGTGCTGAAACTCCTCACATCGGGCATTATGGCTTTTGGTATGTCGGCGGATGGTGGGCATGGACTGAAGTTTAGCAGGATGCCCTGGCTCTCATGTGCAATGTGCACTTTGAGATAAACTGCTTTAGGAAGAGCGCCATCTGCCCTACCATTAACCCGAGGTTGGCTGCCCTGTGTAAGCCAGGTAACATCCAGCCACCGGACCTACTGTTCGGGGAAGGCATAGCAAAGCGGGTGAAGGAGCGAGACGATGAGGCAAAAACCGGCGGGCTCATCAAGGCACCAGTGACCAGCAGAAGCCTTCGGAGGTAGTACCCCTACAAGCGGTATGTTGAAACTTGGTTCGGGCAAGGACCAAGCCGGTAATTCAATGTGCGCAGCAGGAGTACGGGCAAACATACCTTTTCCTTCCAGAACCAGGGGACAAAGAATTCCACCGGTAACCATGGAGGCAGGTGGGTCAGCTTCTTGTTGAAACATATTGAGTGAGAATTACCTACCAGTTGGGGGGAGGTTACACAGGTTTCTGAAAGAATGGTATAAAATAACATCAAACATGTTTATACTGCAGAGCATACAAGGGTTTCAATTTGAATTTATTCCCAACCTGTGTCCACCCACCAAGCACAAGCCAGAGCGTGCACTTATTTTCTCACAAAAAGAGAATTTGGAGATTCAAGCTGAAATTACAAAATTATATTTTTAAAGGTGTTATTGAGAAGACAGTTTTATCATACTCATCAATTCGTATCTAATATTTTTCATAGACCAAAGAAAAATGGTGGGAGTCGGATTATTTTGGACCTGACAGGACTTAATCAGTTTCTGTAGTATAATCATTTTAAATTGGAAACATTTGCTACTGCCAAGCAATTGGTTTCCAGAGGCTGTTATATGGCCTGTACAGATCTTCAGGATGCATATTACTCAGTGCCTGTTCATAAAGAGTATCGGAGATATTTGAAATTTAGCTGGATGGGACAATTATGGCAATTTAGAGCACTGCCTAATGGGTTAACCTCAGCCCCTAGATTATTTACAAAGCTGCTAAAACCAGTACCGGGGTTACTCGAAGCACATGGCCATATTGTAATGGCCTATTTGGATGACATCTTAATAATTGGAAAAACCCTTGTGGCAGATGAAGGCCATACCTGGGTCTAGGACTATCCAATCGGACCGTGGATGTCATCACATCATCCTGGAGGGATAGTACGAAAAAGCAGTACCTCTCATGTCAGGAAATGGGAGGAATTTTGTTTACATGGGAACATTGCACACCACACAGCCTCCATCTCAGATGTGCTCGAATTTCTGTCCAAGTTACATTTCGATGAAGGGTTGAGCTATAGTGCCATCAACAGTGCCAGGAGTGCCCTGTCATCGTACCTATGCCGGGGGTCAGAACTTCAGTCTGTATGATCTCATCCGTTAATATCCAGATTTATGAAGGGTGTTTTTAATTCTAATACCCCCCCCCCCCCCCCCCCCCAGGCCTAGGTACTCTGAAATCTGGGCTGTGAGCATGATACTGATGCTGCTTCGTCAGTGGGTACAGCCACATCCCTTGTCCTTGCCAAAGATTACCCTAAAGTTGGTTATGCTCATGGCGCTGGTATCAGCGCAAAGCATTCAGACTTTGCACAAACTGCGTCTGGACAGGATGGTGTCATCAGGGAATTATGTTAATTTTTACATCTATGACCTACATGTAATTAAACAAAACAGACCAGGGGTGTCAGGATTCAAGCTTGTACTGTCAGCGTACTCCATGGATTTATGGCTATGTGTAGTGGCGCACTTGAGGTGTTATATCGAGGTCATGAAGGAACTCAGAGGCTCCGAGGTAGCATTGTTTATTAGCCACAAATAGTCACATATGAAAGTGTCCATTCAGACCATTTCACAATAGCTGAAACAAGTGCTGGGTGGTGCAGGAGTTAATACTGACAATTTTAAATCTCACTCCACCAGGGCGGCCTCAACGTCAGCAGTGAGGGCAATGGACATCCCTCTATACCATATCCTCGTGGTCACAGGATCATCAAATTAATTGACTTTTCAGAGGTTTTATAATAAACCACATTGAACCCGGGGTGTTCCCCCATTCTGTTTTAAATTCTGTTTCATAGCTTTTTCCCTGGGAGAGAGGAGTCGCTATTGTGTGTTATTTTGTTTTATTTTGTGATTTAAAGTATTAACATGTTAATCAGTACCATGTTTCAATGTATTGCTCATTATTCACTCCTCCTGAGTGAACTGATGCAGCATGCCTGGATTTGGATCGGAGTGAAGTCACAGACCTTTGAAATCTTCACGGTGTCACTCGCGTGACTCCGAAACTAAAATATAAGATTAAAAGAGAACTTTACCAGTTTGAAGTTTGATCTCTTATTTTACGATGAGCGATTACGTGCCCACCCCTCCCGGCCTCAAAATGTTAAAGGTCAACTGGAAGGTCGAGTTTATAATCTCACCATGTTACTTCAGTTACTGTTAGCTGTGATTTCACACTGCTGCTTTGACGATTGTTGCGCATTGGGGACTGGCGGGGCTCTTCCTGCAATCGCTCATTGTAACTCTCATAAAATAAAGATCAAACTTCAAACTGGTAAAGTCTAGTTTAATCTTACTATTAACACTAACTTCAGTCTTGTTATTCATACCACATTTCCGTTCAAACAGTTTTTCAGTTGAATAATTCACTGTTAGTAGCAATGTTACAAAATTTTGAGATTTTATAAAACAACTCTGCAATTTATCCCATCAGATAAAGCATAAAACGAAGTTTAATTTGACACCTAACTCACTTTCAGATCTTCAGTATTAAAACAATTATGGGCCATTTTCATACTCGGAAATTAGCAACTTGTTTCTTTGCTTTTCTATTGACTTAACACAAAAGTTGTGTTCGAGGACAAGCAAAAGCCATTAACTTTCTTAAAAATGAAAGAACTGAAAGAAATTTTCAGTTATTATAGATTGAAGCATTCTGAAACAAATGTGAAACAATCTTTCTTGGATGACCTGAAATTAAAGCATATTATTAGTTTAGTTATCCAATTGTAGCTAAAAACAAAATTCAATTACTAGATCTAAACATCTATCCATTTTTTAAGAAAAAATTAACTGTTTTTTTAAAGTCTAAGTGTCCAAATAACAGTCATACAAGATTTCACGCTATATAACATTATTTTTAAATCTAATTGTCATTTAATTTATAGGCCAAATTGAAGGATTTTGTGTTTAATGCCTGTAATTAATGGGCATTTTAATCAGCTTGCGAGTGGGATTTTCTGGAAACGCGATGGATTGGAAGTTGCGATTGCTGTGAATTTATACCTAATATTGGCAGAGAAAAATTCTGCCAGTTCGTATTGGGAATAAATCACCGTTTCGCAACGTTAACGTTTGATTAAGGTCATCTAAAAAAGCAGGTTTATATGAAAAAATAAACAGCTTTCACTTACCTGTCCCCTACGTAAAATCCGTCCCGTTGTCGGCGTTCACGGCATTAGGAGCTAATTTTTTATTTTACTGCAGCGAATGAAATAGTCGGGCGATTATTTTTTTTTTTAACTTACCGGCAGTCGGAACGAATCTTTAGAAAAATCTCACTCTCTGAGAAAATATAATTCCGGTGGCAAGGGAAAACCGCATTTTAACCCCGCCCCCCCACCCCCACCCCCTCAAAGGCGCCAAAGTCCGCGCACATGGCAAGTGACAGAACTGCAACACCGCTAAAGGTAAGTTTTGTAAACATACCTACTGTTAGGTAGAATGTTTGTCCGTGAGAATCGCAGTATCAGGATCGCATTCAAACCAAAAAATCTCCGACCATTCCATCCTTTTCACCATTTTGGAAAGTAAGCAAAATAACAATATATACCCACCCATTACTCAACTGGAAATTCTTCTGAGCACATAATCACCATTGCTTCTTTCTTACTCCCCTGGTGAATCTAGTGGCGATTGTGGTCCTGTCCCGAGGTAAGTGCGGTCCAGGCACGTGCCGTGAGTAATTATTCAGGGTAGGCACTCAGTCCGCTAAAAAAAAATTAAACTGCGCATGCGCAGATTGTTCGCTCCCGTTAAATAAATAAATAAATAAAAACGGTGACATTTCAACTTACCCAAGGTTTCCTTGTCCAAGACCAATTGGGCGAACAGTTCTTTCACAGCGCGTGGAGAGTCTGTGTCACGGGTAAAGTTGTGGGGAGGGCACGAGTGTTGACAAGGAGGGTGTCAGGGATAATGGCAGAAAATTACTCACTCACCGCTGCCGCAGCTCTCCGGGCACGAAGCCACCGCACTGTAGCTGGGGATAGAAGCAAGCTCGTGTAGCGATGAGCGGCCCGCCGGTAAACCCGACAGCAGAACTGGCCGCCACTTCAGTGCCTTCTGCCGGCCCGATCACCTCTGGCAGTGCTCTCCGTCGGAACACCTGTAACCTGCCATTCGCCGACTACGCACATGACAGCAGGTTCCTGCAAATCCTTAAATTCCCACAGCCGAGTAGCCTCAATCACGCTGTTGGAATTTAAGGACCAGTGAGTGAGGCCAGCGAGCGGCAGGAGAGTGGTTGTAGACGGAGAGCTGCCAGAGGTGAGCGGGGACCGGCAGAAGGAGCTAAGGTGGCGGCTGGTTCCGCTGTCCGGCCCGGCAGCTGCTCAGTCACCTGAGCTACTTCTTTACCCCCCCCCCCCCCCCCCGCTGCCTCAATGCGGTGGCATTCCACGCCTCCGTGCAAGGAGCGTCGCAAGTGGCTTTATCCCAATCCCCTCATTCATTAACATTCGTGGCCTTCCCCGCAACCTTACCCCGGGCCAGACTCCCCAAGCACTGTAAAAGGAGCTCTCCCCCCCTTCCAGGGAAATAAAGTATTAAAAAATATAAACACAACATGTACTTACCACATTATTGGTACACAAGCTCCATTCTTCTCTCTTTGTTACCTAACATACACTTAAAATATTGACAAACCATATTTGAAAACCCCGCCAAGAAACTTGCTCTGCGCATGCGCAGTAGACCGATCTGCATGCGCGGTGCTGCAAAGGCAGAATTTCTGCTGCCTTCAGCCTCGATTATCATTGACAGCTTCAGGCAGTGCTGAATGCACGTGGGCTGCACAGAGCTTCCCGTGTTACAAGCGCTGTGGATGAAAGGTATGGAGAATTGTGCCTACCTAAGAGATCGATCTCTTACATGGGCATAATTCTCCCATTCTTTACTATTTATATTTAGTTATAACCATGTTATAATTTTAGTCAGGGTAGGCAGTGCCTACCTTGCCTACCCTGACGGCACGTGCCTGGTGCGGTCTCTCCAACTGCATCACTCGTTATCTGGTGGCTATGGCGACGGCGGATCTCACGGTGATTATCTGCGAAGTGATTTTAAATTGGATTGCCTTTCTTTATTGGCAGAACACGTTCCTGTTCTACACTCTTTGTGCAAGTTTATTCTCTTCATCTCCACGGCCGTGGACTGTTCCGTTTGGTTCACGGTCGCTTCCACCTTTAATTGCTGTCTCCAAACAGAATCTGAGATCCAGATACTGCACCGACAGAACCGCGGCGGTGGTTATGGGGACACTCTAATGTCTACTGTGTGATCCTGTTGTGACTAGCACAATGAATACGCGTCCGACATCTTGAAAGAAAAGTTTATTATTTCTAACAACCAACAGAAACTACTAGAAGGTCACTTGTCATCAGTCACGAGGCACAGGCCCCCCCCCCCCCCGCACATACCACAGCTTGTACTCCTGGCCTCAAGAGGGCACTTGCATTTACCCATTCATGACGAGTATAAATGTGTCAAGATGGCACCAGCCTTTACATCACAGACCCTATGTACCTTATTCTGTTTACAGAAGGCTTCCTGGCCTTTCACTTATAATTCTTTCCGCAAGCATAATGGTTTACTGTGGGGCTGCGTAATCCGATCGGACCTCTATGTCCTGCCCGCATGGAATGCATTTTCTTGGACTGAGCAGCTGTTGACCCCAGTGATTCCATTCTGTTTGAATTTGTTGTTTAAGGCGCACACGTCGAGACGTATTTTAATGGCCAATTAGGTCCGCACGAGGCTCCGAGATCTCAGTCGTGGAGACTCGGAGACGGAAAGCCTAAACGGTCCATAATATTACTCTTTGCAATTTCTAGCAGCTTTATCCTGCTCTGGGTCACAACTGTATCTCTTTTTGTTTTCTATCAATGTGTCAACGGATATCAGATGGGAGGTTTCAATAACCCATTTGCAACATTTGAACAACCAGTAGTTCTGCTGCAGCTGCTGAACACTTGTACAAACACATTGAATTACACCGTCACCTAGGGGAAGTTCAGAGAATAGCTCCTTCACGCACTTCAATGGCCCGTTGAGGTTTAAGTTGAGGTTTTCAATGTTCCCCATTATTATACCGTTCAAGAGATTACTCCGCTAGCCACTTAAGAGACAACATGTCTTTAGGAGAATGTTGTATTACGCATGTGAGCTTTCCATGACACGTTCAGAGCTTCTCATAATTATAGATAATTATTGATAATACAGTCTTTTGATTAATAGTTTCCGTATTGTTGAAGAAAAACAGTAAGATATTCATCCAACTTTCTTATCTGACTCGTACACTTTCATCTTCGTCAAACCACAGCATATTGCTTTTAAACTAGAAATCTCTTCATGTCTCAGCAAAACACCACATGTTCAAAGGGTTTTCCTTCGAGCCATGTCGAGCTCTAAATCTAAACTAACAAACTGTGCTGCGCAAGACAACGTAGCAGCAAACACGCCAATGACTACGTAATAAATCCCACCCACATAATCACGGGCAGACTAAAATTTAAAGACTAATGCCATAATTAATGACACACAAAATAACGCCTCCTGGGCCACTCCATACCAGCCCCTAATTGTTCCAAGTATATAAACGAAGGCAATTATTAATAGACATCAAAAAGTAGCCATGAAGGCTTAACATATATCAAAAGCAAAAAATAGCATGCATTATATACCTGCATTCAAAATTCTTCAGCGACTATTCCATGTTCACCTTTGCATTCTAGAAGCATAACTTGATTATTGGTCAATATAAAATATTGTTTCTAGTTTAAAGTCCTACCGTGTGTACCAAATCCTTAACATTAGGCATTATACCCAGTCCAAAACACAAAAGTCCAAAGTTTTGATAGCATGAAACTTCTTCCTCCATGTCCGAGCAACTCATGGATGTGTTGTAACAATAATGTTGAAGTGTGAAAATCCTTCGAGAGAATAACAGAATTGTTAGCAATAACGTTCACCATTAGGTTCGGTTTAATTCCGGATTATTAGCAGAGATTTCAAATCCCAACTCAAGCTTTGGCCATTCTCCGTCTGGTTTACGGAGAGACTCTAGTTCATTCATCCATGTCTTATCGCTGAAGAAGCTGTTTGCTGTCAGTTCTCTAGAAACTTCATCTGCTGGATTTTCTTTTGTGTTAATATATTTCAATTGTGCAACATTAGTAACTACCAATGCTCTTCCCAATGCCAAATTTTCTTTGTCCAAATCCAACTCTCTGGTTTCCTTGGCTCAATCATCTGTGGAATGCTTTCCAATACATCACAATTGTTGCTGATCCACTTGAGAAGTGTGAATCTTCCCTTATTGCAGAGGGAAGTCAGATGTTTTACCATTTGAATCGCTTCCTGCTCAGTCGATATGGATTTTAAGCAATCATCCATGTAGAAATTATTTTTCAAAGTGATTATTACTTCATGGAATTTCGTATTCTTGCGAAACTTGCGTTTCACATTCTGGGTACGTTGCTCTGCCATATGACAATTATTCGGTCGACTAACACTTTCTTATTTGAAAGGTAAGTCCAGACAATAGTGTCCGTCAATCTTTACTGAGTAGTTCATAATATCCACGAACTTTAACTCTTCTATGGTCATTTCCTCAGATTCCTTATTGGTACTTTAATTTAAGTCATGATTATATTGCTTCATCACCAGCTTTTGTAATTCATCAGTAGATATATGATTAATAGCAATGGCAGGGTAGTTTTTCTTGCTCCCATTTTCATTGTTCCTTCTCAATGAGCCATAGATAACCCATCCAAGCCGGGTTTTCGCAGCATATGGTCCCTCACCTTGGCTGCTCACAATCTGTATTGGTTCCAATGCCTTCAAAACATTTGTTCCGATAAGTAGGTCAACACTGGAATTTATTTTAGATATTTTGACATCCTTCAGGTAAGGCCACTGTTTCAAGTCTTCATACCTGGTTATATTTTGACGACCAACAGGCATGGTTTCATGTGTAAACACTTCAGATATTGGTATAAAATTATCTTCATCCAGACTGGATATCCCCATAATTGTAATGCTCATGCTCTCTTTATCTTCATTCATTCCACCTGTTTCCACAGGTATTGTAGTGGTTGCAAAACTGCTTCTCTTTGACCCTGGTCTTTCTTCAGTTTTAGTAAAGATAGAAACTTTGTCAGTTACAATTGGTTTATGATCTTCAATAATCCCGTGGTGTGCATCTACCATGTTCCATACTTGCTTTTCCAAGAAAACCACCATGTCTTGTAGCATGGCTCCTCGCTTCCTCTCATCCAATATTTGGCCTGCGTCATCTCTCCAATATTCTCTCGGTCTTCTGGGCAGCTTACTAATGATGGATCTAGTATTACTTGCAAGATTCATTTCCTCCATGTGGCCAAGATTTTTCATCGAGCTGCAACAACCTCTAAGAAATATTACATAATCACTCAATGCCTCCCCATCTTCAGGCTTGATTTCTTTCCAAGCATGGGCCTTCTCCATGTATGCATTAGCTATCATCTGTTCATTACCAAAATGTTCTTTAAGTAAACTTCATGCCACTCTGTAGCGTTGGCTGTCAGGGTCATTTTGACAACTTTCTACAAGTACCATAACAATTCGGCTTGTGTATTTCACCAGAAATCGTAAGCGCTCCTTTTCATTCGTAATTTTCATTTCTAATACTTTTTCTAATGCCCTTATGAAAGTTTTATACTGCAAAGGATCTCAATCAAATGTAGGAATTTCTACGGGTGATAGAATGAGAGAGGGATTTTGACGACCAGCGGTCTAAGCTTGACTATTCACCAATGCCAATAATCCATCCTGATAACTTGGCTTGGCGCCAACCGACATTAGACACGCGTACAGGAAAGCTCATACTGACTTGCTCGAGCCGGTTTCTCATGCCTCGGAAAAGCGTAGTCCGCTATTGGTTTGTCCTGAACCTCTCCGGTGGCCCATAAGTAATTTGTTTCAGTCTAGCCCCATTTGCTGAGATTAAGTTTTACTGGCCCTATATTGCTCCAATGGGTGGCTGTTTTGAAAATATTTTCTCAAGAATAATAACAAATTGGATTTTCAGACAACATCCCTCAACATCTACGAAGTTAATCATTACGTTAGTTCAAAAGGGATGTGTCTTATCTTGTCTTCAAAACAACTCAAGGTCGGACAGCTAGCAGAACTAGCTTTCTTCGTCAACATAGAAACTGTTCAAGTTAAAGATTCCCAGCTTTAAAATTCAAACTTATAATAGTCGTTCTACTCACAGTTCTGCGATAATGTCTTAAATCATCAAATGATTTGTGTTGCTGTTGATACACCTCTAGGCCAGTATCTGGCCAAGATCTATTGTCTTCATTTCTTTGCGTGGAACCTGTCTTCTGGCCACAGTATTCTTAAACTGTGAGCATTGGTTTTGGACTTCCCCAACATCCGGAACATTTTTCCTGCATCTAGCCTGTCCAATATTTCAAGAATGTTATATGTTTCTATAAGAACACCCCCCCACCCCACCCCCTCCCCCCATCCTTCTAAATTCCAGTGAATATAAGTCAAGTCGACCAATTTGTTCATCATATGTCTGTCTCGCCATAACCTATGCTGCAATCACCCAATAGCAATAATGTTATTCCTCAGATTAGGACACCAGGGCCCTGTATAACCGCAGTAGTACCTCCTTGCTCCTATACTCAAATCCTCTCGCAATGAAGGCCAACATGTCATTAGCTTTCTTCAGTGCTGCAGTACTGTCACTGGCCGCGTGCGTGACTTTGGCGCCTTTGAGGGGGTAGCGGGGTTAAAATGCAGTTTTCCCCTTGCCATCCGGAGCTTTATTTTCTCGGAGTGCGAGATTTTTCTAAAGATTCGTTCTGACTGCCGGTAAGTTAAAAAAAAAAATAATCGCCCGACTATTTCATTGCTGCAGTAAAATAAAAATTAGCTCCTTATGCCGTGAACGCAGACAACGGGGACGGAATTTACATAGGGGACAGGTAAGTGAAAGCTGTTTATTTTTTTCATAGAAACCTGCTTTTTTAGATGACCTTAATCAAACTTTAACATTGCGAAACGGTGATTTATTCCCCGTACGAACCGGCAGAATTTTTCCTGCTAATATGGGGTTTAAATTCACCGCAACCGCAACGTTCTAATCCATCGCGTTCCAGAAAATCCCACTCGCAAGCTGATTAAAATGCTCATTATTTTACAGGCTTTAAACACAAAATTCCTTCAATTTGGCCTATAAATTAATGACAATTAGATTTAAAAATCATCTTCCGGCGAAGTCAATGGTGGGCTGAGAGACGCTGCGGTTTTGCTCTGCTCCCGGAAGAATGTTTTAATGTGCTAAAATACGAGTTAGAAGATGGGGGAGTTCTAAAATATACTACCGGAGCTGCTATGTAATTGTGTGTTATCAGAAACTCTGTTGATAACAGAGAATAACAGCAGTTTTAAATGAAAAAAGGAATCCTCGCCAGAAGCCTGTAAAACCTGGTTCAAGACCGGCCACAAGAGACTACTTGAAAAAACGTGGAAAGACTCCTCAATCCCCTCAAGCATCAGCAAGAACCTCAGAAGAAGAAGCTGACTTTCAAAATCTTTCTACAGAAATGGGGGAACAAAGAGAGCATATGGAACAATTGGAAAAGTCAGTATTAACTTCAGTCACTGAAGTTATTTCTAAAGTGATACAAGATGGGAATGTCGCGCTGGACAAAAGCCTCTCTGAAAAAATTAAACTAGGTAATGATACGCTGATGGGGAAAATTGATGACTTAACCAAACGTGTGATTGAGGTTGAGGAGGATTTAAACAAAAAAATTAAGCGGGTTGATAAGGACTGTAATAAAAAGCTGGACGCAATGTTAAAGTCTACTGAGGCGGCTATACGATAACTGAGATGGCTAAGGAGATAAAGAAACTAAAAAAGGAACAAGAAAGCACTGGGAGGGAGCTTGCTAAAATAAAGCGTAAATGTACGGACTTCGAAGCAAGATCAAGAAGACAAAACCTGAGGATAGTTGGAGAAAAAGAAGGAAAGGAGAGTGGGCAAAACTTTCAGGAGTTTGCTGCCAACTTACTCAAACAAGTGCTTAAGCTGCCTGAAGCCCCGAGAATAGATATAGCTCACCGGGTCTGATGTCAGGTTCAAGCAAGCCCAACTGCCCCCCCAAGACAGATTATTCTGAAATTCTATGACATTTCAACCCTGGAAGGAATTATGAAAAAAAATCCATATGGTGTGAATTTGATGTTTGAAGAAGACAAACTAAGATTCTTCCGTGATTTTGCAGCACAAGTTATGGAAAAGAGGGACAAGTTTACAAACACGTGAAGGCTACTGAAAGAGGTCTCGGGAGTAAGATATGGGATAGTATATCCCGCGAAATTGAGAATTACATATAACCATGTTGAACGTGCATTCACGGATCCCGAAGAGGCATTTAATTATGCTCAAAGTATCTCAAAGGAGGTCTACTGATCATAAGAAATGACGAAGAAAGAACTGTGTTTTTTTTTTAAGATACGAAAAATACTGCTCTGGTTAAGATGGAGAATTTTCCTCGAGGCGTTGTCTAGTCATTTTATCTTTGGAATGTTAACTCAAGGTCGGATTTTATGTTTCACTTCAACAAAGGATTGACAAAGAAGAAAAATTGTGGCGGGGAAAATAACTTGAGAATATGGAAAAATATTATCAGTGAACTTGTATATAGAAATTGATGATTTAAGAAACACACAATTACATACTAACATAAAATATAATGAATAAAATTGTGTAATATTAAGGCATAGCTTAATAATGGCTGATGTTTATTTCATGATGTTAATTACTTGCTAAATAAGAATAACAAGTTAAATATGATTGATAAGTACTAATAACATACTAACAAATTTTATGGATATAGTAGATTTAGTCTAAATTGCGCGCAAAGAGGGGGAAGGAGACTCAGACGCTTGGAAGTTACCCAAGGGTCTGAATCTGATTAACCCCTTGGAACCTGCTGGTGTCTGATATAAAGGTTTGAGACTTAATTGTAATAGAGCTAGGCATATCAATAGATATGGATATATAATTAATATAATTACTGTTATATCTAAATATATACTCGGAAACTCTATTTTATTTTGTTTTTTCTCTTTGAAGATATATTTCTAATCAATCTATTGGAGTGCATTTTATTTTATATATATTTCTGAATTTTGTATCGCTCTCTCTTCCAATTAATAATAACTGGTCAAGGGAGCAGAGCGAAACATATAAAAACATCTACGGAAGTAAACAAGAATTTTTCTACCACCTGTCGGTGGTCTGTTTTTAATTATAATATCTTTATTTTTGGATATTATAATATCACTTTTTGTTTGTTAAGTATCTTTTCACGACTCTACACTTTCTGGTCTTTTTCAAGGTCTATTCTGAAGGGGAGATGCCAACAAAACTTAACAGCTGGGGATGACCATCCTCCACCTAGAGTTATGAGGTTCTTGGTTGCACCATATGAAGTAAAGGTATTAACATGATTCATAATGCAGGACGATAAACAAAAGAAAACTGGAGGAATCACGTTCTGTAGTTGGAATATAAGGGGCGCTAATGAACCAATTAAAAGGGATAAGATCGTTGCCCAATTAAAAGCCTTAAACAGTGACATCATTTTCTTACAAGAGACGCATTTGAAATATCAAACACAGATAAGATTGAAGGAAAATTGGATTGGGCAAACATACTACTCTTCATTTACTTCTAAATCTAGAGGTACGGCAATTATCATTCGTAAAGGTATACAAATATAGGTATATTTAAATTAAAAAATACTATAGCAGATAAAGAGGGGAGGTACGTCATAGTCACGGGAGAAATTTATTCTACTCCACCTACTTTGATAAATATTTATGCTCCTAATTTTGACAACCCCCAATTCTTTAGTAACATTTTGGATAAAATTACAGAACTTAACTATCAAAATGTGATAATAGGGGGAGATTTGAATTGTGTTTTAGATCCATATCTGGATACATCAGCAAAACAAAAAAGGATTAACTTAAAATCTAAAACTAGTGAACTCCTAAATACATACATGAAAAATACCAACATAACAGATGTAGGGAGGATCGCTAACCCAGTAGGTAGGGAATATTCATTTTATTCAACGGTACATAAAACATATTCAAGTATTGATTACTTCTTAGTGGACACAAAACTAATTCCCTATACATATAATTCTAAATATCATAATAGTATTATTTCTGATAATTCCCCGCTAACTTTTTCTTTAAAATTAGATGGAATGCCTGATAAAAAATCGTTTTGGAGGTTTAACCCCCAAATCTTAAACAATTCACAAGGATGTACATATTTAAAAGAGCAGATGAGATTCTTTTTTGAGACAAATGATACACCAGATATTTCACCCTCCTTATTATGGGAAACGTTTAAGGCATTTATTAGAGGAACTATAATCTCATATCAAGCTTTCCAAAATAAAAAAAATAACACTGAACAATTGCAGTTAGAACAAGAAATTAGACAATTAGATTTAGAAAAGAACCAACTATAGATAAACATAATAAGATAACAATACTAAAATATAAATTAAATACAATTGTATCGGCCAGAATAATAAGATTATTTCAAACTATAAAACAATAAATTTCGAATTTGGTGATAAACCACATAAACACTTAGCACGCCAACTGAAAAAACGGGAAACAGAAAATACAATTACTAAAATTAAATCAGACAAAGGGGAATTACTAACACTACCTAAAGATATTAATAAAAGATTTGCTCAATTTTATCAAAATGTATATACATCGAAAACCTCTGTAAATAATACTCAAATTACAAATTTCTTAGACAATTGTAATCTTCCAAAATTAAATATGGTGGAACAAGAGGGATTAGGAGCCCAGATTACACTATAGGAAATAGAAGAAACAATAAATTCGGTGAAGAATGGCAAAACGCCAGGACCAGATGGCTTTAGTAATGAATTCTATAAAAGATTCTATGAGATAATTTCTCCGCGCCTGCAAGATTTATATATATACGCTTTTAAAGAAAATAAACTACCAGAAACATTAACTGAGTCAATGATTATACTTATACCAAAAAAGGATAAAGATCTAGAAGACCCAGGCTCATATAGAGCTATTGCACTCCTAAATACAGATCTAAAAATATTAGCAAAGACCCTAGCCGGAAGATTGAGTAAATATGTTAGCAAACTAATAAACCCGGACCAAACAGGGTTTATACCAAAGAGATACTCTTTTAACAATTTGAGATGGCTGTCTAATACAATGTACTCACATAATACTGAAGAAGAACTAGCAATTATTTCATTGGATGCAGAAAAAGCTTTTGATCAAGTAGATGGCAATATTTATTCAAAGTATTGCAAAAATTTAACATGGGAGATAACTTTATCTCATGGGTAAAATTATTATATGATAAGCCGACGGCTAGAATACTGACTAATAATATTAGCAAGGGGCAATAGACAGCGGTGCGTACTATCGCCCCTGCTATTTGCACTAGTGATAGAGTCTTTAGCAGAAAGTATAAGAAGTCATCCGAATATTTATGGATATAATACCAAACACTCAAATAATAAAATTTCATTATATGCAGACGACATATTACTATATATTACAAATTCGCAAATTAGCATACCAAATATACTAAACTTAATAGAGGAATTTGGTTATTTTTCAGGATTTAGAATAAATTGGAACAAAAGCGAAATTATGACGATAAATCCTCAAGAGCCGACACATTTGTTGAAATTCCCCTTTAGAATTGCAACAGAAAAATTTAAGTATTTGGGCATCCAAATCACTAGGAAATATAAATCGTTACTCAATGCAAACTATATGCCTTTATTAACTAAATTAAATGGGTTGATTAAATTTTGGAAAACACTACCGATATCCTTAATAGGCAGAATAAAGGCGATAAAAATGATCTTCTTACCACAAATATTGTACCTATTTCAATCAATACCAATATACTTACCTAAAAAATTATTTAAATAACTAGACTCTGAGATTATAAATCACACAGAATTAAAAAAAAAACACTTGTTTAAATCTAAAGAATCAGGGGGACTGACACTTCCTAACTTATTGTATTGCTATTGGGCATTGAATATTTAAAATATAATCTATTGGTTGGACAGTTCTGCCCAACAGGTAGATTGGATAAGAATGGAGAAAGAGGATTGTTCCCCTTATAATATAGGAGCAATCCTTCTTTCCCCGATGAAACTGAACAATATAATATATAAGAAGAATCCAATTATTCACAGTATAATACGAATTTGGAAACAAATAAAACTAACTGTAAAATTAAGAAAATGATTGCTTCTTTCTCCAATAGCTAATAATCCCTCATTCAAAACATCAATTATTGATAAAATGTTTATCCATTGGGAAAGAATAGGAATTAAAACGATCGGAGATATGTATGAAATGGGAAAACTTTTATCATTCCAACAATTGCAACTAAAATATAATTTGAAAAGTATTCAATATTTCAAATATCTTCAAAATCAAGATTATTTGAAAAAATATATACAAAGATATCAAACTTTAACTCCAGATTTATTGGAGGAAGGAATGAATAGAAAGGCAGAATCAAGCAATTTAATATCTTACTTATATAATACAATTCTAAATATAGAAACACCAACGACAGAGGCAATTAGAAGGGACTGGGAACAAGAGTTATTGATAAAAATTCCGAATGACAGATGGGAAAAAATGTATTATATGTAAATAAATGTTCAATTAATGTAAGACATAACCTATTCAATTTATAATTTTACATAGACTATATTATTCGAAAACTAGACTGAATAAAATATCTTGAAATATTTCCCCCATCTGCGACAAATGTTTAACTCAAAATGCCACTATAAGCACATTCCTTTGTCTCTTGTATAAAACTGTATAAATTTTGGAATGACATTTTTGGAATTTTTACAAAACTATTTAACACAAAATTGAACCCCAATACAGAACTGATTATCTTTGGATCAATGGAAGATGGAAGTTAACTAACTATATTCCAAGAAGCTTTTCTTAATTACGGTCTAATAACAGCAAAAAAAACTTATACTCAAAATTTGGAAAAACGCTACCACGCCAATATTCTAAATGTGGATTTCAAACATGTCTGAAATGCTACACCTTGAAGAAATGAGATTCCTCCTACTAGGCAAAGTAGACCTATTCTTAAAGACTTTGTCTCCTTTTATCAACTTTTTACAAGCAGATGATGCAACATAAGAAATTAAATAGTTTAGAACCGGGTGACGGATGGGCAAAAATACGAAATAGGTAGATATCTCTTAATCTCTCTTTCCTTTACTTTCTCCTTTTCTTTCCATCATTTTAGCTTCTTATCTCGGTCCTGTATTTCTTTTTGTAAAATATTTTTATTAGAAGTAATTACATATTAAGAAGAAATAATATAAGATCAAAGACAAAGAAAACATATTATCATCACGTACATTCTTAATATTTTAAACTTTTACAGTCAATCTTATTTATACTTCTATATATTTTTTAATTTTATAACAGTAAGAAATAGGTAATAAAGAGAAAAATATAAAAAATAGATAAATTAATGAGTGGAGTATTAAACAAGATATTCTTCATTGGAGATATATATTCATGATCTATTATATATAATTCTTCATCTATTCATTCATTCAGGCTTCAGTCATGGACTCGAACCGGACCATCTTAACCCTTTAAATATTCAATAAGTGGAGACCATATTCCTCTGAATTGATCCAACCTGTACATCAGGACAAGTCTTAATCGTTCCAGATGAAGTGTCTCCGACATTTCTATAATCCACATTTTAATTGTAGGGGAAATGGAACCTTTCCAAAATCTTAGTATAAATTTTTTACCAATTATTAAACTATAACCAATAAAAATTATTTGTTGTGTTGGTAATATCTGCTTCGTTTCTAGTATTCCCAATATGATTAATTTTGAATCTGGAATTAAATTTGCATTAACTACAATTGAGATTATTTTAAAAATTTCTATCCAAAAATTAGTAATTTTTATACATTTTGTAAATGAATGCGTTAAATTAGCTTCTAATTTCCGTATTTCTTTGGCTATCTGTTTCTACTCGCTTGTCTAGCTAATCCGACACTCTTTATTTCTTTTTCCTTTCACTGTTCTTTTATTATTAAATCAAAAGTACGAAGTTGTACAAGAATGGAAATATGAATGTATGTATTAGGTACTTAAGTACCACACTACTGTACTTCTAACAAAAATAAACAACAACAACAAAAAGATTTAAAAATCAGGTTATATTGTGAATTCTTGTGTGAATGTTATTTGGACACTTAGGCTTTAAATAAAATGTTAATTTTTTCTTAAGAAATGGATAGATGTTTAGATCTAGTAATTGAATTTTGTAATAAGCTACAATTGGGTAACTGACAAATTATATGCTTTAATTTAAGGTCATCCAAGTAAGATTGTTTCATATTTGTTTCAGAATGCTCTGAACATTTCTTTCAGTTCTCTTAATTTTTAAGAAAGTTATGGGCTTTTGACTGTCCTCGATCACAACTTTTGTGTTAAGTCAATAGAAAAGCAATAGGAAACAAGTTGCTAATTTCCGACTATGAAAATGGCCATAACTTTTTTAATATTGAAGATCTGAAAGTGAATTCGGTGTCAAATTAAACGTATTTTTATGCTTTATCTGATGGGATAAATTGCAGACTTGATTTTTAAAATCTCAACATTTTGTAACATTGCTACTACTGGACAAGCACACCCAGGTCTTGTTGCACCTCCCATTTTCCAAATCTGACACCATTAATATGCCTTCCTGTTCTTGCCACTAAAGTGGATAACCTCACATATATCGGCTCGAAGGGTCGAATGGCCTTCTCCTGCACCTACTTTCTATGTTTCTATGTTTCTATCCACATTATACTGCATCTGCCATGCATCTGCCCACTCACCCAACCTATCCAAGTCACCCTACAGCCTCATACCATCCTCATTGCATCTCACACTACCATCCAGCTGAGTGTCATCCGCAAACTTGGAGATGTCACATTTAATTCCCTCGTCCACATAGTTAATACATATATTGTAAATAACTCAGGTCCCAGCACAGAAACTTGCACCACCCAACTAGTCACGGCTTTCTTTCATTCATCTATCTATATATTCCCACATCACTGTCTGTATATCTCGTTTCCATTTTCTCTGACTCTCCAGTCTGAAGAAGGGACTCGACCCGGAACGTCACCTATTCCTTTTCTCCAGAGATCCTGTCTCACCCGCTGAGTTACTGGAAGCGTTTTGTGTCTCCATTTGATCCTCAGTATGACGTTAAGTTAAAAATAAAACGCATGGCGGCCAGCATTGTGCACACCACTCCTAGAGACTTCTCATCAGACCGATTACCAAAGGCAGTAAAACATCTTTACCCAGGAGTCAAGGCCTCACGTTCGAAAGGCCAATGCAACATGCGGCTCACCACGGTTGCGAGCTATTTTCAATGACACGTACAGCAATTCCCTTTTGAACTCTAACACTACCAAATTTCTCTTTCATCGCCAATAACCATCCAAACCCATTCAGCTTATGTGTGCCGCTGAAGCATCTCCACTTCCTTCTGCCCACCAACATACCAACACCTCCGTTGTTTGTGCACGTGGACAGATCGGATCTCTGTGACATCTCTGCACATGCACAAACTCGGATCTCTGTGACATCTCATCAATCTTACCCTGCCAACCGGATCAAGTTCAATCAGTGCCATTATCTCCTCTCTGTCCTTCTGCTCATGGACGTTAGAGAAAGAGTGTAGAAAGAGGCCCTTCGGCCCACCGAGATCATACCCAGCGATTACCTCGTATACTTACACTATCCTACACACTAGGGAAATGTCAAATTTACAGAAATCAATTAATCTACGAACCTGTACTTCTTTGGACTGCATTTGAATGGAATGGGATGGAATGGAATGCTTTATTGTCACGTGTGACAAGGCCTAGGGAGAACAGACAAACTCCATACAGACCGCACCGTAGTTGGGATCGAGTGATGATCATATTGCGATTAATTTCCTGACACGCAGGTTGAGACTTAAGAAAACACCATTCTGTGAGGGATAAATTGATTAAACCCCACTATTTTAAGATGCTTTAAAGAGGATTCAAACCAATAGGGGCCAGGCAGAGGGTTCTGACACAGCTGTGTATAAAAGTTACCAGACCCATCCTTGAGTAAGAAGTGATAGCATTATATAGCGGTAGAAGGGAGTGATGTAGATAGATCCCTATCAGTAGAATGGGGTGATAGATGGGACCCTTGTCACTATTGCTTAGCTTTAGTGCTGATATAGGAGGACTGAGAGAGTTCACTTGGAGGTGAGTAAAACTAGGATAGGTCATGAACAACTGAGCATGCTTAATAAAATAAATGAATTGTAGCGGCACCATACGTGGTGAATAAAGGTGAGACATCAGGTCGGTTCAAACGGTTGTTTATTCATTAATGGCACGTTAGGTGGGTGCGCTAACTATATTACAAAGTTGGTGTAGCTGAGCGAGGTTGTACTCTCGGGCTCAGCTACCTGTTGACTCTCCTAGGTCTCGAGGTAAGAGACCTTAAGTACCAGGACACTCCCTCTAGCCCATGACGTCACGTGCCCGCCCTCGTATCTCCTGACGAGGGTTCGAGCATATATGGCTGATGCCACAGAATATTACAACACACCCCTGGTCAAGAAACTGCTCATTACCATGAACATGCGATGTATAATGTGGGAGGTACTGGGGGAAGTACCTACAGGTTGTCCACCTCAGTGTTTGATTGGAGCGGGTCCAAGGAGTGGAGGTTGAATGTAGAATTGTGTGTATAAAGGGGGATGACTCTTCTGACTCCGGTGTGTCTCAACTTGGAGAGGCACCCGGCTCTGCAGACTCGAAAATAAAGAATCTCTTGCTTCCACGATTTAGTCTTTGAGCAGTGATTGTGAGCACATTGCATATCTCACAAACTGGGGGCTCGCCCACGATCGCCACTCCGGTGTCACTGCTTGGTGGAGGCAAAGAAGGAAGGGAAGGTGCACCCTGCTGATTTCAGCAGTCTCTGATCTCCTTGCTTGCCATCAGCGGTTTGAGCGAGTGCAATTCGGGCAAAAGACTCAGGAAGCAAGAGGGAGTGTAAGGTGAATAAAGTGTAAGGTGGATAAATAAGGAACGATCGAGCGATTCTTGTGCACAAGACCCAGGTAAGAAAATTGACTATTAAGTATTGCCTGGGCGACCGGGGTCTGTCGGACGGGAATAGTCCGATAAGATAAAGATAATCGGAACGGGAAAAGTAAGAGTCCGGGGGGGAAACAGGACAAGGCTCACACTGGTGAAGAGCCGCACATTCTGCCTGATAGTCCATTGGGGCGAATGTGGCAATCTTGGGGAGAAGGAAGCCTCGGGGGTAAAAGAAAAGAGAAGCACATGAAAGACCTGGGTGTCATCGTACACCAGTCATTGAAAGTAGGCATGCAGGTGCAGCAGGCTGTGAAGAAAGCGAATGGTATGTTGACATTCATAGCAAAAGCATTTGAGTACAAGAGCAGGGAGGTTCTACTCCAGTTGTACAGGGTCTTGGTGAGGCCACACCTGGAGTATTGCGTACAGTTTTGGTCTCCTACTCTGAGGAAAGACATTCTTGCCATAGAGGGAGTACAGAGAAGGTTTACCAGACTGATTCCTGGGATGGCACGACTTCCATATGAAGAAAGACTGGATAGACTCGGCTTGTACTCACTGGAATTTAGAAGATTGAGGGGTGATCTCATAGAGACTTACAAAATTCTTAAGGGGTTGGACAGGCTAAATGCATGAATATTGTTCCCGATGTTGGGGAAATCCAGAACAAGGGGGTCACAGTTTAAGGAAAAGGGGGAAGTCTTTTAGGGCAGAGATGTGGAAAAATTCACAAAGTGGTGAATCTGTGGAATTCTCTGCCACAGAAAGTAGTTGAGGCCAGTTTGTTGGCCATATTTAAGAGGGAGTTAGATGTGTCCCTAGTGGCTGAAGGGATCAGGGGGTATGGAGAGAAGGCAGGTACAGGATACTGAGTTGGATGTTCAGCCATGATCGTATTGAATGGCGGTGCAGGCTCGAAGGGCCGAATGGCCTGCCCCTGCACCTAATTTCTATGTTTCTATGAAAGAAATATTGAGTTGTTTCACACAATCTCATTGAAGTAAGAATGGAACTAATGTGATGTGTGTGTAAAAACCGGTTTTGTATGAATGAGGAAGTTTGTATATGTGATAGGTGTGTTTGCTGTACGCCACATGCTATAAGGGTAGGTGTGTGTGTTCCTTTAAGAAATTGTAAGCAAAGGGGGAAGTTACGAACAGCTGTAAGGTAACGGACAACGCTTTGTATCATCGCAACTTAAAAGGGGAAAGTTGGAAAATGTAGGTTGCTTGGCTTTGTTGATTTCTTTTCAGTAAAGTTAACTTAGAAAATTGTTAGTCGTATGTATTTAAACTATGAATTGGAATTTGGGAATTGTAGGAAAAATGGTTTGAACAAAAATAGAAATAAGTTAATTGCTGTACAACAAGCAGCTTTTATGGTTTGTTTAGATAAACATTCTGGTTGGAGAAGGGTAATAAATTAATGGGGCCCAGGGGAAACAAAAAAAAAAGTTGGCAGACAATGATGTCAATAATGGGAAGTTTATTTACTTCAGAAGAAAGACAGATGGTCAGACAAGCAGGAATAAAGATCTGGGAAAATTGGTTGCAGGCTCCGGGGGTAGCAGCAGACGCAGGTCAGCAGTTACTAAAGGTTAATTTCGTAACCAAGTCATGGCCAGATATTAGAACGAAACTGGAAAAATTGGAGGATTGGAATGACAAACCATTAATTCAATTGTTAACAGAGGCTCAGAAAGTATGTGTATGATGGGATGAGGAAAAACATAAGGGAAAGGCAAAAATGATGTTGCAGGCAGTACAGCAAGGGGTAAAGAAGAAGGGAGATGAAGGTGATAGAAGGCCGGGTGCACATGGAGACCGGGGAAGGGGAAGAGGTAGAGACAGAGGACGAGGAAGAGGTGAATGGAGGGAGAGGATATGGTAGTTATGGTAATTCGGGAGCGGAGAGATCAAGTGGAACTAAGGTACCAGAAGAAATTGGATTAGGCGAAAAACAAGTCAGAAGCTCGTGGGTAGGGGGGAAAGCGATGACTGCCCCCGAGGTAGAAGGGGTGGTGGTAAAATATGAGAATCGAGAAGTCAGTGGAAGATTTTAAAAGGAAGGTGAATAAATTTGCAAAGGAGGATAAACTATCTAAGAAGTAAGAAATTGAGTTTAGAATGAGAAAGAAGGCAGATCAGAAAGGATTCAAGTGGGAAGCAGAGGGATAAATTGATGAGACTGCTTCAAAAAAGATAAGAGCAGGCCAGACACAGATTATCCTTTGGGGCACCCATAAACTGAGAGGGCTACGAAATACCTTACCCAATATTCCTGATGTGGCAGGAAATGGATTATGGCTTTGGGGGACAATTATTGGCTATGGGAGATTTGAAGGCACTGTTGGTGAAAGTATTAGGAACCACTAAACTGACAGAACTCCTGAAGATGGCTGGTATAAAAATGCTATGAACAATGGAATAAACAAAGGCATGCTGTTTGACACAGTCAGGCATGGGGTATGGCAGGCCCTCAGACAAAAATCCAGCAGCCTATCTGGAGAACAAGCTGAAAAGGTTGAGACTGGAAACTGAACAAAAATAGAAGGCAACCAGTTAATGAACACTATATTTTGAACCACTGTGGTGGATGTCATTCCTCCTAAAGTCAAGTCTAGATTGGAGGAGGTGGTGGGAATGTAATCTTTTTCCCACCCCTGATTCAGTGATCATTTGGTCAATGAGGTTGAGAAATATCGCAAAGATAGGAAAAAGACTTGCAGACCAGCAGGAAGAGGTGCAGAGAAACATGATGCACATGTAACTTGAAGAGCTCAAAAAGAAAGAGCGTGAAATAGGAAAGTCGATGTTGTCAGTAACAACAGACCTGGTCGAAAAGTCTGAAATAAGTGATGCACCGACACACAGTGAGTCCTATGACAGAGCCAAACAGGGGCCAGAGATTCCATGCCAATAATAAATGTATTTGGGAGAGTGTTTCCTCAAATGCCCTATCAGGAGTGAAATAAATCTGGATATAAGCCCAGACAAGGCTAGTAAGGAGATAGGTAATGGATAAGGTTTGTTGGGGATGTGAACAGGTACGATAATCAGGAAATAATAATAATAATAATAATAATATTAAGATAATGGTGAACATAGCTATGGTAAGAACATTAAGAAGAGGTATTAAATACACCTAGGTTAGGATGCGGCAGCGTTTTAAATACTAGTGCCGTGTTTTTAATCAGATGTTGTAGGCAGAATTGGAAGGTGTTGATATAGTATGTGGATGATTTGTTGGTTTGTTCCACGTGAGAAGCAATGTGAGAGAGAGACATTGTAATTATCTTGGAAAAGATGGCACAGGAGGTCATAATGTATCAAGGAAGAAGTTGTTGTTTTGTCAGCAGCAGGTAGAATATTTTGGACAAGTAATATCTAAAGAAGTAAAAGCTATAGCGCAGGATCAAATTGGAAGCTTGCCTGCAATCTTGCATAGCTCAATTGGCAGAAATTAAGGCTTTAAGAGCAGCATATGTACATGGAGTCTGGCACATGTTTGGAGCAGTAGGGAAACAGAAAGGCTTTGAGAAAAGCAACGGAGACCCCATGCAAAGTTAGCAGTGTCCCCCTATGAAATGTTGTTTGGGTTACCTTATTTGGGAAAGATAGAAGGAATACCCACCATAGAGGGCAGTGATGTATTCTTAAGGAACTATTTACTGGCAGTATCTCGTTCCCTTACAGAATTAAAAGCTAAAGGACTATTGGCTCAAAGCCCACCACTCGACTTTCCAATACATGCTGTAAAGGCCGGCGACTGGGTACTGGTCAAGAATTGGAAGCAGGAGAAACTCCAGCCCAGGTGGACCGGCCCATACCTAGTATTACTGACAACCGAGACAGCAGTACGAACAAAAGAAAAAGGGTGGACCTACGCAATCCGGGTTAAAGGACTCGTTGATTCACCCGCTCCTGATAAAGAGGAACAGTGGATGGTGAAGCCAGGAAATAAGCCCCTAACATCAACTTTAAAAAAAAAATTGAATGCATAACTGACAGTATGAAAGAAGCCGTTGTGGTATTGTTTGCTCTACATGTAATTATGGTAAAAAGTATTAATAATTGTGATAAATGTTATCATCCTATCAGATACAGAGGGCGGACAACCAGATCATTTACCTATCATTCCCATGTGAACGATGCTTGCTATAACCTGAGGATTAGAACTATTTGTGAAGAGGGGGGAAAGAAGTATTTTATGGTAGGGAATAGAGGATATGTAGGGAGGTTTGGATACGTTACCTGCCCAAAGGGGGAGAGATGGGTTTGTATAACCAGGACAGGACGGTTAGGTTTCCCTTTCCAGGCCTTAAGATGGACATTAGATAAAATAAAGGAGCAAGTAATAACAGAGTTCACGGAAGTAGTAGTCACCAAGCCTCCCCCTCCCCCACCTACTCAGCCTCAATTGCACCCAAACCACTGTACGAAGAAATAAAGAAGCAGATTGAGATCCCTGAAGGAGGAAAAAACCTGTCTGTGGACTTGGCCCTCCGGATAGCTGGAATCCTGGATGTGACTAACTGTTGGGTCTGTGGCGGACCACTGATGAGCTCACGTTGGCCATGGAGAGGATCCATTGTTGAAGTATGGGACCTGATGGAGTGGAACCTGACAGTTGGACAAGACCGAGATCCCCAGGCATGGGTCCTGACAGACGCTCCGGTTGGGACTGAGTGTATCGCTAGGCACTGGGCAAAGGATGCCGTCCTAGTAGGCAGCAGCCCCTGCCAGCGCATCGTCACCCAGTGGCCCAATCAGTCCCGAGTGTGGTGGCCAGAGGAGCCTAAATGGTATCCAAATAAGAAAGACGGGAGAAACTGCACTATCTGGATGGAATGGAATCGACTGGACTATGGAACTGCACCGGGAACAACTCTTATCAAGGAATCCCAGTGTTGCGAGACATATGGAAGCAAGGTTACCTCTAGTGGACCGGCCCCTGAAGGACTGTTATGGATATGCGGATACAAGGCATACTCGGTGTTACCGACAAATTGGAGCGGGACTTGCTTTATTGGACTGGTACAACCAGGATTTTTTCTGTTAAACACCGAAGAAGGGCGGTCGCTAGGAACACCTGTATTTGACGACCTATATCGGAAGAAGAGGAAAATACACATTGGAGAATGGGAAGATGATGAATGGCCACCCGCAAGAATCATCTCGTTCTATGGACCAGCCACTTGGGCACAGGATGGAACCTGGGGCTACCGAACCCCAGTATACATGTTAAACCGGATCATAAGACTTCAGGCAGTACTGGAGGTAATTACCAACAAAACTGCGGGGGCACTGGAGGAGATGCTGGCAAATCAGCAGACACAGATGAGAGCAGCAAATATACCAGAACCGGTTGGCCCTAGATTACCTCCTGGCAGAAGAAGGAGGGGTATGCTGGAAATTCAACCTCTCTAATTGCTGTTTAAACATCGATGACAATGGACAGGCAATGATGGACATATCAGAAGGAATCCGTAAGTTGGCACATGTTCCAATACAGAAGTGGAATACGATTATGGGAACCCGATGGTGGGATTCCATCCTCGGAGGAACATGGTGGAGAACGATGGGACTCGTGTTTCTATGTGCAGTGGCTGGACTGATCTGTATCCCCTGTTGCATCCCTTGTTTTAGGGAACTTATTACAAGGAGTATAAGTCAGATGCAGGCTGTAGTCATGCCTCTGGGAGACAAAGGGGGAAATACAGAAAATAATGATAATGCGACCAAGGAAGGTCCAGGATCTACAGGAAAAGGAGATTAGGAGAATGTTACGTCAATTCGAACTGAAGGAGCTTGAAATTGAGGTTTAATCAATGGATGCGTAGCAAAAGAAAAAGGGAGGATTGTGAGGGATAAAGTGATTAAACCCCACTATTGTAAGATGCTTTAAAGAGGATTCAAACCGATAGGGGCCAGGGAGAGTGTTCTGACACAGCTGTGTATAAAAGTTACCAGACCCATCCTTGAGTAAGAAGTGATAGCTTTGTATAGCGGTAGAAGGGAGTGATGTAGATAGATCACTATCAGTAGAATGGGGTGATAGGTGGGACCCTTGTCACTATAGCTTAGCGTTAGTGCTGATATAGGAGGACTGAGAGAGTTCACTTGGAGGTGAGTAAAACTAGGATAGGTCATGAACAACTGAGCATGCTGAATAAAATAAATGAATATTACAACACACCCCTGGTCAAGAAACTGCAATTACCATTAACTTGGGATGTATGATGTGGGAGGTACTGGAGGAAGTACCTACAGGTTGTCCACCTCAGTGTCTGATTAGAGCGGGTCCAAGGAGTGGAGGTTGGATGTAGAATTGTGTGTATAAAGGGGGATGACTCTTCTGACTTCGGTGTGTCTCAACTTGGAGAGGCACCCGGCTCTGCAGACTCGAAAATAAAGAATCTCTTGCTTCCACGATTTAGTCTTTGAGCAGTGATTGTGAGCACATTGCATATCTCACAATTCGAATGCCAGTCTGCGAGGGCGGACGAGAACAAACTAATTAGGTTTCTTTAATGCAGAGCAGACCACATTGTTTACACGGAACACGGTTAATTAGACTGGAAGAAATACAGTTACGACGCCATTTTACTTGGGACGTATTTTTATCATGGGTTGTCGAAATGGAGGGCGAACGAGAACAGAGGATGTCCAGTGAAACTGGAATAAGGGCAGAGCGATTCTCTCAAGGCCCTCGGGGAAACATCGACCATCAACAATGCCATTGAATCCACATCAGCAAAAATGTTTTCTGGTCCATTGCTGACAATCAAACAACTGTGGCAGCATCAGTTAACGAGCCCACTCATCCCAACCGCTGACCCTCTGGACAAACTGCCTACCCGAAAGAAACCAAGAAGGATGGAAAGTCGACATGGGAACATGTTAACGAGTCAAACGAACGCTGCAGGAAACTCATGTATCGAGAAGAAGCAGAAATGTTTTCGCACTGGAGATTCGTGCTCTGAGAATTAAAGGGCACCATTCCTATATTCCTATCAATGGGCGAAAATCGTTGGCGTGCTAATTCAACATGGAGATACTCAGCAGTAGTACATCTGGGTTGGATTCTGTTTGGAGAGTGATGGAATATACAAGCAATGGAACTTAAATATATAAGCGTCGCGGACATAAGGGAAAAGCGTTAATCCAACTTGTAGGCGCTTCCTGAAAGTTTCATTGCACATCAATTTGGGATTTGATGTAATAGTCAGTTCGACCGTAATCGGACTGACGAAAGGTACGGGTTTATGAAAATTACACTAATAGTATGGTGTCACTAATTCTCCTGGATGCGATCTTGCGCGTTATAAATTAACGTTGAAATGATCCCTGATTTAGTGTGCATTAGGCATTACGTTGTCGGCCAACCTACCATCCACTCTGACAATGACAACCGAATATTAGGGCATGCTCTCAGGAAAGAAAGGAAAGATGTGTGTTATTTTATCATGTTGCCTTTTCTCCCAGTGCTCAGCACTGCCGTTGTTTTTCAGAAGTCACGGGCATTGAGGAGATCAACTTAGCTAATAGAACGGGCCCCGAACCTGAAGCGTTTGAGAGACAATATCACGTGTGTAGGGGCCGCTTCCACATATTCCCCGTGGTTAGAATTCGGCGCTTCCACCGCCGCGCCCCGGGTTCGATTCCCGGTTAGGGAAACACTCTTTTGCCATTCATATAACTGGAAAGGTCCCACGTTGGGCAACGCCTGCGACGATCTCTCCGACATACAGTACATTCCAATGCAGGAGATGCAATTGTAAACACAGGAGGTGCAATCTATGATATTTCACCTTCTCCATTTCGACAATCCATAATAAAAACATGTTCCAAATAAAATGGTGACACAACTGTATTTCTTAAAGTCTAATTTACTGTGTTCAGTGCAAACAATGTTGTCTGCTCTACATTAAATAACCCGAATTATCCTTCTGGAGCGTTGGAGCAATCTTCGGCTTCCTGTGACGTGCCACTTTAGTATCTTTAGGGCCAACATCTTGAAAGATGAATGGAACCACCTCAACACACGAACCCACGACTGGATGGAGCGAGGAATCACTCCGACTGAATGCCTCGCCAGCGGGCACGACCTCCCATGGCCAACCTGGAAGACCCTCAACAGATTACATGTGGAGCAGTACATACAATGGCCCACCTACTGGAGTGTGACGACGCCCCCCAGTGCAGCCCCCAGAACCTGGCTGAACCGACCCGACCAGCTGTGACCTGCGCCAGATACTGGCAGAACGACATCTGAGATTGCAACGGACTCGAAGAAGAAGTAACTTCTCGATCCACTTTTGCCCTCTCCCCTATATCCTTTAGAAGCAAAGTGCAAGAGAAGATCGAAGATCGATAGGTCTTCCACACTCAATATCCAAGTCTCAAATGTTGCTAACTCACGCTTCCTTTCCGTTTGGATAATAACTCGGCAGTTCCACCTGCCATTATCACACTAATGTCTCGTAATGCTATTATTCATTTCTAAAGGTGAGCTGTCAGTCTTGTTCGATCCAGAGATAAAGAAATCCCAACCTATCCAGTCTGTCACAATTGAAATTATCCAGTCCTGGCAAAATCATTGATGATCGTATTCTGCTGCTCTCCACTTAATTATATCCTTCCCAAGATATTCTGACCTAGACAATATTCCACACAACGTTTCAACAACGTCCTGTATCGAATATTAAGCATTCAATTTCACTTGATGTCAAGCAGTTCCGTCGTTCCTCCGTGAAAATGTTTGGCGTTTAATCATATATTGTCAAAGATATTTTCAAGCTTGAAAGGGTTCAGAAAAGATTTATGAGGATTTTGCCAGGACTACGGGGTGTCAGCTGTAAGGAGAGGTTGAGTTGGCTGGGTCTCTATTCCATGGAACGAAAGTGGATCAGCGATGATCTTATCGAGGTGTACAACATCATGAGAAGGAAAGATCGGGCAGATGAGCAAAATCTCATTCAAGAGTAAGTGCATCGAGCACCAGAGCACATACGTTTCCTCCTGATCTTTCCCCCTGAAGAATGTAAATAACAACACTCACAAGAACCTTTCTACTTTATTTTTCAACAGTGCCACGTGGAAACACCTGCGATGAAATTGATAATGGGTAGATGTAAATGGATTGGGTTAGTGTCTGGGAACAGTAGTTCAAGGTCTCAAAATAACCTAAATATAGATACAAAAAGCTGGAGTAAGTAAGCGGGTGGCGTTTCTAGTCGAGTCTTTCTTCAGTATGAAGAAAGGATCTCGATCCGAAACGTCACCCATTCCTTCTCTCAAGAGATGCTGCCTGTCCCGCTGAGTTACTCCAGAATGTTCGGCTCGGCTTGGTGTTGGGGCCGCAACTGTTTACCATATATATTAATGATTTGGAAGAGGGAATTAGGAGCAACACTAGCAACTTTGCGGATGACACAAAGCTGGGTGGCAGTGCGAACTGTGAAGAGGATGTTAGGAGGTTGCAGGGTGACCTGGACAGGTTGAGTGAGTGGGCAGATGCGTGGCAGATGCAGTATAATATAGATAAATGTGAGGTTTGGCAACAAAAACAAAGGGGCAGATTATTATCTCAATGGGGTTAGGTTAGGTAAGGGGGAGGTACAGCGAGACCTGGGTGTCCTTGTACATCGGTCAGTGAAAGTTGGTGTGCAGGTACAGCAGGCAGTGAAGAAAGCTAATGGAATGTTGGCCATAACAAGAGGATTTCAGTATAGGAGCAAAGAGGTTCTTCTGCAGTTGTATAGAGCTCTGGCGAGACCACATAAACCATATAAACCATACAACAATTACAGCACGGAAACAGGCCCTCTCGGCCCTTCCAGTCCGTGCCGATCATTTGTTTTCCCCTAGTCCCATCTACCTGCACTCAGACCATACCCCTCCATTCCCTTCCTATCCATATACATATCCACTTTATTTTAAATATTAAAATCGATCCTGCCTCCACCACTTCTGCTGGAAGCTCATTCCACACAGCCACCACCCTCTGAGTAAAGAAGTTCCCCCTCACGTTACCCCAAAACTTCCGTCCCTTAATTCACATGTCATGCCCTCTTGTTTGAATCTTCCCTACCCTCAATGGGAAAAGCTTATCCACGTCAACTCTGTCTATCCCTTTCATCATTTTAAAGACCTCAATCAAGTCCCCCCTTAACCTTCTGCGCTCCAAGGAATAAAGACCTAACTTGTTCAACCTTTCTCTGTAACATAGTTGCTGGAACCCAGGCAACATTCTAGTAAATCTCCTCTATACTCTCTCTATTTTGTTGACATCCTTCCTATAATTAGGCGACCAAAATTGTACACCATACTCCAGAATTGGTCTTACCAATGCTTTGTACATCTGGAGTATTGTGTACAGTTTTGGTCTCCTAATTTGAGGGAGGACATCCTTGTGATTGAGGCAGTGCAGCGTAGGTTCACGAGATTGATCACTGGGATGGCGGGACTGTCATATGAGGAAAGATTGAAAAGACTAGGCTTGTATTCACTGGAGGTTAGAAGGATGAGGGGCGATCTTATAAAAACATATACAATTATAAAAGGACTGGACAAGCTAGATGCAGGAAAAATGTTCCCTATGTTGGGCGAGTCCAGAACCAGGGGCCACAGCCTTAGAATAAAGGGGAGGTAATTTAAGACTGAGGTGAGAAAACACTTTTTCACCCAGGGAGTTGTGAATTTATAGAATTCCCTGTAATGGTTTACAGAGGGCAGTGGAGGCCAAATCACTGGATGGATTTAAGAGATAGTTGGATAGAGCTCTAGGGGCCAGTGGAGTTAAGGGATATGGGGACAAGGCAAGCACGGGTTATTGATAGCGGACGATCTGCCATGATCACAATGAATGGCGGTGCAGGCTCGAAGGGCCGAATGGCCTCCTCCTGCACCTATTTACTATGTTTCTATGTAATGTTGCGCCTACCTACGGTTGAAACCAGTATCTGCGGTCCCTTCTTACATCCTCCACATAAACTATTTCATCGTATCGTGTGTTGTTGAGTGATATTTTTGTCCTACCTTTCTGCAGCTGGAACTTCGTGTAACATATTTTAATTTAGAAATATTATTCGCAATCGTACTTTACAGTTCCTTTATTCTGTACGTGCTCAATTGGTGCATGTGCAATGAACGACCACCCTCGTGATTGTTATCGTATAACATCACACGGGAGCAAAATCCGTAATAAATGTCCACAGGGAGGTGATCTCAATAACTCGTTAATCTTTTTCTTGGGTTATAAATGTTCAATGATTTAACCTCCCACTATAACATCTGTAAGCGTTGTACTGCATTCCCGTGGCCGCTTTGAAGGAGAAATGGGTCACCTGCTACACTTGTCGGTTGAATATTATTATTACCCAATCCTGGCATCAATTGGAGTGCTCGGTATGTTTCTTGACGGTTGACGGTGGGATAACCGTGACGAAAATTGATTGGGTTGCGGTAATGTTGAAGATAAAGTGAAAAGAGCGTGTTAAAATGTGCTAAATGCTAGGTTACACCATGGAACGGGATTTTGGGTATAACCCGAAGTTAATGTAGTTATTGTATGCTTTTAATATATTTCATCGTTTCCCGTTTGCTGGGACTGGTGTAGAATTGTTCTTGCATGATTGGTAAGAGTCAAGACAGAGTCAAGGGTGTTTTACTGTCATATGTCCTGCACGGGACAATGAAATTCTTACTTGCTGCAGCACAACAGAATATGTGAATATGTAAACATTATATATATGGGGAAAAAATAAAAAGTTCAATAAATAACAAATATAGTGCAAATAACAAATAATAATATAGTCTTTAGCAGTTCAGAGCTCATAGCTTATTCGTTGTCTTTAATGGCTGCGGGGAAGTAGCTGTTCCTGAACCTGGACGTTAAGTCTTTAGGCTCCTGTACCTTCTTCCTGATAGCAGTGGTGAGATAAGTGTGTGGCCATGATGCTGCGGGTCCTTGGTGATTTGGGCTGTTGTCAAGTAACAGCCAAGTAAGCTGAGCGACAAAGGCTGCATCTGTTTATAACTCGGGCGATTGCATTTCTCGCATCTATTTTTGTCTCCGTCTGGTCTCCCATGTTATGGCTTTAAATTTTGTTAATTTTAAATGTGACATTTACCGCATCGCGTGCAGGGAATCTCTATTATAAACCGCCCCCTTCAAACGTTGCAAACCCGGTAAACAAATGCCGATCCGGAAGGTGCGCCACATTAACACTGATTTTAGTCTTGTTGTTCATACTTCAATACCGTTCAAACCGTTTCTGAGTTGAATAATTCACTGTTAGGTTGAATGTTTGTTCGTGAGCGCAGTTTCAGGGATCGCATTCAAACCAAAGGAAATCTCCGACCATGCCATCGTTTTCGCAATTTTAGGAAAGCAAGCAAAATAACAATATATGCCCACCCATTACTCAACTAAAAGTACTTCTGTCATCATTCTTCTGTCACACATAATCACCATTGCTTCTTTCTTACTCCCCTAGTGAATCTACTGGCGATTGTGATCCTGTCCCGAGGAAAGTGCGGTCTCTCCAAATGCATCACTCGTTATCTGGTGGCTATGGCGACGGCGGACCTCACGGTGATTGTCTGCGAAGTGATTTTGAATCGGATTGCCACTCTTTATTGGTGGAACGCAATCCTGTTCTACACCCCAGTGTGCAGGTTTATTCTCTTCCTGTCCGCCGCGGCCGTAGACTGTTCCGTTTGGTTCACGGTCGCATTCACATTTGATAGGTTTGTGGCCATTTCCAAACAGAATCTGAGATCCAGATACTGCACCGACAGAACTGCGGCGGTGGTTATGGTGACCCTATGTACCTTATTCTGTTTACAGAACGCTCCCTGGCCTTTCGCTTATAATTCTTTGCTCAAGCATAATGGTTTACTGTGGGGCTGCCGAATCGGATCGGACTTCTATTACCTGCCCGCATGGATCGCATTTTCATGGACCGAGCCGTTGTTGACTCCAGTGATTCCATTCTGTTTGATTTTGTTCTTTAATGCGCACACGGCGAGACGTATTTTAATGGCCAATCTGGTCCGCAGGAGGCTCCGCGATCTCAGTCGTGGAGACCCGGAGACGGAAAGCCGCAAACGGTCCATAATATTACTCTTTGCAATCTCCAGCAGCTTTATGCTGCTATGGGTCACAACTGTATCTTATTTTGTTTACTATCGATGTGTCCTCGGATTTTGGATGCGAGGTTTCACAAACCGATTTGCAACATTTGAAAAAACTGGAGTTCTGCTGCAGCTGCTGAACACCTGTACAAACACACTGATTTACACCGTCACCCAGGGGAAGTTCAGAGAGCAGATCATTCACGTACTTCAATGGCCCGTCGCGCTAACTGGAAAGTTAGTGAAACTTAACAAATCATGTTTAAAATGACATCAGGTAACAAGTCTTCCCGAGTGTGACTTTATGCATCGATGGATAAGAGGGAACATTGAACGAAAATCTCACCTATCTTTCCAAAACATTACAAAAAATTGTCCCTCATGTTTCGGCGGCTCCACCGCGACCCAGACCCGTCGCCTGCCCTTTAGAATGAACACCGCCGGTTTCCCTGTTGCTTTACGGGTAGGGCGGTCGGCGGGGACCCGATGTTCACTTCTACCAGAGCGGACGTCCAGTGTTTCCAGTTGATCATTTCCGCGACATCTCTGATTTCCTTTCAATCCAGCGGCTGCCCCATTCGGCTCTAAATGCCCAAACCTCTGTTTCCCGATGCGTTCCACGTCCTTCGCACTTTAATTCTTCGAAGCACTCCGTGATTACTCATGTGGGTGCCCAACTCAAAAAAATTACTTGATGACATTAAAGTAGAGTGCGTCTCCCACATTCCAGCAGCAACATTCAACTAAACGGGAGTTTCATTATATTCTTGGTGCTCCCTTTCAACAGAACCCGCTATTCCCATTTAGAGGCGCTTTCGGATTACATTACACTAAGCAGCAGATGGAAGTAACGAGAATTGTTGATGTTCATACAAGCCAGTGTAGCTACATAATCTATATTTTTAGAGGAAGGAGATACTGACATTCTACGGATTTTACCGCGCTAATGTGCATAGATACGATTGATGTGCAGAAGATCTGACGGTTTGTGCACCAAAATGCCCCATCTCCCATGTAGAAGTTGGCTCTATCGCTGTCTCTTTTCTGTTGAAAGGATACTGTCTGGTTATATAACCCATTCTTCAAATATCTTTGCAATATTACACGTTACATCTGAACATTCAAATTCAGGAACCAATTGTGGACCAGATTGACGAATCCTGACAGAGTCTCACGACATTCACATAACACCTGGAAAAAATGACGCGTGGTTCAGTGAGGTATTGTCAGAATTTTGCCAGTGACACATGGTAAGTTATCTTCCAAGAGCCCAGATTGTTTTATTATCCTCCGTTCTAAAGCGGAACAATGAAAAGCGTACTCGCAGCATCACAACAGAAAAGTAAACATCGTACTGTGCAAAACAAAAAAGAATATAAAACAATGCCGCCCCTCCACACGCCATCCACCACCGCCAAACGAAACTGTTCTACAGAGTCCACATCTCCGCAGTAGATTTCTCAAGTGCATATTATCAGCAGTTGACTCAATTGACCTACGTAACATCTAATTAGACTTTGACCAGTAATAGAGAATAGACAATAGGTACAGGAGTAGGCCATTCGGCCTGTCGAGCCAACACCGCCATTTAATTTGATCATGGCTGCTCATCCCCAATCATTACCCCGTCCCTGCCTTCTCCCCATAACCCCTAACTCCGCTATCTTTAAGAGCCCGTTCTCGCTCTCGCTTGAAGTATCCACAGAACCGGCCTCCACAGCGCTCGGAGGCAGAGAATTCCACAGACTCACTATTCCATGTTCCGTGCCAGCGTTTCCAAAGCCGTCTACTAAACGTATGTTTCAATAACATGCCCTCTCATCTTTCTAAATTCCAGAGTACACAAGCCCAGCTGCTCCATTCTCCTAGCATACGACAGCCCCGCCATCCCGGGAAATAACCGTACGCGGCACTCCGTCAATAGCAAGAATGTCCTTCCTCAAATTATGGCACCTGTAATGTTAGGACTCCTGTCTTGGAGTTATATTGAAATGTTATTTCCGGCTTCATTATCAATAGTTTTTGAAATGTGTTCCACGAGATGCCGATTTACATTAAACCGTGACTTCGGGAAGGAAGCGGTCGTTCTCGCAGAATATGTTCCAGATTAGTTGTTCGTTTTAACATGCTCTGCAAGGTCCCGTTAAACAGCTCGCAGAACTCATATTACATAGGAATTAAAAGCCCATGGCAGACATATGGCTTTTTCTCTTGTTATCAATTAAACAAATACGTAATATTTCAGGTACTGTTTATATTGTAATCAATCTCTTTATCTCAGGAGGTTGCAGGCAGTTCCTTGTGACAGAAGAAAACTAATTTACCGCTCTTCATGGAAATTGTGGAATTTTCCCTGAATCGTTGACAAATGTTCATTTCAATATCGATTCAAATTGACTTGTTCGATGTTCCCTTTGACATTAAAGACTGAAGTCTGCCCAACACCAAATATCTAATCTTGTTCTCCGAGTGTTCCTCTCACTGTTGTCTTACAATGGATGGGCGTTTATCAGTGTTCAGGATTGTATTGGTAGAATACATTTTAAGCGCTGATTGACGAATAACTATTGGTGTAAATCAGAAGGGAACCCGTCAAGTTCATTTGCTGCTTTAAATCCATAATAACAGCTGAGAGGACAGAAGAGCTACCACCTGAAACATTGACGACTGTTTCGGGGCTACCTCCTTCACCCACGCAGAAATGCCGGACTTCAATAACTTCATAACTAATTTCCATCCCGCACTAAAATCCATATGGGCTTAATCCGATATCTCCCGAACGTATCTTAATCTCACCCGTCTCCATCACAGGCGATACACTATCGACGGGCATCTACTATAAACCTACTGACTCCCACATCTATCTAGACGACTTCTCTTCCCACCTCGCCTCCTGTAAAGACTCTACCCCCTACTCCCAATTCCTCCGTCTACGCCGCATCTGCGCCCACGATAAAGCATTCCATCCCATGACATCTGAGATGTACTCATCCTTTATTCACCAGGGTTCACCTCTTACATTATAGATTTGTCCCTCACTAGGGTCTTCTCGATATCCCGCAGCTCTGCTTTTTCTCCCCTCCCTCAGTCGTAACAAGAACAGTGTCGCCCAGTCCGCACATTTCACCCCATGCCACGTATAAGCGTATATTTCTGCCACTTCCAACGGGATTCTACCACGAGCCATATCTTCCCATCTTCTACCCTATCCGTTTTCCGCAGAGACCGGTTCTCTGAAACTCACTGGTTAACATGTCCTTCCCGTTAATAACCCCCCACACCCCCCACACCCTCTTCTTAGATACTTTCCCCTGCAACCGCGGGAGCAACAACGTCGACACCTCCCTCGACACCGCCCAAGGTCCAGGACAATCTTTTCGGATGAGGCAGAGATTCACATACATCACCTCCAACCTCATCTACTGTATCCGCTGTTCCAGGTGTTGGCTCCTATATATCGGCGACACCAAGCGCAGGCTCTGTGATCGTTTCGCTGAACACCTTATCTCAGTCCGCCTGGAATTGCCTGATCTCCCGCTTGCCAAAGACTTTAATTCCCCTTACCATTCCCACACTGACGTTTGGCTCCTAGACCTCCTCCATTGTCAGAGCGAGGCCAAACACAAATTGGAGGAACAGCATCTCATATTTTGCTTAGACAGCTTACAACCCAGTAGTATGAATATGTATTTATCACTTCAAGTAACCTCTGCATTCTCTCTCTCACTCCATCCCTCCCTCACCTATGTCACAGTTGATTCCAAGTCATCTTCTTCAGTCTCATACTCTACGACTCGTTCAAACCTAAGAAGCTTTTTGCAATTCTTAGAAATACAACAAACATCGAAAAATATGTGCAAGAGCAGGCGATTCGACCCTTCGAGCTAGCATCGCAAGCCAATATTATGACTGCTGATCATCTAAAATCAGTACCCGTTTTTACCCATATCCCGAGATTCCTATTGCTCGAAGAGCAAAATCTAACTCTTTTTTGATAACACCGAGTGAATTGGTCTCCACTCCCTTCTGTGGCAGATAATTCCACAGGTTCACAACTAACTGGGTGAAAATATTTTTCCTCATCTCGGTCATAAATGGCTCCCCTTATTCTTAAACTGTGAGCCCTGGTTTTGGACTTCATTAACATCGGGAACATTTTCCTGTATCTAGCCTGTCCAATCCCTTAAGAATGTGAGATGTTTCTATAAAATCACTTCGCATCCTTCTAAAACCCAGTGAATACAAGCCCAATCGACGATTATTTCAACATATGACAGTCCCGCCATCCCGGGAATTAACCTACGCTGCACTCACCCAATAGCAATAATGATATTCCTCAAATTTGGAGAACAGAATTGCACACTCTAGGCTAGGTGCGGTCACACCAGGGCCCTTGCACACCAGGGCCCCATACATCCACAGTAGGAGTTCCTTGTGCCCATACACAAATCCTCGCGCAATGAAAGCCAACATGCCATTAGCTTTCTTCACTGCCTGCTGTACCTGCACGCTCACGTTCAGTGACTGATGGGCAAGCACACTCAGGCCTCGTTACACCTCCCCTTTTCCGAATCTGATACCATTAGGATATTAATATGCCTTCTGTTCTTGCCACTAAAGTGGATAACCTCACATATATCCACATTATACCGCATCTGCCATGAATCTGCCCACTCACCCAACCTAAGCAAGTCACCCTGCAGCCTCGTAGCATCCTCATTGCATCTCACACGACAATACAGCTGAGTTTCATCCGCAAACTTGGAACTGTCACATTTAATTCCCTCGTCCAAATCGTTAATATATATTGTAAATAATTGCGGTTCCAACACAGAACCTTGCGGCATCCCATTAGGCATTGCATTCTTTCATTCATCTATTCTATATCTCCCTACATCACCGTCTGTATATCTCGTTTCCATTTCCCCTGACTCGCCAGGAAAAGGGACTCGACCCGAAACGTCACCTATTCCTTTTCTCCAGAGATGCTGTCTGACTCGCTGAGTTAATGGAAGCTATTTTGTGTCTATATTCGATCCTCAGTATGACATTCGGTTGAAAATAAAACGCATGGCGACCAGCACAATGCACACCACTCCTCAATACTTCTCATTATTAAAGGCAGTAAATCATCGTTACCGAGTAGTCAATGCCTCACGTTAGAAAGGCCAATGCAACATGCGGCTCACCACGGTTGCGAGCAATTTTCAATGACACGAACATAAATTCCCCTTTGAACTTTAACACTGCCAAGTTTATCATCATCTAAATGTGTTATTTTTGCACCACAATGAATAACGTTAAAATTCCCACCCTATCTTGAATCGCTAAAAAACATCCACACTATTTCAGCTTTTGTGCGCCGCTGGAGCATCTCCACATCCTTCTCCCCACCAACATACCAACACCTCCGTTGCTTGTGCACATCGCCTGCGCGGTTGAAATAGCTGGCTCCAAACTCTGATCTCTATGACATCTCATCAATCTTACCCTGCCAACCTGATCAAGTTCAATCAGTGCCATTATTTCCTCTCTGCCCTTCTGCAAATAGACGTTGGAGAAAGAGTGTAGAACCAGGATCTTTGGCCCATCGAGATCGCATCCTACACACTAGGGAAGTCAAATTTACAGAAACCAATTCATCTACGAACCTCTACGTCTTTGGACTGCATTTGCATGGAATGGGATGGAATGGAATGCTTTATTGTCACATGTGACAAGGCCTAGGGAGAACAGACAAACTCCATACAGACCGCACCGTAGTTAGGATCGAACCCGGGTCTCTGGCGGCATAAGGGAGCAGCTCTACCACTGCGCCATTGTGTTTCCCTGGCAAAACGACTAATGGGTGATGATCATATTGCGATTAATTTCCTGACAAGCAGTTTGAGACTTAAGAAAACACCATTCGAATGCCAGTCTGCGAGGGCGGACGAGAACAAACTAATTAGGTTTCTTTAATGCAGAGCAGGACACATTGTTTACACCGAACACGGTAAATTAGACTGGAAGAAATGCAGTTGCGACGCCATTTTACTTGGAACGTGTTTTTATCATGGGTTGTCGAAATGGAGGGCTGACAGAACAGAGGATGCCCAGTGAAACTGGAATAAGGGCAGAGCGATTCTCTCAAGGCCCTCGGGGAAACATCGACCATCAACAATGCCATTGAATCTACATCAGCAAAAATGTTTTCTGGTCCATTGCTGACAATCAAACAACTGTGGCAGCATCAGTTAACGGGACAACTCATCCCAACCGCTAAACTTCAGAAGAAAGTGGCAGGGGCTTTCACGTAAGGCTCAGAAAGCAGCACTGTTTTTTTCACTGGAGATTCGTGCTCTGAGAATTCAACAGGGCACCATATGTTCATTTCAATGGGCGAAAATCGTTGGCGTGCTAATTCAACACGGAGGCCGTCAGCAGTGTTACAACTGGGTTGGATTTTGTTTGGACAGTGATGGAATATACAAGCAATGGAAATTAAAAAATAAACGTCGCGGACGTAAGGGAAATAGAGAACGTTTCCTTTTCAACTGAAAGCGTTAATCCAACTTAGAGGCGCTTCTTGAAAATTTGATTACACAGGAATTTGGGATTTGATGTAACAGTTCCACCATAATGTGACTAACGAAAGTTACGGGTTATAAAGTTGAGTAGAGCTGCTGCTGGTGGAAAAAAAGCTGTTTTTGTGTCTGGCTGTAGCGGCTTTGACAGGGAAGTGATTCAAAGTGTTTGTGGCCAGGGTGAGAGGGATCAAATATGACCATACCCGCTCGCTTCCTGGCCCTTGCAGTGTACACGTTCATCGATGGGGAGATGGTTGCTGCCAACAACTTTCTAAATTGATCGAATGATGCGCTGCAGCCACCATATGTCATGCTTGGTGTAGCAATGTTACAAAATTTTGAGATTTAAAAAATCAAGTCTGCAATTTATCCCATCAGATAAAGCATAAAAATGTTTAATTTGACACCTAATTCACTTTCATATCCTCAGTATTATAAACGTTATGGCCATTTTCATACTCGGAAATTAGCATCTTGTAAGCTGTGATATAGGACAGTCAAAAGCCCATAACTTTCTTAAAAATTAAGAGAACAATGAAATTTTCAGTTATTAAAAATTGAAGCATTCTGAAACAAATATGAAACAATCGTACTTGGATGACCTGAAATTAAAGCATATAATTAGTTAGTTACTTAATTGTAGCTAATTACAAAATTCAATTACTAGATCTAAACATCTATCCATTTCTTAAGAAAAGATAAACATTTTTAAATTGCCTAAGTGTCCAAATAACATTCACACAATAATTCACAATATAACATGATTTTTAAATCTCATTTTCATGAATTTATAGGCCAAATGGAAGGAATTTAGTGTTTAATTCCCGTAAATTAATGGCCATTTAAATCAACTTGCGAATGGGATTTAGTGGAACGCGGTGGATTGGAAAGTTGCAGTTTGCGGTGAATTTAACCCACAGTCGGCAGGTAACGTACCTACTTGGCGGCTGAGTCAAACCAGTCCATGATGGAGAAGGTGAGGACAGACTCTATGATGCCGTATAAAATTGGACCTTGTGAAGAATTACCATAACCCTCAGATTTCCCTTCTTTTCCCCTTCACCTTAAACCTATGTCCTCAGATGGACTGCCTAGATGAGATAGACTGAAAGCTCCTTTTCCATGCAGCATGATGCTATGACTCCATAACTACAATTTTTGGCTCTAATTTACGTTTTGGATACTCATCAGAGTTGATGGTCACTTGGAATCAGAAACCAAACAGTTCAAAGAACTATGTTTACCTCAAACCATGAACTATATTCCCAACATTCCTTCTTATTTTGTCTGAGTCTTTTATTAATACATAAATGTTCTAATCAGGAGCCCCATGCATAGCAGAAGAAGAAAAGTGCAAAACTAGCTGTAGTCTACCAGCAGAGACTCAATTATCTGTACTATGCATATCCGACTGTATGTTGCAAATCAGAAACATGGATTTATCAATAGGATGCTGAGATTAATTTCTCAATTGTAGGGTGAAAATCCACGAGCTTCAGATTCGGGGAAAAAGGAACAAAGACAGAGAATGCCAGGTCCACTTGGAGAAGCGAGGCATGTGTGACGGATGGTCTTCACGTGTATCGTTTTACTTTCCACGGATTGGACAACTTTTGCATGTTGACAGAATTTTTCCCATTAAATTTTGTTTGGGGCACCAGATTGCGGGAAATCCCTTTATATGCAACCAAGAGAGGATGTTAAAAGTTGGATATTGTATCATATCTCGTCAAGTCAAGGTGAGGTACTGGTACAATGACTTTAAAAACTTGTTTACACAGATATATGGCCACGGATGATGCGATCGCCATGGCAACTCACACTGCGCTCACCCACCTGGACAAAGGGAATACATATGTGAGAATGCTCTTCATTGACTACAGCACGGTATTCAACACTATCATTCCCTCAAAACTTGTCCCCAAGCTCCTTGATCTTGGACTGGATACCTCCATCTGCAGCTGGATATTTGACTTCCTGACAGGCAGGCACCAGGTGGTGAGAATTAGCAGCCACACCTCTTCCTCACTGATCCTCAACACAAACGCACCACAGGGCTGTGTGCTCAGTCCTCTCCTGTACTCTCTGTTCACGCACGACTGTACTGCTAAGCACAGCTCCAACATCATCTTAAAGTTTGCTGATGACACGACCATCTTGGGCCTCATCGCAGACAATAATGAGATGGCCCATAGAGAGGAGGTAAAGGCACTAAACAGCTGGTGCCAGGAAAATAACCTCTCTCTCAATGTCATCAAAACTAAAGAGATGATCGTGGACTACGTGGACCGTGAAGAAACAGCAGAGGAGTGGACCCCTCCCCTCCACATCGGTGATGCTGAGGTTGAAAGGGTCAAGAGCTTCAAGATCCTCAGTGTGCACATCACTGAGGACCTCTCTTGGACACTGCACACGGACACACTAACTAAGAAAGCCCGCCAGCAGCTCTTTTTCCTGAGAAGACTGAGGAGGTTTGGCGTGAACGCCAGCATCCTCACAAACGTCTTCAGTTGCACCATCGAGAGCCTGCAGACGGGCTGCATCACAGTCTGGTACGGGAACTGTTCTGCCCACAGCCACAAATCACTACAGAGAGTGGTGAAGGTGGCAGAGCACATCATTGGTAACTGTCTCCCTACCACTCAGGACATTTTCCATAGGTGGTGCCTGCGGAAGGCACACAGCATCATCAAGGACCACAGCCACCCAGCACGCAGACTGTTCTCCTTGTTTGCCATCCAGGCAGACGATACAGGAGCATGGCTGCACGTGCCACCAGACTTAAGAACAGTTTTTATCATCATGCCATCAGGCTTCTGAACTCATAAACACATCATATATGTTGATTATTTTATTCATTATTGTCTTTTACCTACCAATATCACTTTTATCTTATCTTTTTTTTACCTTAATTTTATCCTTGTAATATCATTGCTGAGGTGACCCGTTATCTTGTCAAACACATTTCATTGTACCGTTGACCCTGTGTTAACCTACAAATGACATTGATCTGAGCTGAACTATGGACAGAACAGGTTTAGATGGGTAGCCAAATGCAGACATGTGACTAGGCATGAAAGTCAACTTAGTCATCATGGGCAAGGTGAAAGAGCTGTTTCTGTGCTGTATAGATCCATGATTCTATGTTGTTATCACTCCAATGAAAATAGTAAGATTAAACGAGAACCTACCAGTTCGAAGTTTGATCGTTATTTTATGAGGAGTAACGATGAGAGATTACGTGACGAAGCCCCGCCTGGCGCTTGATCGGCATACTTCAAAGCAGCGGCATGAAAAACACAGAACATAATAGCCGGAGTAAGATAGTAAGGCTCAACATAGATTTAGAACTACCAGATGATCATTTATTTTATGAGGGTCGGGAGTGGAGGGCACGTAATCCCTCATCGTTACTCCTCATCAAATATCGATCAAACTTCGAACTGGTAAGTTCTCGTTTAATCTTACCATTTTACTTCGGAGTCACATGAGTGACTACGTGAAGATTTTGTAGCTTCTGTGTTTTTTATGCCGTAGACTCATTCCATACGACAATCTGGCTCAATCAATACAGTAATGAGTAAATAACACATTTTTTCTCCAAACATTGCCTCAGGTTATGTGATAAATTATTTCACATTATAAAAGAGTGAAAGTAATGCCCTTTCCATTAAAAGGCAAATTTATCACCAAAATATCAATTGATATATAATTTGATGGTATGAACAAAGCAACAATTACAGAGAACCCAACACTCCGTATCCAATCCTGACACCATGACTGGTTCCTTTTAATTTAATATTTATTTTACACCCTCCTGCGGCCCTGAATCTTTCCTCGAGCGACTCATCCTGTGCCATTCCTGTGAATGTATCTACCTCCTTAATAGAGTGATTTTCCACATCTCAATGTCTAGTTCCATTGAGTGTTAACCATGTTTTAACCATCTAGAATATATTTCTCTAGAACCATCAGTTTTTACTGATACCTAATGTGTTTTTTTGTGTGTAATAAGTAGTGCCGTCTCATTACCACAGAGACTCTTACCTACTTCAACATATTTCATCAATATTCACACACACACACACCACACAATTTATGGCCGACAGGATATGCTTATAGGTTTACCTTGGTTTCAGCTCTTCTTGGTCTGCTTTGTTTGGTAAATTCATAAACATATATGATAATGTAATCTGTATCCACATGCAATTATATAACGTAATATTTGCAATGTTTGCACTCTTATGTTGATACCAAAGTCATGAGCATTATTACTTTCAATGTTAATTTTTTGAATCATTGATAGAATTGGAGTCCATTGCCTAAGGCAATTCAGGACTATATTGATCTCCCGACTTATGTATTGCAACTTTGGACAAATTATATATATATATATATATATATATATATATCCCTTTTTCATATCGGGATATTACGAATGACCCCGATAACTTCTTGGTTAGTAATTTGTCAGTAAATAGGACGATGAACACTCTGAGCCCTATTATTGGCTCTATCAATTAGATACTCAGAAAAAATGTAATCCACAAGGAACTCACATATATCTAATATGATAAATAACTTTTACTGTCTACACAGACTTCCAATTTCTTATAACAAAATATTGTTTTTTAAAATTTATTTCTCCAAATTGCAGGTATAACATTTCTTTTGTACATAATTATTTTATTGTTATGTTGTTATATTAGTTAAAACATTCATAGACTTCTTTGACCATCAAACTGTTGTAATGGTCTGGTCAACCTGCAGATAGCCAAATTCATATTTTCCTGTCATGGATGCATTAGTACAACAATAAATTACTGTAACTATGAATCATCATAAGTAGTTCAACATCATTCAATATTTAATGAAAACCATGAAGGTCCATTTTGGGCCACCAAAGCGCCTCTTGCAGTGTCCTGCTACATTTTCATCAGACACTGCCCTATCAGACAAAAAATGAGGAACATAAAAGAACATCTTTCCTCATGTAATTGAGAGAAATGCATCCACCTTTCCTGTTCTTGGTTTACCCACGAGAACATTTGAAAGATCAGTGATGTAATAGTAAGATTAAACGAGAACTTACCAAGTTTGAAGGTTGATCTGTATTTTACGAGGAGTCGCGGTGAGGGATTTCCTGAAGACCCCGCCAGCACGCATGGGTAAACCATCTGTTTGGCTGTTTCAAAAGTATCCATTTTGAAGTGGGTATATTGTACAAACGTGTTCAGCTCAGTTAAGTCGATTATAATCCGACATCCCCCATCTTTTTTAATTCTGGTGAAAATGTTGGACACAAACTCAATGGGTTCATGTGTTGTTTTGCCTATTACCCCTTTTGCTGCTAGCCGTATAATTTCAGCATGTCCTGCCTCCACCTCTTTTTGGGATACTGTAAACTTCCTATGAGGCGAATGCTGGGTAGGGGGATTTACACCACCAATAAATTCTATAACATAGCTTTGAACACTTTGTAAAATAAACTCATCTGTGGTGACAGTGTTCCATATTTCCAAAAAAGCCCACAATCGCCCACCAATTTGTGCAGGAGGGGATGCTACGGCGTGAGAGGAACCAGGCCCCCTTACCTCCATGGTTAGCGACGGTTCCTTACGTATGGCATTTTGGGTGGACGTTGTGGAGGTTGACGGGATGGCGGCCGCATCTTCCATGCAGGCCGCTGTTGGCCTTGCCCTAAAAAAGGTCATTGTGTTTGGGGAAGCGGAGGTGGATAGGTCCTTTGTGTCGTGTCCGGCAGTCATGGTTTCCAGGTTCTTTTGGCTGTTGCCGGTGGTATGGGTGAAGTCTGGCCGTAGGAGGTTTCATGAGGCCAGCTGTTTTGGTCTCCTCGTCCAGTTCCTTCACTTGTTTGGACAGGTCTCCAAACAATTGATGAGGCGGTGGAGCGGTTGATGGACGGCACAACCCCGCGAATTTGGGGTTGAGTGTGGGCTTAATGGAGCTCTTACGCAGGCAGTTTATCTCATACTGGGCGTTGCATAGGAGTGCCAGTGCATCTTGTTGTTCACTGGACACATTATCCCCGTCCAGGGTCCTAGCAAACGCCGTTATTCCCGTGGAGAGAACCTTTAAGATATGCTGGAGGCGGACATCCTGCATCCTGGTGGCCGTACTCAAGTGTCCCCAGATCTGCGCATTAACCAAGGGCACACTGAGGTTGATGCAGTTCTCGGGCGGTTTTATTTTCTCTATGGTATCATTGAGAACCTGACTCTGGAGTTGGTGAGTAGTCAGGTAATCAATGGTGCCCACCAGTTTGTGGTGCAGGGGTTCCCCTGTTCGTGTAGTAGTGGCAAACTTGCCCACCACGTCCAGCATATCCTCCTCATGCTCTGGCTCAGCGGTCACTGGCTGTCCCAGGTCGTCTTCAAACACAGCGGCTGGGCAACTGCTAGCACTTCTGGCTGGTGACGACGTGATGCTGAGCGGGCTCCTTGCATGGCTTGTGGATGCCCGTGAGTCCCGCTCTTCCTGTTCCCGGTCCCGCTGGAGGAGTTGCTCTACTAAGAGCTCCAACCGCTCAATGCGACCGTCCCTGCTATGTGCAGCGGACAAGCCGACCTCCCCAGGCCCTGCGAAATCACTGGGGCTTCCACCATTGGACCACACCTCCGTAAGGTGCTGTCTAGGGTCCAATGGCAGGTTGGCGAGACTGACTTCCGCATTCTTGCCCCCACATGTCTTGAAGCTGCCGGTGGTGCTTGCAGCTCCGGGGACAAGGGCCGTTGGCTGGTCGATGCAGCTCGGCTCCTCGACAGCGTCGCCTTCCTCTTGCACTTGTCCATCCTGTGGAGTAAATATACGCACTTATCTGCCGGCCTTTATGAAGGAGCCGGAGGAGAGAGCGCACTCCCCCCCCCCCCCCCAGCATGCCGATGCAAATGCGCGCGACGATATGCTGCGCATGCGTGCTGGCGGGGTCTTCACGAAGTCACTCAAATGACTCCGAAGTAAAATCTGTATACAACCAGATTAATCGTAAGTAATCCATATTACTGACAATGTTTCCCCCCCCTGATTTGTTGTCTGTGATAACATTGTCTCTTTCTTAGAGATAAACAGCTGGACTAAAACATTTTTAGAATATGCCACATCTGTTTACTCAGATAATCACTTGATTATTATTTTACTTATCTTATGTGATTGATATATGCCACAGCCGTGGTATTGTTCACCTTGATATGACATGGACACTTCCATAATAGAACAATCGATATTTAATCCATAAACTCCTTATATTTCAATAATTAATACAAATGTTTGGATAAATTTCTAAGGACAGTCCATTTGCAATAACGTGGTATTATTGTCCGTAGTCCCAACAAGGGATATATCAATTAACTTTATAAGAATATATTTTATTCTTATCTTAATCCAAATATTCACAGAAGCTGTCCATCATCTGTTAATACTTGCTTCAGCTTGCAACAGCTGCTAAGCTTATAGTTGAAGCAGCTTGTGGACCTTTTCTATCCATTACTTTAATAATGATAACGTATAATTTGGTATTTGCATAGGCCTCTCACAAAGGCATACATAATCTTATAAAGCTTCTGTTTTCCCTCTTTTGGAGCTTTATTTACTCTTTACCTAAGCTCCTTTTCTGATGGAGGGACAAAGTATGTCAACAAAGCAATGAGACATATTTGTATCATGGAAACAATTTTCCCCCTCTTATGGTGCTGAATTACTCCTAAATCCAGAATAGTAAATTATGAATATTTATGAATGCCTAAGCATAGGCTTTATGGGATGGGTGGGTACCTTATGACCAGCCACCACTATTAGTGCACTTTTAGGGTCAGTTTTCCCTTTTGTTTTACTGCCCTTGTTACTCCTGAGTTTTCCCTCAAGGAAACTACCTCCAAACAATCTGAGGTAGATATTCCCACAATGATAATTCCATCATATATATTAATATATGAAACCCCATTAGGGTTTGATAGGGTTTGAAACCCCCTTAGGGTGGGAATGTTTTAGGCCTTTGAAACCCTTTTTGGTTGAATTTTTTATTTATTTTTTATTTTTATTTTTGGAGTCTTTCTCCATTACTTTTAAGCCATAAAGCTTTTTTAGTCTGGAGGCCTTTTATTAAACATTTTTTAAATTATGGCCTTTCTGACTTTTTAAAAATGTTCCCCCTTGCCAAAAGTTTGTGGAGCGACTAAAAGTCTCCCTAACGTAATTTTAATGGCCACCAGTATCGGAACCGGCTCCGTACTTAATCTCCCGTCCCGATCACTGAGTATTCCCCTGGGACGTTTTTATTAAACTCCATTGTTTCTTTACACAGAGTTTTTTCTTTCTATTTTAACTTTTATTTATGTTCTGCTTTTAAATTCGTTTTAACTCCTGGTGGTTCAATGCACCAGCCACGGAGTTTAGACCCTGTAATTTTTTCAACTGCACTTACCCGCGTGACTCCGAAGTAAAATCCTTATTGCAGGAGCATTCCAGGCACAGTGTGAGATCAAAACACAGATATAAATTATACCTAAAGTATAGATACATCTATATACATACAACTCTGATATTGCGGGGAGCGGGTGTGTGTGTGTGTGTGTGTGTGTGTGTGTGTGTGTTCTGAAAAGGCCATGCATTATTTCTCGAGTTATTCATGAAAATGTTAACAAATCTGACAAAACTGAAATAAAAATGACTTTCTTTTGCAGATGACATCACAATGGGTTTGCGTACTGTGCTCCATGCACTGTGACTAATGTCACACCCCCCATACCCCCCCCCCCCTTCCCCCCGTTTATTCAAAAGACGATGCCCTATGAAGTCGTGCCCTCAACTGAAGACCAAAGATCAGAACTGAAGACTGTGGTAGCCCAACTTGCGGTCCTTTGGTTGAGACTGCGGCGGCCCAACTCACGGTCCTAAGGTCGACCCTCGCCCGCTTGCCCACCACGCCTCAGCTCTGCTCAGGTCCGGTCATCGGCTCTGCTCGGGTCCGGTCCTCGGCTTGGCTCGGGTCCTCAGTCGTGTTCTCGGTCGGGTCCTCGGGTCCTCCCTCTCTGCCCCCCCTTCTCTAGGGAGTGGTGAGTATTGGGAAATATGGGTGAGTGGTGGAGTTGTGCCCCCACCCTCTCTGCCCTCTCTGCCCACTGTGCCTCTGCCCTCTCTGTTCCTCTGCCCTCTCTGTGGCTCTGCCCTCTCTGTGCCTCAGCCCTCTCTCTCTCTCTACCCACTCCCTCTCTAGCCGTGCCTGCAAGTTGGGTGTTATGCATCAGTGGATAGGGCAGGGATGGGGTAAAAGGAGCGAATTAATAACATTAATATAATATATGTGTGTGTGGGGGTGGGGTGGTTAGTGTGTGTGTGATGCAGCAGGCCGCACCCCCCCCCCCCCCCCCCCCCCCCCACCCGCAACCACGTGTTGAGGGGACAGGACCCAACGGGTCACAAATGGTCTAGATATACATTAGATTCTGCAAGGCAGTAGAAATGTCACAGTCATCGAGTCATAGAAACAGACCCCTGGGCCATACTATTCAATGCCGACCAATTTGCCCCATCTGAGCTAATCCCATTTCCCCATGTTTGGCCTCTATCCTTTTAAACTTTGAGTATCCATGTAATTGTCCAAGCATCTTTAAAATCCCGTTATAGTACCCGACTCAAGTATCTCCTCGGGCAATCTGTCCCATATACCCACCAACCTCTGAGTGAAAACTTTGCCCGTCTAGTCCCTATCTTGCTCCTCTCATCGTAAACCTAACAGACATTAGTGCAAAATAAGATATTAGTGCAAAAGATACTAAAAAAAAGTCTATGCTACTGTAAGAGGTGATGCTCAGTGTTGTTTTCCAGGAGCAGGATTATGAGTGTGTGTGTTAAAAATAGCATGATTGTTGCAGGAACATAGCTTTTCCTGTTTCTGGTGATGATCAACTTCAGGTTTTTGCACCCCACCACACAAACACACACACTGTCCATGGGCCCACACACACACCCTTAGTGGGCCCACATACACAAACTGTCCATGAGCCCACATACACAAACTGTCCATGAGCCCACATACACAAACTGTCCATGAGCCCACATACACACACTATCCCTGGGCCCACACACTGTCCCCGGGCCCACACACACACACAATTCCTGGGCCCACACACTATCGCTGGACCGCCCCATACTACCACTACACCACACCCGCCAACTCATGCCACAACCTGGCTCAGGATAAATGCACTGCTATCTCTTGGCTAAACAAGATATTAGTACAAAGGTAATAAAAAATAAGTCTATGCTACTATAAGAGGTGACGCTCAGTGTTGTTTTCCAGGAGCGGGATTATGAGTGTGTGTGTGTTAAATCAAGAGCCTGATAGTTTCAGGAACATAGCTTTTCCTGTTTCTGGTGATGATCAACTTCAGGCTTTTGTACCTTCTGTATGAGGATGTGTTGAGCAAATACAAAGAACCTTTCAGTGAGCCTACTGTCCTCTGTACGATGATGACAATTAGTGAAATGGGGATGAGATTGGTGATGAGAATGCAGTGCCTTCAAATTAAGTATATGGATGTAAAGAGGTAGGAACATGATTTATTGAATTCACAATGTTCCACAACGTGAATGGAGATCAGCAAGGTCAGCAATTATTGGTTATCGCACATTGTACAAGAACGAACTTGAAAGTGAGGAGAAGACTTCTCACCTCCACATATGGTCAACAAAGGTTGCCAAACTTTGCTAATGTTATCCCACTTTTTAAGAAAGGAGGGAGAGAGAAAACAGGGAATTATAGACCAGTTAGCCAAACATCAGTGGCGGGGAAGATGCTGGTGTCAATTATAAAAGATAAAATAGCGGCATATTTGGATAGCAGTAACAGGATTGGTCCGAGTCAGCGTGGATTTACGAAGGTTGAAATCTTGCTTGACTAATCTTCTGGAATTTTTGAGGATGCAACTAGAAAAATGAATAAGGGAGTGCCAGTGGATGCAGTGTACCTGGAGTTTCAGAAATCATTTGATTAAGGACATTAGTGGGCAAAATTAGAGCACATGGTCTTGGGGGTAGGGTACTGATGTGGATAGAAAAATGCTTGGCAGACAGGAAACAAAGAGTAGGGATTAACGGGTCCCATTCAGGATGGTAGGCAGTGACTTGTGGGGTACCGCAAGGCTCGGTGCTGGGACCACAGCTGTTTTCAATATGCATTAATGATTTCAATGAAGGGATTAAAAGTAACATTAGCAAATTTGCAGATCACACGAAGCTGGGTGAACTGTGAGGAGGATGCTATGAGGGTGCAGGGTGACTTGGACAGCATGGGAGAGTGGGCAGATGCATGGCAGATGCAGTTTAATGTGGATAAATGTGAGGTTATCCACTTTGGTGGCAAGAACAGGAAGGCAGATTATTATCTGAATGGTGTCTAGGAAAAGGGGAAGTGTAACGAGTTCTCGGTGTCCTTGTTCATCAGTCACTGAAAGTAAGCATGCAGGTACAGAAGGCAGTGAAGAAAGCTAATGGAATGTTGCCCTTCATAACACAAGGAGTTAAGTAAAGGAGCAAAGAGGTCCTTCTGCAGTTGTACAGGGCCCTAGTGAGACCACACCTGGTGTGCAATCTTTTTAAGATTTTAGTTTAGAGATACAGCACGGAAATAGGCGTTTCGGCCCACCAACAATCCCCGCACATTAACACTATCCTACTCCTAGGGACATTTTTTACATTTATCAAGCCAATTAACCTACAAACTTGTACGTCTTTGGAATGTGGGAGGAAACCAACGATCTCTGAGAAAACCCACGCAGGTCATGAGTCTATCTATTTTTGATTCCGTCTGGTCTCCCATTTTATGGCTTTAAATTTTGTTAATTTTAAATGTGACATTTACCGCATCGCGTGCAGGTAATCTCTATTATACCCCGTTCCCTTCAAACGTTGCAAACCCGGTAAGCAATTGCCGATCCGAAAGGTGCGATACATTCACACTGATTTTACTCTTGTTTTTCATACTTCGCTTCCGTTCTAACCGTTTCTCAGTTGAATAATTCACTGTTAGGTTGAATGTTTGTTCGTGAGCGCAGTATCAGGGATCGCATTCAAACCAAAGGAAATCTCCGACCATGCCATCTTTTTCGCAATTTTAGGAAAGCAAGCAAAATAGGTTTGTGGCCATCTCCAAACAGAATCTGATATCCAGATACTGCACCGACAGAACCGCGGCGGTGGTTATGGTGACCCTATGTACCTTCTTCTGTTTACAGAACGCTCCCTGGCCTTTCGCTTATAATTCTTTGTTCAAGCATAATGGTTTACTGTGGGGCTGCCGAATCGGATCGGACTTCTATTACCTGCCCGCATGGATCGCATTATCTTGGACCGAGCCGTTGTTGACCCCAGTGATTCCATTCTGTTTGTTCTTTAATGCGCACACTGCGAGACGTATTTTAATGGCCAATCGGATCCGCAGGAGGTTCCGCGATCTCAGTCGTGGAGACCCGGAGACGGAAAGCCGTAAACGGTCCATAATATTACTCTTTGCAATCTCCATAGCTTTTTCCTACTCTGGGTCCGGATTTTGGATGCGAGGTTTCACAACCCCATTTGCAACATTTGAAAAAACTGGAGTTCTGCTACAGCTGCTGAACACCTGTACAAACACACTGATTTACACCGTCACCCAGGGGAAGTTCGGAGAGCAGCTCCTTCACGTACTTCAATGGCCCGTCGCGCTAACTGGAAAGTTAGTGAAACTTAACAAATCATGTTTAAAATGACATCAGGTATCAAGTCTTCCCGGTGTGACTTTATGGATCGATGGTTAAAAGGGGGCATTGAACGAAAATCTCACCTATCTTTCCAAAACATTTCAAAAAATTGTCCCTCATGATTCGGCGGCTCCACCGCAACCCAGACCCGTCGCCTGCCATTTAGAATGAACATCGCCGGTTTCCCTGCTGCTTTACGGGTAGGGCGGTCGGCGGGGACCCAGTGTTCACTTCTACCGGAGCGGGCGTCCAGTATTTCCAGTTGAACATTTCTGCGGCATCTCTGATTTCCTTTCAATCCAGCGGCCGCCCCATTCGGCTCTAAATGCCACGTCCTTCGCACTTTAATTCTTCGAAGCAGTCCGTCATTACTCATGTGGGGGCCCAACTCAAAAAAATGTACTTGATGACATTAAAGTAGAGTGCGTCTCCCACATTCCAGCAGCAACATTCAACTAAACGGGAGTTTCATTATATTCTTGGTGCTCCCTTTCAACAGAACCCGTAATTCCCATTTAGAGGCGCTTTCGGATTACATTACACTAAGCAGCAGATGGAAGTAACGAGATTTGTTGATGTTCAAACAAGCCAGTGTAGCTACATAATCTATATTTTTAGAGGAAGGAGATACTGACATTCTACGGATTTTACCGCGCTAATGTGCATAGATACGATTGATGTGCAGAAGATCTGACGGTGTGTGCACCTAAATGCCCCATCTCCCATGTAGAGGTTGGCTCTATCGCTGTCTCTTTTCTGCTGAAAGGATACTGTCTGGTTATATAACCCATTCTTCAAATATCTTTGCAATATTACACGTTACATCTGAACATTCAAGTTCAGGAACCAATTGTGGACCAGATTGACGAATCCTGACAGAGTCTCACGACATTCACATAACACCTGGAAAAAAATGACGCGTGGTTCTGTGAGGTATTGTTAGCATTTTGCCAGTGACACAGGGTAAGTTATCTTCCAAGAGTCCAGATTGTTTTATTATCCTTTGTTAATGAAAAACGTACTCGCAGCACCACAACAGACAAGTAAACATCGTACTGTGCAAAACAAAAAAGAATATAAAACAATGCCGCCCCTCCACACGCCATCCACCACCGCCAAACGAAACTGTTCTACCGAGTCCACATCTCTCCAGTAGATTTCTCAAGTGCATATTTAGCTGTAGTTGGCTCAATTGACTTACGTAACATCTAATGAGACTTTGACCAGTAATAGACAATAGACAATGGACAATAGGTACAGGAGTAGGCCATTCGGCCTGTCGAGCCAACACCGCCATTCAATGTGATCATGGCTGATCATCCCCAATCATTACCCCGTTCCTGCCTTCTCCCCATAAACCCTAATTACGCGGCACTCCGTCAATAGCAAGAATGTCGTTCCTCAAATTATGCCACCTGTAATGTTAGGACTCCTGCCTTGGAGTTATATTGTAATGTTATTTCCCGCTTCATTATCAATAGTTTTTGAAATGTGCCCCACGAGATGCCGATTTACATTAAACCGTGACTTCGGGAAGGAAGCGGTCGCTCTCGCAGAATATGTTCCAGATTAGTTGTTCGTTCGTTTTGACATGCTCTGTAAGGTCCCGTTAAACAGCCCGCAGAATTAAAAGCCCATGACAGACATATGGCTTTTTCTCTTGTTATCAATTAAACAAATACGTAATATTTCAGGTAATGTTTATATTGTAATCAATCTCTTTATCTCAGGAGGTTGCAGGCAGTTCCTTGTGACAGAAGAAAACGAATTTACAGCTCTTCATGGAAATTGTGGAATTTGCCCTGAATCGTTGACAAATGTCCATTTGAATGTCGATTCAAATTTACTTGTTCGATGTTCCCTTTGACATTAAAGACTGAAGTCTGCTCAACACCAAATATCTAATCTTGTTCTCCAAGTGTTCCTCTCACTATTGTCTTGCAATGGATGGGCGTTTGTCAGTGTTCATGATTATATTGGTTGAATACATTTTAAGCGCCGATTGACGAATCACTATCGGTGTAATCAGATGGGAACCCGTCACGTTCATTTGCTGCTTTGAATCCATAATAACAGCTGAGAGGGCAGAAGAGCTCCCACCTGAAAGATTGACAGCTGCTTCGGGGCTACCTCCTGCACCCACGCAGAACTGCCGGACTTTCCATCCCGCTGTGAAATTCACTTGGGTCAAATCCGATATCTCCCGAACGTACCTTAATCTCACGGACTCCATCAAAGGCACTCCGTCAATAGCAAGAATGGCCTTCCTCAAATTATGGCACCTGTAATGGTAGGACTCCTGTCTTGGAGATATATTGTAATGTCATTTCCCGCTTCATTATCAATAGTTTTTGAAATGTGTTCCACGACATGCTAATTTACATTAAACCGTGACTTCGAGAAGGAAGCGGTCGCTCTCGCAGAATATGTTCCAGATTAGTTGTTCGTTCGTTTTGACATGCTCTGCAAGGTCCCGTTAAACAACTCGCAGAACTCATATTACATAGGGATTAAAAGCCCATGGCAGACATATGGCTTTTTCTCTTGTTATCAATTAAACAAATACGTAATATTTCAGGTAATGTTTATATTGTAATCAATCTCTTTATCTCAGGAGGTTGCAGGCAGTTCCTTGTGACAGAAGAAAACTAATTTACAGCTCTTCATGGAAATTGTGGAATTTGCCCTGAATCGTTGACAAATGTTCATTTCAATATCGATTCAAATTGACTTGTTCGATGTTCCCTTTGACATTAAAGACTGAAGTCTGCTCAACACCAAATATCTAATCTTGTTCTCCTAGTGTTCCTCTCACTATTGTCTTACAATGGATGGGCGTTTGTCAGTGTTCATGATTGTATTGGTTGAATACATTTTAAGCGCCGATTGACGAATCACTATTGGTGTAATCAGAAGGGAACCCGTCACGTTCATTTGCTGCTTTGAATCCATAATAACAGCTGAGAGGGCAGAAGAGCTACCACCTGAAACATTGACAGCTGCTTCCGGCTACCTCCTTCACCCACGCAGAACTGCTGGACTTTCCATCCCGCTGTGAAATTCACTTGGGTCAAATCCGATATCTCCCGAACCTATCTTAATCTCACGGACTCCATCACAGGAGATAGACTATCGACGGGCATCTACTATAAACAAACTGACTCCCACATCTATCTAGACGACTTTTCTTCCCACCCTGCCTCCTGTAAAGACTCTACCCTCTACTCCCAATTCCTCGCGCTTTGTTTCAGGCGAGCTAGGCAGAGAGCGCACAACATGGCTGAGAGGACTTCACTGATGCCTGTTTAACTGGAGATTCCGATGAAGGTTCTCTCTCGTTCTGTGGAATACATGTCGCCTATCTCCTTCGCTCCTTAGATGCTGCTGCACCCGCTGAGTTTCTCCAGTCTTTTGTGTAACCCCCCCCCCCCCCCCCCCTGGATTGTATTGGTTGATAACATTTTAAGCGCTGATTGACGAATAACTATTGGTGTAAATCAGAAGGGAACCCGTCACGTTCATTTGCTGCTTTGAATCCATAATAACAGCTGAGAGGGCAGAAGAGCTACCACCTGAAACATTGACAACTGCTTCGGGGCTACCTCCTTCACCCACGCAGAACTGCCGGACTTTCCATCCCGCTGTGAAATTCACTTGGGTCAAATCCGATATCTCCCGAACGTTTCTTAATCTCACGATCTCCATCACAGGAGATAGACTATCGACGGGCATCTACTATAAACCGACTGACTCCCACGTCTATCTAGACGACTTTTCTTCCCACCCTGCCTCCTGTAAAGACTCTACCCTCTACTCCCAATTCCTCCGTCTACGCCGCATCTGCGCCCGCGTTAAAGCGTTGCATACAGGCTGTGGGCCCAGGAGCTTTATTCTAATGTTTCGTGACCCAAGTCACAGAACTACATGAAATGTTAACATATTGTGTAAAAATATTATATAGATCATCCCTGAAACTCGTCAAGAACAAGACTTGCGCATTTTTATTAACTTAGGGAAAAAATGAAAATGTTCGGGGTAGTGTATTTTTTGTGTGTTTGGGGGTATTTTTCAGTCCCAATCAAAGCACGTTTAACATTGAGTTGTTATGCCAGTTGGCCCAAACCAGCGCGCTCAGGCCGGAGGGAGATTGTTTCAGGCGAGCTCGGCAGGGAGCGCACAACATGGCAGAGAGGACTTCACTGATGCCTGTTTAACTGGAGATTCCGATGAGTGTTCTCTCTCGTTCTGTGGAATGCACGTAGTGGGAACTTGCAGCATGGTAATTGAATTTAGTGAGAAAAGCATTAAGAAGTGTGAAGAATGTGCAGCTAAGTGGTAGAAGTGGCAAAAGAAAGTCTTGAAAGCAAAGTCGCCTGCTGAGATGCTGCAACACAAAGTTTGTGAAACCAGTCAAACTTTGTGAATCAACTGGAAGGTAAGATCTAAAGTCTGAATTTATGAAAATAATCTGTATGGACTTTAGTTAATTTAATTGCACCCTTTATAATGTGAAAAAATGAGATTTGGAGGCTGTACATTCACTCTATCATTCACTCACCCATTCACTCACTCACCCACTCACTGATTCACATTAATTCACTCATTCACTCGCTCACATTCAACTCATTCATTCACTCACTGATTCACATTCATTCACTCATTCACTCGCTCACTCATTCACTCATTCATTCATTCACTCACTCATTCACTCACTCATTCACTCACTCATTCACTCATTCATTCACTCACTCATTCACTCATTCATTCACTCATTCATTCACTCATTCACTCGCTCACTCATTCACTCATTCATTCACTCACTCATTCACTCACTCATTCACTCACTCACTCACTCACTGATTCACTAATTCATTCACTTATTCACTCGCTCACTCATTCACTCATTCATTTACTCACTCGTTCACTCACTCGTTCACACACTCACTCACTCACTCACTGATTCACTCATTCATTCACTCATTCACTCGCTCACTCATTCATTCACTCATTCACTCACTCACTCCATTCATTCGTGAAGTTCAGGGTCAAAACGATGTGTATCCATAACAAGGTAAATTAAACATTGTCACTAATGCCAGCTTGTTGTAGTCTAATAAGTCTTTAACATCTAATCTCGGAGCTGCCTGTACTTGCACAGAGTACAAGTGCTCCGATCGTGGGGCCTATGTACTTAACATCGTGAAACCGCGGTCTCAATTAAGAAGCGGCCGATTCGCGAACGCGGAGCCGCGGAGATTGCCGTCCAGACCCCGACCACGGGAGAAAACGGACGAATATTCATTGCGTTTTATAGGCTTCCATTGGAGTCAGAAATGGCTGATGTCTATGTAGAAATGAATTGGTGTATGTGAACTTGAACTTGAACCAATTTATCTTTGGTAGTAACAGTGTTGTTCTCATTAACATTAAGAAAAGGTTGGAATTTTATGAATTGAAGTCCATGCACGCTTAATGACTATGAGATTTTTTTTTGTGGCCTCTACCCTCCACTTGAACTTGAACTAACTTATCAATGGACATCAAAACGTATCAAAAGACTTGGAATCTGATGAAGAATATTCAGATGAAGATCAGATGTAATGTAAACAAATAAATTGGGGAAATAAATGATTATATAATGTTTTATTTTAGTGTCGATCATTTCACTGTTTATTTGGTCAAATTATTTAAACAATGAGTGAATTACTTATGATAATGGCGTGCTGGTGAATGACAGTGCGACAGTCCACCCACACAAGCAGCCACACACAAATCCATCCGTACGCACACATCCATGCATGCACACACACCCACATACATGCACACATACATCCGCACACACACACACATATTCATCCACACATACATACACACTTACATCCACACATCCACAGATACACGTTTGACAGGTATACACAGACACACACACTAACTACAGATACTCAAACAATGCAACACTTTTAGGGTTATTTTAGGTTAAAGGTAATAGCCTCATTTGCAAAGGCACCACCGGGGGTCTCTAACATAAATATAGGCTCATTGTAGCTTAAAATTAATACTCATCGAGTAAACATCGGAGCATTCGATTCTTGGTCAGGATGTGACATTTATATCCGAAATAAGACAGGTCTCTTACAGGTCTGTCACCCTGCCTGGCCCAGTCCCACTATGGCTGTTACCCCCACTCTCCGCACTATGGCAGTCAGTGGTGTTCAGTAAACGGGGAAAAAAAGAGGATCTGTCCTGACCCTTTAATTAGGCAGGTTCATGAGCCCTTAAAACCCGGGACCTCTGCTGCAGTCTCGTGACATTTCCTATTAAAGTGACTGGGAAGATGCCGTGTAGGACTGTCCCCCAGCCTGGAACTGCCCCAGTCCCACTATGACCCCCACTCTGCACACTAGCAGTCAGTGGGGTTCAGTAAAGGGAAGAACCCACAGGAACTGCCCTCACCCATTAATTAGGCTGGTTCAGGAGCAGGACCTCTGCGACAGTGTCATTAAAAAAACACTGACAATTATATGCATCATATGATTATTTATATAATATAATTATATTTAATTATATATGACTACAGTCATAGTTACAAGTCATATATATATGTATATATATAGGTATATAATACATAGTTTCAATGGACTGCAACACGGAAATAGGCTGCCGTGGTGTAATATGGGCATTGGACACTAGATGGCGCTTACTTTTCCGATCTCATTTTCTAATTAATTTAATTAATGTGCAACTTTTGGCAGTGCCTTCTCAATTAAATTTCATCTAAATCTGTGGAAACTTTCATGTAGTTCTGTGACCTGGATCACGAAACACGATTTACTCGATACATGTTTGATGCTCGGCCCACAGCCTAATACCGTGACATCTGAGATGTACTCATTCTTTATTCACCAGGGTTCACCTCTTACATTATCGATGTGTCCCTCACTAGGGTCTTATCAATAGGGCCTGTTTCCACCCTGTATGACGCTATACCTATACGACTGTATGAGATTTCCCCCCCTGCAGAATTTAATTAAGACCACGTGCTCAATTGGTGCACATGGGATGAGCGGCCACACTAATGAATGTTATCATATAACATCACATGGGAGCAAAATCCGTAATATTTGTCCACAGGTAGGTGATGTCAACAAGACGTTAATATTTTTCTCGGATAACAATCTGTATTTGCACTGCATTTTGGAGGTCGCTGAGAAGCGATGGTTGGATGAACCACCTTTTCGGTTGAATACTATTATCACCCAATCGTGGCATCAATTGGAGTGTCCGGTTTGTCACTTGAATATTTGATCGTTGGCCATTTACTGTGGCTCGTCGAGAATTATTATTGCATATTGCCGTGAACTAGTGAAATAACAAAGTAAGATGAGCGAAATACGGCTGCATCGGGTTCTACCTTGGGCGATTGCATTTCCCCCCACCTATTTTTGCTTCCATTTGATCTCTCTTTTTAGGGTTCTAAATGTCGTTGATTTTAACTGTGGAGTATCTTGAACGACCGGCGCATCGCGTGCAGGTCATCACGATTGTAAACCCCCCACTTCAAACGTTGCAAACCGGGGAAACAAATGCTGATTCGAAAGGTGCACCCGATTTTACGTCGGAGTCACCGATTCCGAGAAGAACCCCGCCAGTCCGCATGGGCTTCATTTACGTCTGACGTATGGCGCAACAACCGGTTAGGAGGAGCAGCGCTTCTCCAGCGGTAAGTTTAAAAAGCCTCAAGTGTCAAACTTGTTGGAGGTCGTTTCTGTGCTTGTTAAATCTTGTTACAGGAGGACAAGTCCAAGCATGGAGAAATCGTTAAGAGCAAGGCGAGACGTTGCAAAACTAACCAAGGAGTGCGGGTAGCGGGCGGCCGCCTAGCTCATCTACTGAGTCACTAGTACGAGACCAGCGACTGCACACTTGGTGTCTGAGGGCACTGGACTGCGCCAGAGGGGCGTAAGGCCACCAGAAAGTCTGTTCGGCCGATAGACTCAGACGAGTCCGGTCGGGAGGGTTCTCCCTCGAGAATGGATACCATAGCACGGATATCCAGGATGGAGCTCCTATTGGAGAGGTTCCTCCATCAAGAGCGGCGACCTCTTCAAGATCCCGCGCCAGCAGCACCTACAGGGCTGCCTAGTGTCTCCCTCTTGGAGGAGGAGAGCATAACAGGTCAGTACGATTCTGACGCCGAATCTGTGGGCTTAGCATTGGAGGCTGCCCCACGGGACGAAGGGCACGAGCCAGAGATCCCATTCCTGGCGGCGAGGTTTGCCGTCCCAATAGACTCAGGAGAGCCACTGGGGGAAGAGTTGGCTGCCAATATAAATTACTTGGCCTCGCACCAGCTCCAGGGGCTGGCCAAATATACAACGGCCAAAAAGTATAAAACCTCGGCGAATTGTATCATGCTTAAGGTACCGGCCGTAAACCATGCCACCTGGAGCCATATGGGAGTAGGCATCATGGCGCAGGAGAATAAACTGCAAAGGGTGCTGAAGCTGCTCGCATCAGGCATTATGGCTTTTGATATGTGGGTGGATGGTGGGCACCGGACTGAAGTTCAATGTGCAATGTGCACTTTGAGATAAACTGCTTTAGGAAGAGCGCCATCCGCCCTACCATTAACCCGAGGTTGGCTGCCCTGTGTAAGCCATGTAACATTCAGCCGCCGAACCTACTGTTCGGGGAAGGCATAGCAGTGGGTGAAGGAGCGAGACGATGAAGCAAAAACCGTTGGGCTCATCATGGCACCAGTGACCAGCAGAACCCTTCGGAGGTAGTATCCCTACAAGCGGTTTGTTGAAACTGGGTTCGGGCAAGGACCAAGCCGGTAATTCAATGTGCGCAGCTGGTGCACTCCAGCAGGAGTACGGGCAAACATGCTTTTTCCTTCCAGAACCAGGGGACAAAGAACTCCACCGGTAACCATGGAGGTAGGTGGGTCAGCTTCTTGTCGAAACATATTGAGTGAGAATTACCTACCAGTTGGGGGGAGGTTACACAGGTTTCTGAAAGAATGGTATAAAATAGCATCAAACGTGTTTATACTGCAGAGTATACAAGGGTTTCAAATTTATTCCCAACCTGTGACCACCCACCCAGCACAAGCCAGAGCGTGCACTCATTTTCTCACAAAAAGAGAATTTGGAGATTCAAGCTGAAATTGCAAAATTATATTTTAAAGGTGTAATTGAGAAGACAGTTTATCAAACTCATCAATCGTATCTAATATTTTTCGTAGACCAAAGAAAGATGGTGGGAGTCGGATTATTTTGGACGTGACAGGACTTAATCCGTTTCTGTAATATAATCATTTTCAAATTGGAAACATTTGCTACTGCCAAGCAATTGGTTTCCAGAGGGTGTTATATGGTCTGTATAGATCTTCAGGATGCATATTACTCAGAGTATCGGAGATATTTGAAATTTAGCTGGATGGGACAATTATGGCTATTTAGAGCACTGCCTAATGGGTTAACCTCAGCCCCTAGATTATTTACAAAGCTGCTAAAACCAGTACCGTGGTTACTCGAAGCACATGGCCATATTGTAATGTCCTATTTGCATGACATCTTAATAATTAGGAAAATCCTTGTGGCAGACGAAGGCCATACCTGGGTCTGGGACTATCCAATCGGACCGTGGATGTCATCACATCATCCTGGAGGGATAGTACAAAAAATCAGTACCTCTCACGTCAGGAAATGGGACGAATTTTGATTACATGGGAACATTACAGACCACACAGCCTCCATCCCAGATGTCCTCGAATTTCTGTCCAAATTACATTTCGATGAAGGGTTGAGCTATAGTGCCATCAACAGTATCAGGAGTGCCCTGTCATCGTACCTATGCCAGGGGTCAGAACCTCTGTCTGTAGGATCTCATCCGTTAATATCCAGATTTATGAAGGGTGTTTTTAATTCTAATCCCCCCCCCCCCCAGGCCTAGGTACTCTGAAATCTGGGATGTGAGCAGGGTACTGATGTGGCCTCGTCAGTGGGATACAGCCACATCCTTGTCCTTGCCAAAGATTACCCTAAAGTTGGTTATGCTCATGACGCTGGTATCAGCGCAAAGCGTTCAGACTTTACACAGACTGCGTCTGGACAGGATGGTGTCATCAGGGAATTATGTTCATTTTTACATCTATGACCTACATGTAATTAAACAAAACAGACCAGGGGTGACAGGATTCGAACTTGTACTGTCAGCGTACCCCATGGATTTACAGCTATGTGTAGTGGCGCACTTGAGGCGCTATATCGAGGTCATGAAGGAGCTCAGAGGCTCCGAGGTAGCATTGTTTATTAGCCACAAAAAGTCACATATGAAAGTGTCCATTCAGACCATTTCACAATGGCTGAAACAAGTGCTGGGTGGTGCAGGAGTTAATACTGACAATTTTAAATCTCACTCCACCAGGGCGGCAATCAACGTCAGCAGTGAGGGCAATGGACATCCCTCTATACCATATCCTCATGGTCACAGGATGGTCAAATTAATTGACTTTTCAGAGGTTTTATAATAAACCACTAATTGAACCCGGGGTGCTCCCCCCATTCTATTTTAAATTCTGTTTCCTAGCTTTTCCCTGGGAGAGAGGAGTCGCTATTGTGTGTTCTTTTGTTTATTTCGTGAATTAATGCATTAACATGTTAATCAGTACCATGTTTCAATGTATTGCTCATTATTCACTCCTCCTGAGTGAACTGATGCAGTGTGAGACGCCTGGATTTGGATCGGAGTGAAGTCACAGACCTTTGAAATCTTCACGGTATCACTCACGTGACTCCGAAGTAAAATAATAAGATTAAAAGAAAACTTACCAGTTTGAAGTTTGATCTCTTATTTTACGATGAGCGATTACGTGCCCACCGCTCCCGGCCCTCAAAATGTTAAAGGTCAACTGGAAGGTCGAGTTTATAATCTCACCATGTTACTTCAGTTACGGTTATCTGTGATTTCACACTTCACGTAATCGCTCATTGTAACGCCTCATAAAATAAAGATCAAACTTCAAACTGGTAAGTTTTAGTTTAATCTTACTATTAACACTAACTTCAGTCTTGTTATTCATACCACACTTCCGTTCAAACAGTTTCTCAGTTGAATAATTCACTGTTAGTAGCAATGTTACAAAATTTTGAGATGTTATAAAACAACTCTGTAATTTATCCCATCAGATAAAGCATAAAAAGAAGTTTAATTTGACACCTAACTCACTTTCATATCTTCAGTATTAAAACAGTTATGGCCATTTTCATACTCGGAAATTAGCAACTTGTTTCTTAGCTTTTCTATTGACTTAACACAAAAGTTGTGATTGAGGACAGTCAAAAGCCCATAACTTTCTTAAAAATGAAGAGAACTGAAAGAATTTTTCAGATATTATAGATTGAAGCATTCTGAAACACATGTGAAACAATCTTTCTTGGATGACCTGAAATTAAAGCATATAATTAGTTAGTTATCCAATTGTAGCTAAAAACAAAATTCAATTACTAGATCTAAACATCTATCCATTTTTAAAGAAAAAATAAACTTTTTTTTAAAGTGTCCAAATAACAGTCAAACAAGATTTCACAATATAACATTATTTTTAAAATCTAATTGTCATTAATTTATAGGCCAAATTGAAGGATTTTTTGTTTAATGCCTGTAAATTATTGGGCATTTTAATCAGCTTGCGAGTGGGATTTTCTGGAACGCGATGGACTGGAATGTTGTGGTTGCTGTGATTAAGTTTGATTAAAGTCATCTAAAAAAGCAGGTTTATATGAAAAAATAAACAGCTTTCACTTACCTGTCTCCTACGTAAAATCCGTCCCCGTTGTCGGCGTTCACGGCATTAGGAGCTAATTTTTATTTTACTGCAGCGATGAAATAGTCGGGCGATTATTTTTTTTTTTTAACTTACCGGCAGTCGGAACGAATCTTTAGAAAAATCTCACAATCCGAGAAAATATAATTCCGGTGGCAAGGGAAAACCGCATTTTAACCCCGCCCCGCCAACCCCCCCGCCCCCCCGCCCCCCCCCCCCCCCCCCCCCCCCCCACCCCGTCAAAGGCGCCAAAGTCGCGCACAGGGCCAGTGACAGAACTGCAGCACCGCTAAAGGTAAGTTTTGTAACACACCTACTGTTAGGTAGAATGTTTGTCCGTGAGCGCAGTATCAGGGATCGCATTCAAACCAAAGGAAATCATCCTTTTCACCATTTTGGAAAGTAAGCAAAATAACCATATAAACCCACCCATTACTCGACTGGAAATTCTTCTGTGCACATAATCACCATTGCTTCTTTCTTACTCCCCTGGTGAATTTAGTGGCGATTGTGGTCCTGTCCCGAGGTAAGTGCGGTCCAGGCAAGTGCCGTGAGTAATTACTCAGGGTAGGCAATCAGTCAGCTAAAAAAAATTAAACAGCGCGTGCGCAGATTGTTTGCTCCCGTTAAATAAATAAATAAATAAAAACGGTGACATTTCAATTTGCCCAAAGTTTCCTAGTCCTAGACCAATTGGGGGAACAGTTCCTTTCACAGCGCGTGGAGAGTCTGTGTCAGGGGTAAAGTTGTGGGGAGGGCAAGAGTGTTGACAAGAAGGGGGTCGGGGATAATGGCAGAAAATTACTCACTCACCGCTGCCACAGCTCTCCGGGCACGAAGCCCCCGCACTGTAGCTGGGGATAGAAGCAGCTCGGGTAGCTACGAGCGGCTGCCGGTATCCGACAGCAGAACTGGCCGCCACTTCAGCGCCTTCTTCCGGCTCGCTCACCTCTGGCAGTGCTCTCCGTCGGAACACCTGTCACCTGTCGTTCGCAGACTACGCTCATGACAGCAGCTTCCTGCAAATCCTTAAATTCCCACAGCCAAGTAGCCTCAATCGCGCTGTCGGAATTTAAGGAACAGTGAGTGAGGCCAGCGAGCGGCAGGACAGTGGTTTGTAGACGGAGAGCTGCCACAGGTGAGCAGGGACCGGCAGAAGGAGCTAAGGTGGCGGCTGGTTCCGCTGTCCGGCCCGGCGACTGCTCAGTCACCCGAGCTACTTCTCTCTCCCCCCCCCCCCCCCCCCCCCCGCCTTAATGCATTCCACGCCTCCGTGCAAGTGGCATTACCCCAACCCCCTCATTCATGACATTCGTGCCCTCCCGCAAACCTTACCCGGGCCAGACTCCCCAAACACTGTGGAAAGGAGTTCTCCCCCCCCCCCCCCCCCCCCGCACACCGCCACACCCAGGGAAATAAAGTATTTAAAAATATAAACACAAAATGTACTTACCACATTATTGGTACACAAGCTCCATTCTTCTCTCTTTGTTACCTAACATACACTTAAAATATTGACAAACCATATTTGAAAACCCCGCCAAGAAACTTGCTCTGCGCATGCGCAGTAGACCAATCTGCATGCGCGGTGCTGCAAAGGCAGAATTTCTGCTGCCTTCATCCCCGATTATCATTGACAGCTTCAGACAGCGCTGATGGCACGTGGGCTGCACAGAGCTTCCCGTGTTACAAGCGCTGCGGATGAAAGGCATGGAGAATTATGCCTACCTAAGAGATCGATCTCTTACATAGGCATAATTCTCCCATGCCTTTACTATTTATATTTAGTTATAACCATGTTATAATTTTAGTCAGGGTAGGCAGTGCCTACCTTGCCTACCCTGACGGCACGTGCCTGGTGCGGTCTCTCCAACTGCATCACTCGTTATCTGGTGGCTATGGCGACGGCGGATCTCACGGTGATTATCTGCGAAGTGATTTTAAATTCGATTGCCGTTCTTTATTGGCGGAACACATTCCTGTTCTACACTCTTTGTGTAGGTTTATTCTCTTCATCTCCGCGGCCGTAGACTGTTCCGTTTGGTTCACGGTCGCTTCCACCTTTAATTGCTGTCTCCAAACAGAATCTGAGATCCAGATACTGCACCGACAGAACCGCGGCGGTGGTTATGGGGACCGTCTAATGTCTACTGTGTGATCCTGTTGTGACTAGCACAATGAATACGCGTCCGACATCTTGAAAGAAGAGTTTATTATTTCTAACAACCAACAGAAACCACTAGAAGGTCACTTGTCATCAGTCACGAGGCACAGGCACATACCACAGCTTGTACTCCTGGCCTCAAGAGGGCACTTGCATTTACCCACTCATGACGAGTATAAATGTGTCAAGATGGCACCGGCCTTTACATCACAGACCCTATGTACCTTATTCTGCTTACAGAAGGCTTCCTGGCCATTCGCTTATAATTCTTTCCGCAAGCATAATGGTTTACTGTGGGGATGCATAATATGATCGGACCTCTATGTCCTGCCCGCATGGAATGCATTTTGTTGGATTGAGCAGCTGTTGACCCCAGTGATTCCATTCTGTTTGATTTTGTTGTTTAAGGCACACACGTCGAGACGTATTTTAATGACCAATCAGGTCCGCACGAGGCTCCGAGATCTCAGTCGTGGAGACTCGGAGACGGAAAGCCTAAACGGTCCATAATATTACTCTTTGCTATTTCTAGCAGCTATATCCTGCTCTGGGTCACAACTGTATCTCTTTTTGTTTTCTATCAATGTGTCAACGGATATTAGATGGGAGGTTTCAATAACCCATTTGCAACATTTGAACAACCAGTAGTTCTGCTGCAGCTGCTGAACACTTGTACAAACACATTGATTGACACCGTCACCAGGGGAAGTTCAGAGAACAGCTCCTTCACGCACTTCAATGGCCCATTGAGGTTTAAGTTGAGGTTTTCAATGTTCCCGATTATTATATCGTTCAAGAGATTACTCCGCTAGCCACTTAAGAGACAATATGTCTTTAGGAGAATGTCGCATTACGCATGTGAGCTTTCCATGAGACGTTCAGAGCTTCTCATAATTATAGATAATTATTTATAATACAGTCTTTTGATTAATAGTTTCTGTATTGTTGAAGAAAAACAGTAAGATATTCATCCAACTTTCTTATCTGACTCGTACACTTTCATCTTCGTCAAACCACAGCATATTGCTTTTAAACTAGAAATCTCTTCATGTCTCAGCAAAACACCACATGTTCGAAGGGTTTTCCTTCGAGCCATGTCGAGCTCTAAATCTGAACTAACAAACTGTGCTTCTGCGCAAGACAACGTAGCAGCAAACACACCAATGAGTACGTAATAAATCCCACCCACATAATCATGGGCAGACTAAAATTTAAAGACTAATGCCATAATTAATGATACACAAAATAACGCCTACTGGGCACTATATACCGGCCCCTAATTGTTCCGCGTATATAACGAGGCAATTATTAATAAAAATCAAAAAGTAGCCATGAAGGCTTAACATATATCAAAAGCAAAAAATAGCATGCATTATATATCTGCATTCAAAATTCTTCAGCGACTATTCCATGTTCACCTTTGCATTCTAGAAGCAAGCATAACTTGATTATTGGTCAATACAAAATATTGTTTCTAGTTTAAAGTCCTACCGTGTGTACCAAATCCTTAACATTAGGCATTATGCCCAGTCCAAAACACAAATGTCCAAAGTTTTGATAGCATGAAACTTCTTCCTCCATGTCCGAGCAACTCATGGAAGTGTTGCAACACCAATGTTGAAGTAAAGGTGTAGTCTGCTATTGGTTCGTCCCGAGCCTCTCCAGTGGCCCATAAGTAGTTTGTTTCGGTCTAGCACCCATTTGCTGAGATTAAGTTTTACTGGCCCTATATTGCCCCAATGGGTGGCTGTTTTGGAAATATTTTCTCAAGAACAATAACAAATTGGATTTTCAGACAACATCCCTCAACATCTACGAAGTTAATCATTACGTTAGTTCAAAAGGAATGTGTCTTATCTTGTCTTCAAACAACTCAAGGTCGGACAGCTAGCAGAACGAGCTTTCTTCGTCAACATAGAAACTGTTCAAGTTAAAGATTCCCAGCTATAAAATTCAAACTTATAATAGTCGTACTACTCACAGTTCTGCGATAATGTCTTAAATCATCAAATAATTTGTGTTGCTGTTGATACACCTCTAGGCCAGTATCTGGCCAAGATCTATTGTCTTTATTTCCTTGTGTGGAACCGGTCTTCTGGCCACAGTATTCTTAAATTGTGAGCATTGGTTTTGGACTATCCCAACATCGGGAACATTTTCCCTGCATCTAGCCTGTCCACTATTTCAAGAATGTTATATGTTTCTATAAGAACACCCCCCACCCCCCTCCCCCCATCCTTCTAAATTCCAATACAAGTCAAGTCGACCAATTTGTTCATCATATGTCTGTCTCGCCATAACTTATGCTGCCGTCATCCAATAGCAATAATGTTATTCCTCAGATTAGGACACCAGGGCCCTGTATAACCACAGTAGTACCTCCTTGCTCCTATACTCAAATCCTCTTGCAATGAAGGCCAAAATGTCATTAGCTTTCTTCACTGCCTGCTGTACCAGCACACACACTTTTAGTGACTAATGGTAGGTGTGTTACAAAACTTACCCTTAGCGGTGCTTTAGCGGTTCTGTCACTGGCCGTGTGCGTAACTTTGACGCCTTTGAGGGGGGGGGGGCGGGATTAAAATGTGGTTTTCCCTTGCCATCCGGAGCTTTATTTTCTCAGAGTGCGAGATTTTTCTAAAGATTCGTTCCGACTGCCGGTAAGTTAAAAAAAAAAATTAATCGTCCGACTATTTCATCGCTGTAGTAAAATAAAAATTAGCTCCTAATGCCGTGAACGCCGACAACGGGGACGGATTTTACGTATGGGACAGGTAAGTGAAAGCTGTTTATTTTTTCATATAAACCTGCTTTTTTAGATGACCTTAATCAAACTTTAACGTTGCAAAATGGTGATTTATTCCCCATACGAACCGGCAGAATTTTTCCTACTGATATGGGGTTTAAATTCACTGCAACCGCAACGTTCTAATCCATTGCGTTCCAGAAAAACCCACTTGCAAGCTGATTAAAATGCCCGTTATTTTACAGGCTTTAAACACAAAATTCCTACAATTTGGCCTATAAAATAATGACAATTAGATTTTAAAATCATCTTCCGGTGGCGTCAATTGTGGGCTGAGAGACGCTGCGGTTTTGCTCTGCTCCCGAAAGAACGTTTTAATGTGCTAAAATACGAGTTGGAAGATGGGGGAGTTCTAAAATATACTACCGGAGCTGCTATTTAATTGTGTGTTATCAGGAACTCTGCTGATAACAGAGAATAACAGCAGCTTTAAATTATAAAAGGGAATCCTCGCCAGAAGCCTGTAAAACCTGCTTCAAGACCGGCCACAAGAGACTACTTGAAAAAACTTGGAAAGACTCCTCAATCCCCTCAAGCATAGAAAAATGGGAACATAGAAATTAGGTGCAGGAGCAGGCCATTTGGCCCTTCGAACCTGCACCGCCATTCAATATGATCATGGCTGATCAGCCAACTCAGTATCCTGTACCTGCCTTCTCTCCATACCACCCGGTCCCTTCAGCCACAAGGGCCACATCCAACTCCCTCTTAAATATGGCCAACGAACTGGCCTCAACTACCTTCTGTGGCAGAGAATTCCACAGATTCACCACTTTCTGTGTGAAAAACGATTTTCTCATCTCGGTCCTGAAAGACGTCCCCCTTATCCTTAAACTGTAACCCCTTTTCCTGGACTTCCCCAACATCGGGAACAATCTTCCTGCATCTACCCTTAAGAATTTTGTAAGTCTCTATGAGATCACCCCTCAATCTACTAAATTCCAGCGAGTACAAGACGAGTCTATCCAGTCTTTCTTCATATGGAAGTCATGCCATCCCAGGAATCAGTCTGGTGAACCTGCTCTGTACCCCCTCTATGGCAAGAATGTCTTTCCTCAGATTAGGAGACCAAAACTGTACGCAATACTCCAGGTGTGGCCTCACCAAGACCCTGTACAACTGCAGTAGAACCTCCATGCTCTTGTACTCAAATCCTTTTGCCATGAATGCCAACATACCATTTGCTTTCTTCACAGCCTGTTGCACCTGCATGCCTACTTTCAATGACTGGTGTACCATGACACCCAGGTCTCGCTGCATCTCCCCTTTTCCTAATCGGTCACCATTCAAATAATAGTCTACCTTTCTGTTTTTGCCACCAAAGTGCATAACCTCACATTTATCCACATTATACTGCATCTGCCATGCATTTCCCACTCACCCAGTCTATCCAAGTCATCATGCAGCCGCCTAGCATCCTCCTCACAGCTAACACTGCCCCCCAGCTTCGTGTCATCTGCAAACCTCGAGATGTTGCATTTAATTCCCTCGCCCAAATCATTAATGTATATTGTAAATAGCTGGGGTCCCAGTACTGAGCCTTGCGGCACCCCACTAGTCACTGCCTGCCATCCTGAAAAGGACCCGTTCACTCCTACTCTTTGCTTCCTGTCTACCAGCCAGTTCCCCCACCCACATCAATACTGAACCACCAATACCGTGTGCTTTAAGTTTGTACACCAATCTCTTGTGTGGGACCTTGTGGAAAGCCTTCTGAAAGTCCAGATATAACACATCCACTGCTTCTCCCTTATCCACTCTACTAGTTACATCCTCAAAATATTCAATAAGATTCGTCAGACATGATTTACCCTTCGTAAATCCATGCTGACTTTGTCCAATGATTTCGCCACTTTCCAAATGCGCTGCTGTCCCATCTTTAATAATTGACTCTAGCAGTTTCCCCACTACCGATGTTAGACTAACTGGTCTGTAATTCCCCGTTTTCTCTCTCCCTCCCTTTTTAAAAAGTGGGGTTACCTTAGCTACCCTCCAATCCTCAGGAACTACTCCAGAAATAAAGAGTTTTGAAAAATTATCACTAAGGCATCTGCTATTTCTGGGGCTACTTCTTTAAGTACCCTGGGATGCAGCCTATCTGGCCCTGGGGATTTTCGACCTTTATCCATTCAATATCCCAACACCACTTGCCGGCTAACCTGGATTTCACTCATTTCCTCCATCTCATTTGACCCGCGATCCCCTGCTATTTCCGGCAAATTATTTATGTCTTCCTTAGTGAAGACAGAACCAAAGTAGTTATTCAATTGGTCTGCCATGTCCTTGCTCCCCATGATCAATTCACCCGTTTCTGACTGCAAGGGACCTACATTTGTTTTAACTAATCTTTTGCGCTTCACATATCGATAAAAACTTTAGCAGTCAGATTTTATGTTTCCTGCCAGTTTTCCTTCATACTCCATTTCCCTTTCCTTATTAAGCCCTTTGTCCTCCTCTGTTGGTCTCTGAATTTCTCCCAGTCCTCTGGTAGGCTGCTTTTTCTGGCTAATTTGTACGCTTCATCTTTTTCTTTGAACTATCCCTGATTTCCCTCATTATCCACGGATGCGCCACCTTCCCTGATTTATTCTTTTGCCATACTGGGATGAACAATTGTTGTAGTTCATCCATGCAGTCTTTAAATGCCTTTCATTGCATATCCACCGTCAACACTTCAAGAATCAATTGCCAGTCGATCTTGGCCAATTCACGTCTCATACCATCAAAGTTACCTTTCTTTAAGTTCAGGACCCGTGTTTCTGAATTAACAATGTCACTCTCCATCCTAATGAAGAACTCAACCTTATTGTGGTCACTCTTGCCCAAGGGGCCACGTAAACAACAAGGCTGCGAAACTAAGCTTCCTCATTACTCAATACTCCATCTAGAATAGCCTGAGCTCTCTCATTGGTTGCTCCACATGTTGGTTTAGAAAACTATCCCGCATACATTCCAAGAAATCCTCTTCCTCAGCAACCTTGCCAATTTGATTCACCCAATCTATATGTAGATTGAAGTCACCCATTATAACGGTTTTACCTTCTTTGCACGCATTTTATTTTCCTGTTTGATGCCATCCCCAACTCCACTACTACTGAAAGGTGGCCTGTACACAACACCCACTAGCGTTTTCTGCCCCTTAGTGTTTCACAGCTCCACCCATATCGATTCCACATCCTCCAAGCTAATGTCATTCCTTTCTATTGCGTTAATCTCCGCTCTAACCACCAACGCTACCCCACCTCCTTTTCTTCTCTGTCTATCCTTCCTAAATAATGAATATCCCTGGATGTTCAGCTCCCAGCCTTGGTCACCCTGGAGCCATGTCTCCGTGATCCCAACTATATCATAATTATTAATAGCTATCTGCACATTCAACTCATCCACCTTATTACGAATGCTCCTCGCATTGAGACACAAAGCCTTCAGGCTTGTTTTTACAACACTCTTGGCCATTTTACAATTATGTTGAAAAGTGGCCCTTTGCCCTGGATTTGTTTTCCTGCCACTATTCACCTTGCTACCTATTGCTCTTATCCTCATTTTACACCCCTCTGCCTCTCTGCTCACACATTTAAGAAACCCTCCACTTCTTATTCTCCGTTTTTTTTCTTCTTTCCTCCCTATGTGTTGCGTCTGACTGCTTCTCTTCTCTGCCTCCTGCCTCACAAACGGACTACTTGCCTTCTCTATTTGAGTCCCTCCCCCCAACCGATCTAGTTTAAAGTCTCTCCAGTAGCCTTTGCAAATCTCCCCGCCAGGATATTGGTTCCCCTCGGGTTCAAGTGCAACCCGTCCTTTTTGTACAGGTCACACCTTCCCCAAAAGAGGTCCCAATGATTCAGAAACCTGAATCTCTGCACTCTGCACCAGTCCTTTAGACACGCATTGATCCTCCACCTTGCTCCATTCCTACTCTCACTGTCGCGTGGTACAGGCAGTAATCCTGAGATTGTTACCTAGATAACCATATAACCATATAACCATATAACAATTACAGCACGGAGACAGGCCCTCTCGGCCCTTCCAGTCCGTGCCGACCATTTGTTTTCCCCTAGTCCCATCTACCTGCACTCAGACCATACCCCTCCATTCCCTTCACGTCCATATACCTATCCACTTTACTTTTAAATGTTAAAATCGATCCTGCCTCCACCACCTCTGCTGGAAGCTCATTCCACACAGCCACCACCCTCTGAGTAAAGAGGTTCCCCCTCACGTTACCCCTAAACTTCTGTCCCTTAATTCTCATGTCATGTCCTCTTGTTTGAATCTTCCTTACCCTCAATGGGAAAAGCTTATCCACGTCAACTCTGTCTATCCGTTTCATCATTTTAAAGACCTCAATCAAGTCCCCCCTTAACCTTCTGCGCTCCAAAGAATAAAGACCTAACTTGTTCAACCTTTCTCTGTAACATAGTTGCTGGATTCTTCCGTGATTTTCCAGCTGAAGTTATGGAAAAGAGGGACAAGTTTACAAACACAAGAAGGCTGCTGAAAGAGGTCTCGGGAGTAAGATATGCGATAGTATATCCCGCGAAATTGAGAATTACATATAACCATGTTGAACGTGCATTCACGGATCCAGAAGAGGCATTTAATTATGCACAAAGTATCACAAAGGAGGACTACTGATCATAAGAAATGACGAAGAAAGAACTGTGTTTCTTTTTTTTAACATACGAAAAGTACTGCTCTGGTTAAGATGGAGAATTTTCCTCGAGGCGTTGTCTAGTCGTTTAATCTTTGGAATGTTAACTCAAGGTCGGATTTTATGTTTCAATTCAACAAAGGATTGACAAAGAAGAAAAATTGTGGCGGGGAAAATAACTTGAGGATATGGAAAAATATTATCAGTATCACTATACCACTATCTCTTAGCATTGTAAATAATGTTACGTTTAAACCTTCAATGATGGATAAAGCTTTTTTACAATAGAAAAATAATGGAATTATTAAGATCGGTGATCTCTATAAGGAAAACTCCTTCCTTTCATTTCAACATCTACAACAAATTTATGGACTACACTCTAAAGATTATTTTAGATATTTACAAATTAGAGATCATGTTAAAGCAAATACGCAAGAACTCAGAAATAGAAAGACAGAAATTTTAGATGAATGCTTAAATAAACATCCAAATACAAAAAAAAGATTTCATATATATATATAACATTTTATTGGAAGGTGATGTTCCATCAACAGAAATACATAGACAATCTTGGGAAAATGAATTATGCCAAATTATTAGACCAGAAGTATGGGATGAAAGTTTACAACATATACACCATTGTTCGCTAAATGCTAAACACTCTCTTATACAGTTTGGATAAATACTACATAGAACTATATTATTCAAAATCTAAATTACATAACATTTTTCCAAAAGTATCTTCCTATATGTGATAAATGTCAACATTTAGAAGCCAATTTGTCACACTCATTTACAAACTGTATAAAAATTACAAAATTTCGGACAGACGTATTTTTAGGATAATTTCGAATGTTGTTAATATAATTTTGACACCTGATTCAAAGTTAATAATACTAGGATACTGGAAACAGTACCAATTAATAACAACGAATCAAAGATATTAAAATTTTTATTGATTAAGGGTTACTAATTGGGGAAAAAAATTAATATTAACATTTTGGGAAAGGCCCTACATCCCCTACAATTAAAATGTGGAATACAGATATGTCGGAGTTCTTCATTGGGAGAGATTGAAGGCTGGGTGTCCTAATGGACAGGTTAGATCTCTTCAGAGGGATATGGTCTCCATACATTGAATACTTACAGAGTCTTAACGGCTCGGTACGAGGGCTTGACTGAGGCCTGAATATTAGAATGGATGAAGAAATATATATAATAAATCATGCCTATATCTCCAATGACGGACTAATGATTAACACTCCATTCGCTTTCATATTTTCTTCATTATTTATCTCTATCTTTTCCTACTTTATCAAAAAAATTAAAAAACGTATAGAAGCATATAGTCTTAAATTTTAATATTAATAATAATATCAATATTATTAATATCACGAAAGTATATAATGATGTATTTTCAATTATGTAAAACATTGTAATTTTCATAAATATGTTTCTATAATAAAAAATATTTAACAACAAAAAATATATTATCAGTGAACTTGTATATAGAAGTTTATGATTTAAGAAACACACAATTACATACTGACAAAAAATATAATTAATAAAATTGTGTAATATTAAGGCATAGCTTAATAATGGCTGGTGTTTATTTCATGATGTTAATTACTTGCTAAATATAAGAACAACAAGTTAAATATGATTGATAAGTACTAATAACATACTAGCAAATTTTATGGATATAGTAGATTTAGTCTAAATTGCGCGCAAAGAGGGGGGAGGAGACTCAGACGCTTGGAAGATGCCCAAGATTAACCCCTTGGACCTGCTGGTGTCTGATACAAAAGTTTGCGATTAATTGTAATAGAGCTAGGCATATCAATAGATATGGAGATATAATTAATATAATTACTGTTATATCTAAATATATACTCGGAAACTCTTTTTTATTGTGTTTTTTCTCTTTGAAGATATATTTATAATCAATCTATTGGAGTGCGTTTTATTTTATATATATACATATTTCTGAACTTTGTATCGCTCTCACTTCCAATTAATAATAACTGGTCAAGGGAGCAGAGCGAAACATATAAAAACATCTACGGAAACATAGAAACATAGAAATTAGGTGCAGGAGCAGGCCATTCGGCCCTTCGAGCCTGCACCGCCATTCAATATGATCATGGCTGATCATCCAACTCAGCATCCTGTACCTGCCTTCTCTCCATACCCCCTGATTCCTTTAGCCACAAGGGCCACATCCAACTCCCTCTTAAATATGGCCAACGAATTGGCCTCAACTACCTTCTGTGGCAGAGAATTCCACAGATTCACCACTCTCTGTGTGAAAAACGATTTTCTCATCTCGGTCCTAAAAGACTTCCCCCCTTATCCTTAAACTGTAACCCCTTGTCCTGGACTTCCCCAACATCGGGAACAATCTTCCTGCATCTAGCCTGTCCAACCCCCTAAGAATTTTGTAAGTCTCTATGAGATCACCCCTCAATCTCCCAGCGAGTACAAGCCAAGTCTATCCAGTCTTTCTTCGTATGGAAGTCGTGCCATCCCAGGAATCAGTCTGGTGAACCTTCTCTGTACTCCCTCTATGGCAAGAATGTATTTCCTCAGATTAGGAGACCAAAACTGTACGCAATACTCCAGGTGTGGCCTCACCAAGACCCTGTACAACTGCAGTAGAACCTCCCTGCTCTTGTACTCAAATCCTTTTGCTATGAATGCCAACATACCATTCGCTTTCTTCACAGCCTGCTGCACCTGCATGCCTACTTTGAATGACTGGTGTACCATGACACCCAGGTCTCGCTGCATCTCCCCTTTTCCTAATCGGTCACCATTCAAATAATAGTCTAACAAGAAATAAACAAGATTTTTTCTACCACCTGTTGGTGATCTGTTTTAATTATAATATCTTTATTTTTGGATATTGTAATATCACCTTTTGTTTGTTAAGTATCTTTTCACGACTCTACACTTTTTGGTCTTTTTCAAGGTCTATTCTATAGGGGCGATGCCAACAAAACTTAACAGCTGGGGATGACCATCCTCCACCTAGACTTATGAGGTTCTTGGTTGCACCATATGAAGTAAATGTATTAATATCATTCATAATGCAGGACAATATAAACAAAAGAAAACTGGAGGAATCACATTCTGTAGTTGGAATATAAGGGACGCTAATGAACCACTTAAAAGGGATAAGATCTTTGCCCAATTAAAAGCCTTAAACAGTGACATCATTTTCTTACAAGAAACGCACTTGAAATATAACACAGATAAGATTGAAGGCAAATCGTATCGTGTGTTGTTGAGTGATATTTTTGTCCTACCTTTCTGCAGCTGCAACCTCGTGGAACATATTTAAATTTAGAAATATGATTCGCAATCGTACTTTACAGTTCCTTTATTCTGTACGTGCTCAATTGATGCATGTGCAATGAACGACCACCCTCGTGATTGTTATCGTATAACATCACACGGGAGCAAAATCCGTAATAAATGTCCACAGGGAGGTAATCTCAAAAACACGTTAATCTTTTTCTTGGGTTATAAATGTTCAGTGATTTAACCTCCCACTATAACATCTGTAAGCATTGTACTGCATTTCCGAGGTCGCTTTGAAGGAGAAATGGGCCGCCTGCTACACTTGTCGGTTGAATATTATTATTACCCAATCCTGGCATCAATTGGAGTGCTCGATATGTTACTTGAGGTTGAAGGTGGGATAACCGTGACGACAATTGATTGGGATGTGGTAATGTTGAAGATAAAGTGAAAATAGCGTGACAAAATGTGCTAAATGCTAGGTGCACCATGGAACGGGATTTTGGTATTACCCGAAGTTACTGTAGTTACTGTATGCTTTTAATATATTTCATCGTTTGCCGTTTACTGGGACTGGTGTAGAATTATTCTTGCATTATTGGTAAGAGTCAAGACAAGAGTCAAGAGTGTTTTACTGTCATATGTCCCGGACGGGACAATGAAATTCTTGCTTGCTGCAGCACAACAGAATATGTGAATATGTAAATATTATATATATGGGGGGTGGGGGTGGGGGGGGGGGGAGTTCAATAAATAACAAATATAGTGCAAATAACAAATAATAATATAGTCTTTAGCAGTTCAGAGCTCATAGCGTATTCGTTGTGTTTAATAGCCTGATGGCTGTGGGGAAGTAGCTGTTCCTGAACCTGGACGTTACATTCTTTAGCCTCCTGTACCTTTTTCCTGATGGCAGTGGTGAGATAAGTGTGTGGCCATGATGCTGCGGGTCCTTGGTGATTTGAGCTGTTGTGAACTAACAGCCAAGTAAGCTGAGCGACAAAGGCTGCATCTGTTTATACCTCGGGCGATTGCATTTCTCGCATCTATTTTTGTCTCCGTCTGGTCTCCCATTTTATGGCTTTAAATGTTGTTAATTTAAAATGTGACATTTATCGCATCGTGTGCAGGTAATCCCTATTATACACCATTCCCTTCAAACATTGCAAACCCGGTAAGCAATTGCCGACCGAAAGGTGCGCCACATTAACACTGATTTTAGTCTTGTTGTTCATACTTCGCTTCCGTTCAAACCGTTTCTCAGTTGAATAATTCACTGTTAGGTGGAATGTTTGTTCGTGAGCGCAGTATCAGGGATCGCATTCAACCCAAAGGAAACCTTCGACCATTCCATCTTTTTCGCAATTTTAGGAAAGCAAGCAAAATAACAATATATACCCACCCATCACTCAACTAAAAGTACTTCTGTCCATATAATCACCATCGCTTCTTCCTTACTCCCCTAGAGAATCTATTGGCGATTGTGATCCTGTCCCGAGGAAAGTGCGGTCTCTCCAAATGCATCACTCGTTATCTGGTGGCCATGGCGACGGCGGACCTCACGGTGATTGTCTGCGAAGTGATTTTAAATCGGATTGCCGTTCTTTATTGGCAGAACACATTCCTGTACTTCACTCCTGTGTGCAGGTGTATTCTCTTCCTGTCCGCCGCGGCCGTAGACTGTTCCGTTTGGTTCACGGTCGCATTCACATTTGATAGGTTTGTGGCCATCTCCAAACAGAATCTGAGATCCAGATACTGCACCGACAGAACCGTGGCGTTGGTTATGGTGACCCTATGTACCTTCTTCTGTTTACAGAACGCTCCCTGGCCTTTCGCTTAGAATTCTTTGCTCAAGCATAATGGTTTACTGTGGGGCTGCCGGATCCGATCGGACTTCTATTACCTGCCCGCATGGATCGCATTTTCTTGGACCGAGCCGTTGTTGACCCCAGTGATTCCATTCTGTTTGATTTTGTTTTTTAATGCGCACACAGCGAGACGTATTTTAATGGCCAATCTGGTCCGCAGGAGGCTCAGCGATCACAGTCCCGGAGACCCCGAGACGGAAAGCCGTAAACGGTCCATAATGTTACTCTTTGCAATCTCCAGCAGCTTTATTCTGCTCTGGGTCACAACTGTGTGCCATTTTGTTTACTATCGATGTGTCCTCGGATTTTGGATGCGAGGTTTCACAAACCCATTTGCAACATTTGAAAAAACTGGAGTTCTGCTGCAGCTGCTGAACACCTGTACAAACACACTGATTTACACCGTCACCCAGGGTCGATGGTGAAGAGGGAGCATTGAACGAAAATCTCACCTATCTTTCCAAAACATTTCAAAAAATAGTCACTCATATTCGGCTAAAACAATTATATCCCCCGTACATGGGGGCGTATAGCCGTTTCGGCGGCTCCACCGCGACCCAGACCCGTCGCCTGCCCTTTAGAATGAACACCGCTGGTTTCCCTGTTGCTTTACGGGTAGGGCGGTCGGCGGGGACCCGATGTTCACTTCTACCGGAGCCAACGTCCAATATTTCCAGTTGATCATTTCCGTGACATCTCTGATTTTACTTCGGAGTCACGTGAGTGACTACGTGAAGAAGAGCCCGCCTCACGCTGGTAACGGCATGACGTCGACGCTGACGGCAGAAGGTGGAGCTGCAGTAAGGAGCAGCTCCTCGCAGCGGTCGGAACGGCCCGCAGGTAAGAACAGTAAAGTTGGGTTTTTTAGCGGGCGCTGGGTAGGTCCAGCAGTATAGGAAATTTGTTTAAAACAGGTCAGAGTCATATTAGTGCTGGATAAGCACAAATGATGAAGTAAATTTATATTCGCGGGTTAAATGCTTCCTGGGGTGAAAAATAAATATACGGGAAAGCTAGTGCGGAGCCGGTTCCGATACCGGTGGCCGCAGATATACCCGTTAGCGAATTAGTTTACAAAATGATAACCACGGAGAGAAATGCTCCCGAATATGAAAAATGGAAAATAAAATAAAATAAAAAAATCTGAGAGGCCCGTGGTTCTGATGACTCTGACATTGAAAAAGTCCTCCACATAAGTAAACTATGTGGAACTGATTATGGAGCATATGGAGAAAGTTCTCCAAATAATTATGAGACTAGGGTCATAGTACCCTGAAGGTTCCTAAGGTTAGCCCTGAGGGGTTTAATTATTCTGAATATGGCCATGGGCCTAATTGGAAGTTGGAACTCCGGACCCAGGATTTGGGCCGGAAGAAGTCTCATGGGATGAAATCCCAATTGATTTAGGGCTGCAGAAGGCAGACCCTGTTGATGGTGATTTGCATTTTGAAAGCACACCACAAAATAAAAAATAAAAATAAAATGAAAAAATATGAAAAGAGGCCAAAGATGCATGGAATAGCAAAAGGTTTTGCTATATATGAAGGAAGTGGTGAGGCTATGGAAGAAATCCTAGCTGCCAACATATATATATGGTATCTCACCAACTTCATGATTCTGTGATGATTGAAATATTAAAATTGCACAGCACAGGAAATTGTGCCTCATTGGAAGAGCCTACGGTTTATCCGTTAATATGGGCAATCCATGACTCCAAATATGAGAGCGTCAAATAGTGAGGTTTAAAAATCCTCACAAATTATTCTGCTGCTATTATGGCTTTTTGGGCAAATGAAAGGAAAACATAAATAAAGACGCTATTGTGCAATTCTTTCTATGAAATTTTATATAATATAAATGGCTATTTGGGCCATTTTTTCACCCAAGGTTGCATACCTGTGTCGAGCAAGTGGTGTTTAAGCTCTTGGTTATCTGTTTGGAGTAATCTGCCTAACTTATTGAAATTGAATGAAAAGCTAAAATTTTTAGCTGCATGAAACCTTCGTCTTTGGACGAAAAGGTATTTTCGCCCAGAAGGGGATTTGATATTGGAAATAGAGGCAGAAATATGTCAAGGAAGTTTTTATTGTATTGCACAACCAAATACTTACCCGAATTCAGGGGATAAGGAGAAACACCACGCTCATATGCAGAGGAATTAAAGACTTGTTCCCTGCTTAAAGAAACTGCGGATTAATCTCCAGTTAGAGGGAGATTACAAAAAGTTTATTAAGACTGGCTTACTATTATTTTTTGATCAGTATATTACGAGCAGTTTCATTAACTACTATTACTTTAAAAAAAAAAAAAAAAAAAAAAAAAAAAAAAGAGGTTAATCCTCCTGTACAGAATAAACCTGCTTATGTTTTTCGTGTTTTCTGCAATTGAAAAAGCAGAGATTTATGTTCACATTGCCTAATTATCTGGAAAAGAGGTAATGGAAAAGGTTTTTTGAACACGAGCATAAATTTGTCTTTAATGTTAGAAGGCATTACAGATGATGGTTGCAGAAGTATTCTGGACCTTACAGGTCTAAATAAGTTTTGTAGAATACAAACATGTTCAAATGGAGACATTGAATACTGCAAAATATTTAATTCAGCAGGTTGTTATATGGCTAAGATTGATGAAAAGACGCCTATTATTCTGTACCTATGCATCAGGTCTCGGTGATACTTAAAATTTTAATTGGTTGTGACAATTATGGCAGTTAAGCTTTGCCAAATGGACTGAGTTCAGCTTTTTACTCTTTACGAAAACTGTTGAAACCAGTTTAGCCCAATTAGAGCACAAAATGCACATCATTAAGGCTTATCTCAATGACATTCTGGTCATTAGTGATTATCAGGAGTCAGCTGAGGACTCAGTTTCAGTTACTAAAGCTTTGTGGAAGCTAAGGTTCTTAATTCATCTAATTAAGCCCCAGCTGCAGCCAGCACAAACAAATTTACTTTGGGGTTTGTAATTAACTCAGTGACTATGTTAATACCTTTACCAACAGATAAAGTCGATGATATTTTGGTAACTTGTCATTATCTCATTCAAAACCTTATCCTTCCATCCGAGAAATGGTGACAACCATTGGTGAACTGCTAGCAGCATTTCCTGCAGTAGAATTTGGTTCATTACATTTATTGATATCTTCGAAGGTACAAGATACAAGCTCTCAAAGAGAAGGCAGGCCATTTGACAGGCCTATGTAATTAACAAAAGAAAAGGAAAATGTCCCACAAGCTGCTATAAATATTATGATTAAACAGCCTGAAATGGTTTACATACAGATGCTAGTGCTCTCGGATGGGGGCCACAGATTTATCCTCCAGTAGTGGAGGTAGATGGAAAACTGAAGAACAAGTGTTTCTCCAAGAGTATGGTATTAACTATTGGGAGTTATTGGGGGCCTTTTATGGGCTTAAAGCATATTGTTGTGCTAAACAAGGTCTGCATGTGTTAATACAATTACACAATAAAACAGCTGTGGTTTACATTAATCACATGGGGAGAGTTGGATCAGTATCATGTGATTGTCTGGTCAATGAGATATGGCAATGGTGTATTGGTCGGCAGATATGGATTGCAGTAAGCTATACTCCAGGTAAAGACAATGTGGTAGCAGATGAAAGGTCCAGGATTTTTAAAGATAATACGAAATGGATGTTTAAGCCACCAATATTTAAGAATATTGTTCGACGATTTGGGTTGCCAGAAATTGATTGTTTGCATCCAGGCTTAATCATCACTTGCCTCATTATGTGTCTTGGGAACACGATCCGGACGCAGTTGCAGTAGATGCATTTTTTTACACTGGGGAAAAATGTTCTTTTATGCTTTTCCACCATTTGCTCTGATCCAGAGATGCTTGAAAAAATAGAGCAAGATTCAGCTTCCGGATTGTTGGTAGTGCCAAATTGGCCAACTCAACCTTGGTTCCCAGTTATGCTGAATATGATTAAAGAATCGTATATGCAGATTCTTAACTGTAGTGATATCTTGACTAATCCAGTACAAATGAAGATTACCCATTATATGCATATATGAATTTGTTAATCTGCAGGTTTTGACCAGACCACTACAGGAACTGGGATTGTCGGACCAAACTTGACAGTTATTGGCACATCATGGCGAGATAGCACACAGAAACAATATTGACACATATTAAGAAATAGGAAGAATTTTGCACACAGTCAAAATATTTCTGATGATTATGTGAATGTTACTCATGTTTTGGAATTCCTTGCCAATTTGCGCTTTGGTCAACATTTAAGTTACAGTGCCATTAAACACTGCACGCAGTGTCTTGTCGTCCTATTTAGGACTTATGACTGGTGAGAAATCAATTGGGTCGCATCCATTAATATCACGATTCATGAAAGGAATTTTTCACATGAATCCGCCAAAACCTAGATATACAGAGATTTGGGATGTGAGCATAGTACTTGCTCTACTTAGAGAATGGACGCCAATTGAAGGGTTGTCATTGGATAGGTTAACATTGAAATTGGTCATGTTAATGTCACTGGTCTCAGCCCAAAGAGTGCAAACTTTACAAATGTTGCGTTTAGACTGTATGCATGTGACTACAGATAACGTTGTATTCTATGTTTACGATCTGATCAAACAAAGTAGACCAGGGAGATCTGGAACAAAGGTAACCTTTCAAGCTTTTCATATTGAGCTTGCTTTGTGTTGTGGTTAGACATTTGAACCAATGTATTAAAGTGACGGACACTTTTCGAGGAAACGAAAAGACATTGCTGCTTACGCACAAAAAGCCACACACAAAAGCTTCAGTTCAAACTATCTCAAAATGGTTGAAACAGGTGTTGGTTTTAGCGGGAATAGACACTGATGTCTTCAAATCTCACTCCACCAGGGCGGCAGCTACGTCCGCGGCGACAGGGGCGGGACGTACCTCTTGAGCATATTTTTTAAAAATCGCAGGGTGGAGTAAAGAAGAAACTTTTTCAAAGTTCTACAACAAACCTGTTCACACTATGACAAGCTTTGGACACGCGGTGTTGGGAGCACTATAATCACCTGCTTTGTTTGCTATTAATTGCTATAATCAGTTGTGTAGTCACTGATATCTTTTGTCACTTGTAATCATTTTTTCCCTCAAATATAAGGAGGGTATTATATGGTCTTTCAGCCATTAAAAAACTTGATTGTGAAAAGATCTAACATTTGTGTGCTTTCTCATGTATGTGTTTACTTAGCCGGACTGTCGTACGGATTAATTCTACGACATAAAAAACACAGAAAGCTTTAAAACTCTTCACGTAGTCACTCACGTGACTCCGAAGTAAAATAGTAAGATTAAACGAGAACTCACCTGTTCGAAGTTTGATCGTTATTTTACGAGGAGTTACGATGAGGGATTACGTGCCCTCCACTCCCACCCTCGTAAAATAAATGATCAAATGGTGGTTCTAAGTCTTTTTATGAGCCTTACTATGTTACTCCGGCTTTGGTGTTCTGTGTTTTTCATGCCGTTGCTTTGAAGTATGCCGTTACCAGCGTGAGGCGGCTCTTCTTCACGTAATCCCTCATCGTAACTCCTCGTTAAAATAACGATCAAACTTCGAACAGGTGAGTTCTCGTTTAATCTTACTGATTTCCTTTCAATCCAGAGGCCGCCCCATTCGGCTCTAAATGCCCAAACCTCTGTTTCCCGATGCGTACCACGTCCTTCGCACTTTAATTCTTCGAAGCAGTCCGGCATTACTCATGTGGGGGCCCAACTCTAAAAATTGACTTGATGACATTAAAGTGGAGTGCGTCTCCCACATTCCAGCAGCAACATTCAACTAAACGGGAGTTTCATTACATTCGTGGAGCTCCCTTTCAACAGAACCCGTTATTCCCATTTAGAGGCACTTGCGGATTACATTACGATAAGCAGCAGATGGAAGTAACGAGAATTGCTGATTTCGTAGCTACATAATCTATATTTTTATAGGAAGGAGATACTGACATTCTACGGATTTTACCGCGGTAATGTGCATAGATACGATGTGCAGAAGATCTAAATGCCCCATCTCCCATGTAGAGGTTTTCTCTATCGCTGTCTCTTTTCTGCTGAAAGGATACTGTCTGGTTATATAACCCATTCTTCAAATATCTTTGCAATATTACACGTTACATCTGAACATTCAAGTTCAGGAACCAATTGTGGACCAGATTGACGAATCCTGACAGAGTCTCACGACATTCACATAACACCTGGAAAAAAATGACGCGTGGTTCTGTGAGGTATTGTTAGCATTTTGCCAGTGACACAGGGTAAGTTATCTTCCAAGAGTCCAGATTGTTTTATTATCCTCTGTTAATGAAAAGCGTACTCGCAGCACCACAACAGACAAGTAAACATCGTACTGTGCAAAACAAAAAAGAATATAAAACAATGCCGCCCCTCCACACGCCATCCACCACCGCCAAAGCAAGAATGTCCTTCCTCAATTTATGGCACCTGTAATGTTAGGACTCCTGTCTTGGAGTTATATTGTAATGTTATTTCCCGCTTCATTATCAATAGTTTTTGAAATGTGCCCCACGAGATGCCGATTTACATTAAACCGTGACTTCGGGAAGGAAGCGGTCGCTCTCGCAGAATATGTTCCAGATTAGTTGTTCGTTCGTGTTGACATGCTCTGCAAGGTCCCGTTAAACAGCTCGCAGAATTAAAAGCCCATGACAGACATATGGCTTTTTCTCTTGTTATCAATTAAACAAATACGTAATATTTAAGGTAATGTTTATATTGTAATCAATCTCTTTATCTCCGGAGGTTGCAGGCAGTTCCTTCTGACAGATGAAAACGAATTTACAGCTCTTCATGGAAATTGTGGAATTTGCCCTGAATCGTTGACAAATGTTCATTTCAATGTCGATTCAAATTGACTTGTTCGATGTTCCCTTCGACATTAAAGACTGAAGTCTGCTCAACACCAAATATCTAATCTTGTTCTCCGAGTGTTCCTCTCACTATTGTCTTGCAATAGATGGGCGTTTGTCAGTGTTCATGATTATATTGGTTGAATACATTTTAAGCGCCGATTGACGAATCACTATTGGTGTAATCAGAAGGGAACCCGTCACGTTCATTTGCTGCTTTGAATCCATAATAACAGCTGAGAGGGCAGTAGAGCTACCACCTGAAACATTGACAGCTGCTTCGGGGTTACCTCCTTCACCCACGCAGAACTGCCGGACTTTCCATCCCGCTGTGAAATTCACTTGGGTCAAATCCGATATCTCCCGAACGTATCTTAATCTCACGGACCCCATCACAGGAGATAGACTATCGACGGGCATCTACTATAAACCGACTGATTCCCACGTCTTTCTAGATGACTTTTCTTCCCATCCTGCCTCCTGTAAAGACTCTGCCCTCTACTCCCAATTCCTCCGTCTACGCCGCATCTGCGCCCACGTTAAAGCGTTGCATACAGGCTGTGGGCCGAGGAGCTTTATTCTAATGTTTCGTGACCCAAGTCACAGAACTACATGAAATTTTAACATATTGTGTAATATTATATAAATCTTCCCTGAACTTCGTCAAGAACAAGACTTGTGCATTTTTACTAAATTAGAGAAATAATTGAAAATGTTCGGGTATTTTCAGTCCAATCAAAGCACGTTTAACATTGAGTTCTATGCCAGTTGGCCAACCACGCGCTTTGTTTCAGGCGAGCTAGGCAGGGAGCGCACACCATGGCTGAGAGGACTTCACTGATGCCTGTTTAACTGGAGATTCCCTTGAAGGTTCTCTCTCGTTCTGTGGAATACATGTCGTGGAAACTTGCAGCAGGGTAATTGAATTTAGTTAAGACTGTGCAGCTAAGTGGTAGAAGTGGAAGAAAGTCTTGAAAGCAAAGTCGCTGCTGAGATGCTGTAACACAAAGTTGTGAAACCAGTCAAACTTTGTGAATCAACTGGAAGGTAAGATCTAAAGTCTGAATTTATGAAAATTAATCTGTATGGACTTTAATTAATTTAATTGCACCCTTTATAATATGAAAAAATGAGATTTGGAGGCTGTACATTCACTCATTCATTCACTCTCTCATTCACTCGCTCACCCACTCACTGATTCACTCATTCATTCACTCATTCACTCGCTCACTCAGTCAGTCACTCACTCACTCATCACTCACTCACTCACTGATTCACTCATTCATTCGCTCATTCACTCGCTCGCTCACTCACTCACTCACTCACTCACTCATCACTCACTCACTCACTGATTCACTAATTCATTCACTTATTTACTCGCTCACTCAGTCACTCATTCATTTATTCACTCGTTCCCTCACTCACTGACTCACTGATTCACTCATTCATTCACTCATTCATTCGCTCACTCATTCATTCAGTCACTCACTCACTCACTCACTCATTCACTCACTCCATTCATCGTGAAGTTGAGGGACTAAACGATGTGGATCCATAACAAGATAAATTAAACATTGTCACTAATGCCAGCTTGTTATAGTCTAATAAGTCTTTAACATCTAATCTCGGAGCTGCCTGCGATTTACCGAGTACAAGTGCTCCGATCGTGGGGCCTATGTACTTAACATAGTGAAACCGCGGTCTCAATTAAGAAGCGGCCGATTCGCGAACGCGGAGCCGTGGAGTGTGTTTGGATCATGTCCGCGGGGTGGGGAGTCTGTACATAATGCCGTCCGCTACGGCCGTTTCCAGATCCCGACCACGGGAGAAAACGGACGAATATTCATTGCACTTCATAGGCTTCCATTGGAGTGAGAAATGGCTGATGTTTATGTAGAATTGAATTGGTGTATGTGAACTTGAACTAATTTATCTTTGGTAGTAAAAGTGTTATTCTCATTAACTTTAAGAAGAGGTTGGAATTTTATGAATTGAAGTCCAGGTAGACTTATGACTATGGAATGGGTTATTTTGTAGCCTCTGCCTGACCCTCCACTTGAACTTGAACTAACTTATCAATGGACTTATCAAAAGACTTGGAATCTGATGAAGAATATTCAGATGGAGATCAGATGTAATGTAAACACATAAATTGGGGAAATAAATGATTATATAATGTTTTATTTTAGTGTCGATCATTTCACTGTTTATTTGGTCAAATTATTTAAACAACGAGTGAATTACTTATGATAATGGCGTGCTGGTGAATGACAGTGCGACAGTCCACCCACACATGCAGCCACACACAAATCCATCCGTACACACACACACACCTACATACATGCACACATACATCTGCACACACACACACACATCCATCCACACATACATACACACTTACACTCACACATCCAAAGATACACGTTTGACAGGTATACAAAGACACACACACAAACTACAGATACTCAAACAATGCAACACTTTTAGCGTTATTTTAGGTTATAGATAATAGCCCTCATTTGCAAAGGCACCATCGGGGGTTTCTAACACAAACATAGGCTCATTGTAGCTTAAAATGAATACTCATCGAGTAAACATCAGAGCATTCGATTCTTGGTCAGGATGTGACATTTACATCCAAAATAAGACAGGTCTCTTACAGGTCTGTCACCCTGCCTGGCCCAGTCCCACTATGGCTATTACCCCCACTCTCCCCACTATGGCAGTCAGTGGGGTTCAGTAAACGGGGAAACCAAGAGCATCTGTCCTGACCCTTTAATTAGGCAGGCTCTTGAGCCCTTAAAACCCGGGACCTCTGCTGCAGTCTCATTACATTTCCTATTAAAGCGACTGGAAGATGCCGTGCAGGACTGTGCCCCAGCATGGAACTGCCCCAGTCCCACTATGGCCGTGACCCCCCACTCTGCACACTAGCAGTCAGTGGGGTTCAGTAAAGGGAGGAACCCACAGGAACTGCCCTCACCCATTAATTAGGCTGGTTCAGGAGCAGGACCTCTGCGACAGTGTAATTAAAAAAAACACTGACAATTATATTCATCATATGATTTTATATAATATAATTATACTTAATTATATATGATTACAGTCATATTTACAAGTCATATATATATAGATAGGTATATATATATGTAATAATAGTAAGATAGGTATATATATATATATATATATATGTAATAACAGTAAGATTAAATGAGAACTTACCAGTTCGAAGTTTGATCGTTATTTTATGAGGAGTAATGACGAGGGATTACGTGAAAAAGCCCCGCCTGGCGCTTGATCAGCATACGTCAAAGCAGCGGCATGAAAAACACAGAACATAATAGCCGGAGTAAGATAGTAAGGCTCCACATAGATTTAGAACTACCAGATGATCATTTATTTTATGAGTGTCGGGAGTGGAGGGCACGTAATCCCTCATCGTCACTCCTCATAAAATAACGATCAAACTTCGAACTGGTAAGTTCTCGTTTAATCTTACTATTTTACTTCGGAGTCACGTGAGCGACTACGTGAAGATTTTGTAGCTTCTTTGCAGAGGCCCACAGGAGCCGTTGGAAGAGGAGGAGGGGGAGGAGCGCCACCCGACCGGTAAGGTTAAAAATCAAGCGCGGGGCTTGTTTTTTCAGAGGCCCACAGGAGCCGTTGGAAGAGGAGGAGGAGGAGGGGGAGGAGCGACACCCGACCGGTAAGGTTAAAAATCAAGCGCGGGGCTTGTTTTTTTCAGAGGCCCACAGGAGCCGTTGGAAGAGGAGGAGGGGGAGGAGCGACACCCGACCGGTAAGGTTTAAAATCAAGCGCGGGACTTGTTTTTTTTCAGGGGCCCACAGGAGCCGTTGGAAGAGAAGGAGGGGGAGGAGCGACACCCGACCGGTAAGGTTTAAAATCAAGCGCGGGCTTGTTTTTTCAGAGGCCCACTGGAGCCGGAAGAGAAGGAGGGGGAGGAGCAACACCCGACCGGTAAGGTTTAAAATCAAGCACGGGGCTTGTTTTTTTTAGAGGCCCACAGGAGCCATTGGAAGAGAAGGAGGGGGAGGAGCGACACCCGACCGGTAAGGTTTAAAATCAAGCGCGGGGCTTGTTTTTACCTAAATCCATAACATTCCATTCAGAGAAGTGTTTTTTTTTTTTGAGGAAGTCGCTAATTGGTGGGAAGTGGACTAGGGTAAGCAGCTGATTGGTGGGAAGTGGACTATGGAAAGCAGCTGATTGACAGTCAGATCCCAGCAGTTTGTTGTGTACTTTGCATTGTGTTGCTATTGTATCCTGTGTAAGGGGGGAGTATGAGGCCAGGGCAGTGTACTGTTCTGGATGTCAGTTGTGGGAGGTCAGGGAATCTGATAGCCCTCCAGACATCCACATCTGCACTAGGTGTGTTGAGATGGGGCTCCTAAAGGACTGTGTTAGGAACCTGGAGCAGCAGCTCGATGACCTCCGTCTGGTCAGGGAGAGTGAGAAGGTCATAGAGAGGAGCTACAGGGAGGCAGTCACTCCCAGACCACAGGAGGCAGACAAGTGGGTCACGGTTAGGAAGGGCAAGACGCAGGGGCTAGAGAGTACCCCTGTGACTGTACAACTGGAAAATAGGTACTCGGTTTTGAGTACAATTGGAGGGAACAGTCTACCTGGGGGCAGCAACACCGGCCGGGTCTCCAGCACAGAGACCAGCCCTGATGCTCAGAAGTGTAGCAAAAAGAGGAGGGCAATTGTAATAGGGGACTCTATAATTAGGAGGATGGATGGGCGATTCTGTGGACGCAGTCGGGAAACCCGGATGGTAGTTTGCCTCCCTGGTGCCAGGGTCTCGCACGTGTCGGAACGTGTCCAAAAGATTTTGAAAAGGGAGGGAGAGGAGCCTGATGTTGTGGTACACATAGGTACCAATGACATAGGCAGAAAAAGAGATGAGGTCCTGAAGGGAGAATTTAGGGAGTTGGGGGGAAAGTTAAGGAGAAGGACCAAAAGGGTAACGATTTCAGGATTACTGCGTGACAGTAAGAGTAGGAATGAAATGAGGTGGAGGATAAATGCGTGGCTGAGGGACTGGTGCAGTGAGCAGGGATTCAAGTTTCTTGATCACTGGGACCTCTTTTGGGGAAGGCATGATCTGTACACAAAGGACGGTTTACACTAGAACCCGAGGGCAACCAATATCCTGGCAGGGAGATTTGCAAAGGCTACTGGGGAGACTTTAAACTAGAAAGGCTGGGGGGAGGGACTCGGGTAGAGGGGGCTAGGGGTCAGGGTGTGGGGCAAGAGGCAGAGAAGGGAGGCACTCGGACCCAAAATGTAGGTGAGAAAGATGAAAAAGATAATAGACAGAGAATAAGGGATGGTGGGTTTCTAAAATGTGTATATTTTAATGCTAGGAGCATTGTAAGTAAGGTGGATGAACTTAGAGCCTGGATTGACACCTGGAAATATGATGTTGTGGCAATCAGTGAAACATGGTTGCAGGAGGGCTGTGATTGGAAACTAAATATTCCAGGATTTCGTTGCTTCAGGTGTGATAGAATTGGAGGGACCAGAGGGGGAGGTGTTGCATTGCTTGTCAGAGAAGATATTACAGCAGTGCTTTGGCAGGATAGATTAGAGAGCTCGTCTAGGGAGGCTATTTGGGTGGAACTGAGAAGTGGGAACGGTGTAGCAACACTTTTAGGGGTGTATTATAGACCGCCAAATGGGGAGCGAGAATTGGAAGAGCAAATATGTAAGGAGATAGCAGATATTAGTAGTAAGCACAAGGTAGTGATTATGGATTTCAATGTTCCAAAAATAGACTGGGAAACACATTCTGTACATGGGCTGGATGGCTGGGGAGTTTGTAAAATGTGTGCAGGATAGTTTTTTGCAGCAGTACACAGAGGTATCGACCAGAGAAGGGGCAGTGCTGGACCTCCTGTTAGGAAATGAGGCAGGTCAGGTGACGGAGGTATGCCGTTGGTGAGCACTTCGGGACCAGTGATCACAATACCATTAGTTTCAATATAATTATGGAGAGAGTCAGAACTGGACCTCGGGTGGAGATTTTTGATTGGTGAAAGGCTAACTTTCAGGGAATGCATAAGGATTTAAAAGGTGTGAATTGTGACACTCTGTTTTATGGGAAGGATGTAGAAGAGAAATGGAGGACATTTAAAGGGGAAATAGTATGAGTACAGAATCATGTTAGGGTGAAAGGAAATAGTAAAAATTGGAAAGAGCCATGGTTTTCAAGGGAAATTGGACACTTGTTTCAAAAAAAGAGAGATATCTACAATAATTATAGGAGATATGGAGTAATTGAGGTTCTAGAGGAGTATAAAAAATGTAAAAAGAATCTTATGAAAGAAATTAGGAAGGCTAAAAGAAGATATGAGGTTGCTTTGGCAAGAAAGGTGAAAGTAAATCCAAAGGGTTTCTACAGCTATATTAATAGCAAAAGGATAACGAGGGATAAAATTGGACCATTAGAGAGACAGAATGGACAGCTATCTGCAGAGCCAAAAGAGATGGGGGAGTTATTGAACAATTTATTTTCTTCGGTATTCACCAAGGAGAAGGATATTGAACTATGTGAAGTAAGGAAAAAAAGTAGAGTAGCTATGGAAACTATGAGATTCAAAGAGGAGGAATACTGACACTTTTGAAAAATATAAAAGTGGATAAATCTCCAGGTCCTGATAGGATATTCCCTAGGACATTGAGGGAAGTTAGTGTAGAAATAGCAGGAGCTATGAAAGAAATATTTCAAATGTCATTAGAAACGGGAATAGTGCCGGAGGATTGGCGTACTGCGCATGTTGTTCCATTGTTTATAAAGGGTTCAAGGAATAAACCTAGCAATTATAGACCTGTTAGTTTGACGTCAGTGGTGGGTAAATTAATGGAAAGGATACTTAGAGATAATATATATAAGCATCTGGATAAACAGGGTCTGATCAGGAACAGCCAACATGGATTTCTGCCTGGAAGGTCATGTTTGACAAACCTTCTTGAATTTTCTGAAGCGGTTACTAGCGAAATTGATGAGGGTAAAGCAGTGGATGTTGTCTATATGGATTTCAGTAAGGCCTTTAACAAGGTTCCCCATGGAAGGTTGGTTAAGAAGGTTCAATCGTTGGGTGTTAATGGTGGAGTAGCAAGATGGATTCAACAGTGGCTGAATGGGAGATGTCAGAGAGTAATGGTGGATGGCTGTTTGTCAGGTTGGAAGCCGGTGACCAGTGGGGTGCCTCAAGGATCTGTGTTGGGTCCACTGTTGTTTGTCATGTACATCAATGATCTAGATGATGGGGTGGAAAATTGGATAAGTAAGTATGCAGATGATACTAAGATAGGTGGTGTTGTGCATAATGAAGTAGATTTTCAAAGTCTACAGAGAGATTTGGGCCATATGGAAAAGTGGGCTGAAAGATGGCAGATGGAGTTTAATGCTGATAAGTGTGAAGTGCTACATCTTGGCAGGACAAATCAAACTAGGACGTACATGGTAAATGGTAGGGAATTAAGGAATGTTGTGGAACAGAGAGATTTAGGAATAACTGTGCATAGTTCCCTAAAGGTGGAATCGCATGTAGATGGGGTGGTAAAGAAAGCCTTTGGTGTGCTGGCCTTTATCAATCAGAGCATTGAATATAGGAGCAGGGAAGTAATGTTAAAATTGTACAAGGCATTGGTGAGACCAATTCTGGAGTATGGTGTACAATTTTGGTCGCCTAATTATAGGAAGGATGTCAACAAAATAGAGAGAGTACAGAGGAGATTTACCAGAATGTTACCTGGGATCCAGCAACTAAGTTACAGCGAAAGGTTGAACAATTTAGGTCTTTATTCTCTGGAGCGCAGAAGGTTAAAGGGGGGACTTGATTGTGGTCTTTAAAATGATGAATGGGATAGACAGAGTTGACGTGGATAAGCTTTTCCCATTAAGGGTAGGGAAGATTCAAACAAGAGGGCATGACATGCGAATTAAGGGTCGGAAGTTTCGGTGTAACGCGAGGGGGAACTTCTTTACTCAGAGGGTGGTGGCTGTGTGGAATGAGCTTCCAGCAGAAGTGGTGGAGGCAGGATCGATTTTAACATTTAAAAGTAAAGTGGATAGGTAACATATAACATATAACATATAACAATTACAGCACGGAAACAGGCCCTCTCGGCCCTTCCAGTCCGTGCCGACCATTTGTTTTCCCCTTGTCCCATCTACCTGCACTCAGACCATACCCCTCCATTCCCTTCACGTCCATATACCTATCCACTTTACTCTTAAATGTTAAAATCGATCCTGCCTCCACCACTTCTGCTGGAAGCTGATTCCACACAGCCACCACCCTCTGAGTAAAGAAGTTCCCCCTCACGTTACCCCGAAACCTCTGTCCCTTAATTCTCATGTCATGCCCTCTTGTTTGAATCTTCCCTACCCTCAATGGGAAAAACGTATCCACGTCAACTCTGTCTATCCCTTTCATCATTTTAAAGACCTCAATCAAGTCCCCCCTTAACCTTCTGCGCTACAAAGAATAAAGACCTAACTTGTTCAACCTTTCTCTGTAACATAGTTGCTGGAACCCTGGCAACATTCTAGTAAATCTCCTCTGTACTCTCTAAATTGTTTTTTTTTTTTTTTTGGACGGGATATGGACGGGAAGGGAATGGAGGGGTATGGTCTGAGTGCAGGTAGATGGGACTACGAGAAAACAAATGGTCGGCACGGACTGGAAGGGCCGAGAGGGCCTGTTTCCATGCTGTAATTGTTATATGGTTATAATTATTTTATTGTTATATTGTTATATTAGTTAAAACATTCATAGATCTCTTTGACCGTCAAACTGTTATAATGGTCTAGTCAAACCTGTTAAATATTTTTATTATAGAAACATATTGGTGAAAAATACAATATTATACATAAATGAAAATACATCAATAGATATTTTTCATGATATTAATAATTTTGATATTATTAATATTAAAATTTAAGACTATATGCTTCTATACACTTTTCTATTTTTTTTATAAATTAAGAAAAGTTAGATAGAAATAATATAGAAAATATGAAAGCGAATGGAGTGTTAATCATTAATCCGTCATTGGAGATATAGGCATGATTTATTACATATACTTCTTCATCCATTCTAATATTCAGGCCTCAGTCAAGCCCTCGTACCGAGCCATTATGACTCTGTAAATATTCAATATATTGAGACCATATCCCTCTGAAGAGATCTAACCTGTCCATTAGGACAAGCCTCAATCTCTCCAGATGAAGCGTCTCCGACTTTCTGTATTCCACATTTTGATTGTGGGGGATGTCGGGCCTTTCCAAAATTTTAATATTAATTTTTTCCCAATTATTAAACCGTAATCAATAAAGACTCTTTGATTCATTGTTATTAATTTGTCTGTTTCTAGTATTCCTAGTATATATTAGCTTTGAATCAGGGGTCAAAAATATATTAACATTCGAAATTATCCTAAATATTTCTATACAGAATTTTGTAATTTTTGATACCGTTTGTAAATGAATGTGACAGATTAGCTTCTAAATGTTGACATTTATCACATATGGGAGATACTTTTGGAAAAATGTTATGTAGTTTAGATTTTGAATAATATAGTCTATGTAGTATTTTAAACTGTATAAGAGAGTGTTTAGCATTTAACGAACAATGGTGTATATGTTGTAAACTTTCGTCCCATACTTCTGGTCTAATAATTTGGCCTAATTTATTTTCCCAAGATTTTCTATGTAGTTCTGTTGATGGGACATCACCTTCCAATAAGATGTTATATATATATGAAATCATTTTTTCTGTATTTGGATGTTTATTGAAGCATTCATCTAAAATTTCTATCTTTCTATTTCTAAGTTCCTGTGTATTTGCTTTAACATAATCTCTGATTTGTAAATATCTAAAATAATCTTTAGAGTGTAGTCCATAAATTTGTTGTAAATCTTGAAATGAAAGGAAAGAGTTTTCCTTATAGAGATCACCGATCTTAATAATTCCCTTATTTTTCCATTGTAAAAAAGCTTTATCCATCATTGAAGGTTTAAACGTAATGTTATTTATAATGGTAAGAGATAGTGGTATAGATTTTACTTCGGAGTCACGTGAGTGACTACGTGAAGAAGCCCCGCCTGGTGCTGGAACGGCATTACGTCGACGCTGACGGCAGAAGCAAGAGTTGCAGAGCGCAGCTCCTCGCAGCGGCCGGAACGGACCCGCAGGTAAGTGTAAGGAAAAGTGGGGACGTTCTAAAAAAGACGTTACGCTGGTAAAACCAGCAAAAGAGAATGTAAAAGTTAAAATCAGAGTCACGCTGGCGTGCTGATTTAGCCAGATCAATGGAAAAGAAAAATGGAGACTTCTCAAAGGAAAATTCCGCGGGTAAAAAGATCGTCCCAGGGTGAAGCTAAAGAAACGGGACAAGAGTTTAGTGCGGATCCGGTTCCGATACCGGTGGCCGCTGATTCACCCGTTAGTGAGACTATAATTTCTCCAGAAATACAAACCACGGAGGAAAATGTTCCTAGAAAAAGTAAAAAGAAATCCGTGAGGCCCGTGGTTTCTGATAATGACTCCGATAATGAAAGTCCTCCGGATAATAAAGCTATATGGCTAAAAATGGAACATATGGAGAAAGTGCTCCAAAATATTATGAGACAAGGGTCACAGTATTCAGAAGTTTCCCAAAATGACCCTGAGGGGTTTGAATATACAGCTATGTGCCAAATTGGGAATTTGAAACTCCGGACCCAGGATTAAGGGCGGAGGAAGTCTCATTGGATATAATTCCAAGTGTATCAGGGCTGCAAAAGACCGACCCTGCAAGTGGTGATGTGGATTTTGAGTGCACACCACGAATAAAAAAGAGAAGGCCAGATGTGCCTGAGATGGCAAAAGATTTTGCTATACCTGAAGGAAGTGGTGAGGCTATGGAAGAAAACCTAGCTGCCAGTATTAATTATATGGTGTCTCACCAACTTCAAGATTCTGTGATGATTGAAACAGCAGAATTATATAAAACACCGGAAAATTGCACCTCATTGAAGGTACCTACGGTTAGTCCGTCTATATGGACGCCTATGACTCCAGGCATGAGAGGACAAGAAATAAGATTTCAAAGAATCCTCAAATTGATTTCTGCTGCCATTACTGCTTTTGGAAGGCAAATGGAGGGGTTGGAGATGGATAAAATCCAAAAAGATACTTTGGGCTTATTATGCAATTCCTTCTATGAAATTAATTGTATGAGGAAAATTGCGATTCGGCCCATATTTCATCCAAGATTTGCAGGTCTGTGTCGATCAAGTGGTGTTCAAGCTCCTGGTTATCTATTTGGAGAAAACCTGCCTAAACAAATAAGAGAAATGGATGAAGAGGCTAAATCTATTAGCCACATGAGACCTTTCGTCTTTGGACAAAAAAGGTATTTTTCGTCAAGAAGGGGATTTGATTTTGGAAACAGAGGCAGGAGTATGATAAGAAAATATTATCATCTGACACAGCCTAATGTTCACCCGTATACGGGGAGAAGGAGACCACCACGTTCATATGGAGAGGTACAAAACATTTATTCTATGCTTAAAGAAACTGTGGACTAATCTCCAGTTGGAGGGAGATTACAAATGTTTTATGATGAATGGCTTGCCATCACATCTGATCGGTTTATTTTACAAACAGTTTCATGAGCTACTATTACATTCAAAGAAGGTGTTAATTCTCCGGTACAAAATAAACCTGCTTATGGTTTTATGTTTTCTGCAATTGAAGAGGCAGAAATTAATGTGGAAATTGACAAATTGTTTAAAAAATGTGTTATTGAAAAAACTGTTGAACATGAGCATCAATTTGTGTGAAATATATTTCCAAGAAATTAAAAAAGATGGTGGTTGCAGAATTATTCTGGACCTTACAAATCTTAATAAATTTATCGAATATAAACATTTTAAAATGGAAACATTTAACACTGCAAAACATTTGATATCAGCAGGTTGTTATATGGCTACAATTGATTTAAAGGATGCGTACTATTCAGTACCAATACATCAGTTCTTTCGAAGGTATTTACAATTTAATTGGCTGGGACAGCTGTGGCAATTCAAAGCTTTACCAAATGGGTTAAGTTCAGCTCCCAGGCTCTTTACAAAGCTGTTCGAACCAGCTTTAGCACAATTAAGAGCACAAAGGCACATCATTATGGCTTATCTGGATGACATTTTAATCCTCAATAGTAATCAGGAATCAGCTGAAAAATCAGTTTCAGCAACTAAAACTGTATTTGAGAAGTTAGGTTTCTTGATTCATCCAATTAAGTCCCAGCTGCAGCCAGCACAGTCAAATAACTATTTGGGTTTGTGATTAACTCAGTTACTATGTTAGTAACTTTGCCAACAGATAGGATTGATGATATTTTAGTGACCTGTAGGGGTCTCATTCACAAACCTTATCCCTCCATCCAAGAAGTAGCAAAGGTTATTGGTAAATTAGTAGCAGCATTTCCTGCAGTAGAATTTGGTCCATTACATTACCAAAACCTTCAAAGGGACAAAATAAGAGCTCTAAAAAAGAGAGCAGGCCATTTTGATAGGCCTATGCAATTAACAAAAGTAGCTTTATTGGAATTACAATGGTGGATTGAAAATGTCCCACAAACTGCTAAAAACATTCTGATACAACAGCCTGATGTAATTTTACAAACAGATGCTAGTGCTCTCGGATGGGGGGGCGACAGATTCATTCACCAGCTGTGGGGGCAGATGGACTGTCCAAGAGGAAATGTTTCTCCAAACATATGGTATTAACTATTTAGAATTATTGGGTGCATTTTATGGGTTGAAGGCATATTGTTCTACAAAAAAGAATTTACATGTACTGATACAATTATACAATAAAACAACTGTTGCATATACTAATCACATGGGTGGAGTCAGATCGGTATCATGTGATTGTTTGGTCAATCAGATATGGCAATGGTGTATTAACCACCAAATTTGGATTTCAGCAAATTACATCCCAGGTAAAGACAATGTGGTGGCAGACAATAGATCAAGGATGTTTAAAGACAACACAGAATGGATGTTGAACCCAGTAATTTTCAGTAAAATTGTGACTCAATATGGGTTACCAGACATTGATCTGTTTGCATCAAGACTAAATCATCAATTGCCTAAATATGTGTCTTGGGAACCATATCCAGACGCAATAGCAGTAGATGCTTTTTCACTAAACTGGGGGAATATGTTTTTTTATGCTTTTCCGCCATTTGCTCTGGTTCAGCAATGTCTGAAGAAAATAGAACAAGATTCTGCCACAGGATTATTGGTAATTCCAAATTGGCCGACACAACCATGGTTCCCATTGATGTTAAACATGATTAAAGAACCATATATGTCAATTCCTAGCAGCAGTGATTTATTGATAAAACCAGTAACCAAAGAAATTCATCCATTACATGCTTATATGAATTTGTTAATCTGCAGGTTTTGACCAGACCACTACAGGAGCTTGGATTGTCGGATAGAACTATGGATATTATAGTCGCATCATGGCGAGATAGCACTCAGAGACAATATATGACACATATAAAGAAATGGGAAAATTTTTGCAGACAATCAAATATATCCTATCATACTGTGAACATTGCAAACATATTGGGGTTCCTTGCCGAGTTGCATTTTGAACAACACTTAAGTTACAGTGCCATTAATAGTGCACGTAGTGCCTTATCATCTTATTTAGGACAAATCTCTGACCAGAAATCAATTGGATCACATCCATTAATATCCAGATTTATGAAAGGAATCTTTAACAAAAATCCACCCAAACCAAGATATACAGAAATTTGGGATGTTAGCATTGTACTTACCTTACTTACTTAGGCAATGGACTCCAATCGAAGTTTTGTCATTGGAAAAGTTAACATTTAAATTAGTAATGTTAATGGCATTGGTTTCAGCTCAAAGGGTGCAAATATTACAAATGTTACGTTTAGACTGTATGCATGTGACTGCAGATAACGTTGTTTTCTATGTTTACGATCTGATCAAACAAAGCAGACCAGGGAGAACTGGAGCAAAGGTAATGTTTCAAGCTTATCCCATTGATCCAACGTTGTGTGTAGTTAAACATTTGAATCATTATGTAAAAGTCACCAAAACTCTTCGAGGAGATGAAAAAACATGAATGATTACGCATAAGAAACCACACACAAAAGCTTCAGTGCAAACAATCTCAAGGTGGTTAAAACAGGTGTTACTTTTAGCAGGAGTAGACACTGATGTGTTCAAATCTCACTCCACCAGGGCAGCAGCTACATCCGCGGCGAAGTTACAGGACGTACCACTCGAACATATTTTAGAAACCGCAGGGTGGTGTAAAAAAGAAACTTTTCAAAGTTCTACAATAAACCTGTTCACACAATGACAGGCTTTGGACACACGGTGTTGGGTTCACTATAATCACCTGCTTTGTTTCACTATTGATTGATATTATCAATTATGTTATCATTTATATCTTTTATCACTTTGTAATGGTCCCCTCAGGTGTAAAAAGAGGGTTATTATATGTTCTTTTATCATTAAAAGATTTATGGAAAGAACTAAAACTAGTCTGTTTTTTCTCATGTATGTGTTGACCTAGCCGGACTGTCGTATGGAAGAAATCTACGACATGAAAAACACAGAAGCTTCAAAATCTTCACATAGTCACTCACGTGACTGCGAAGTAAAATAGTAAGATTAAACGAGAACTTACCAGTTCGAAGTTTGATCTTTATTTTATGAGGAGTAACGATGAGGGATTACGTGCCCTCCACTCCACACCCTCATAAAATAAATGATCATCTGGTAGTTCTAAATCTATGATGAGCCTTACTATCTTACTCCGGCTATTGTGTTCTGTGTTTTTCATGCCGCTGCTTTGAAGTATGCCGTTCCAGCGCCAGGCGGTGCTTCTTCACGTAATCCCTCATCGTTACTCCTCATAAAATAAAGATCAAACTTCGAACTGGTAAGTTCTCGTTTAATCTTACTATTTTAGTTTTAATGTTTTCTATATTTGTTTTCAAATACGTATTCCACTTTCTATTATCGGGTTTTCACTATACATTTTCTTAGCTAAATTAATATTAGCAAATATTATAGAACTAATTTCAAAAGGAGAACAATCTTCTTTTTCCATATTTATCCAAGTTGGTTGGTTATCTGTTTCTTCTAACCAAAAATTCATATTTTTAATGTTGACTGCCCAGTAATAAAACATAAAATTTGGTAGTGCTAAACCTCCATTTATGTTTGATTTACATAAATGTGTTTTATTTATTCTATGGCTCTTATAATCTCAAATGAAGTTAGTGATTAGGGAGTCCACCTTTTTAAAGAAATTTTTAGGGAGATGTGTCGGAATTAATTGGAAAAGATATAATAATTGTGGAAGAAAAATCATTTTTATTGTATTAATTTTACCTAACATTGAAATAGGTAGAGTTTTCCAATATAAAATATTCTTATTTAATTTATTCAATAATGGTGGGAAGTTAGATTTAAATAGAGTCAAATCATTTTGTTACGAAAATTCCAAGATATTTAATTTTTTCATTTGTTATCTTAAAAGGGAATTGTTGTAATATGTGTAAGTTATTTACCGTTATTGGCATAAGTTCCCTTTTATTCCAATTGATACTATATCCTGAGTAGGATCCAAATTCAGTTATTAAATATAACATATTTCGGATACTAGTTTCTGGTTTTGTGTTGTAAAGTAATACATCATCCGCATATAAAGAGATTTTATTTTTAGTGTCTCTAGTATCGTATCCATATATTTACGGATGTAATCTCACCCTCTGAGCTAGCGGTTCTATTGCCAGTGCAAACAATAGGGGGGGATAAAGGGCAACCTTGTCTACAACCTCGAGATAGATTGAATTTAGTTGATAACATTCGGTTTGTTATTATTCTAGCTGTCGGATTTGTATATAACAATTTGATCCAGGTAATAAACTTTTCTCCCAGTTTGAAAGCTTCCATAACCGAAAACAAATAAGGACATTCCACTTGATTGAAGGTTTTCTCTGCATCTAATGAAATAACTACTAGATCTTTATTAATACCTCTTTTCGAGTATATAATATTAAATAACCATCTCAGATTATATGAAGAGTATCGTTTTGGTATAAATCCTGTTTGATCGGGGTGAATTAATTCATTAACAACTGTGCTTAGCCTTTGTGCTAATATTTTAGTTAATATCTTTTGATCAGTATTTAAAAGAGCTATTGCTCTAAATGACCCTGGTTCATCCAAGTCTTCATTTATTTTAGGTAAAAGTGTTATAGTAGATTCATTTAACGTTTCTGGTAGTTTTTGCTGTGTATATATATGTTCATATAATGATTTCAGACGTGGTACAATCTGATCATAAAATATTTTATAAAATTCCGAGCCAATACCATCTGGTCCCTGTGTTTTACCATTTTTTAATGATCTAATAGATTCTTGGATTTCTTTTATTGAGATATCAGCATTCAGTAACTCTCTATTTTGTAAATCCAACCCTTTCAGGTTACATTTTTTTAAATGCTTCTATTCCTATTTTATTTTCTGTTGTTTTAGCAGTGTATAAGTTTTTATAATATTGCATAAATCTTTCATTAATATCTTTAGGTTGTGTTAGCAATTCGCCATTATGTGATTTAATCCTATGGATTATTTTTTCGGCTTCCATTTTCCTTAGTTTGCGAGCCAATAATTTTTGAGGTTTATCACCGAATTCAAACTGTAATTGTTTAGTATGTTGGACGAATCAAATACACAGGACTAGATGTTAAGAAGTCCCTTGTGGCAGTAGGTGGGGAGCATTTCACGACATTCATTGATTGCTGAGAGTGGTGGACGTTCAACATCGGGGGGGGGCGGGGGGGGGGGGGGGGTACGTATACGTATATCTTGGCCTGGGTAACCTTCAGGACAGCTGGGCACAGGACACATCATCAGTAGTGTACCCTTGCATCACTGGGTGTTTCGGCCTTTTATCACTAGTCAAACTGCCTCAAAGATTTACCATGACGCATTTGGGGCCCAGCATGGGTCTTTCCGCTTGAGCCAAATCCAACAGCTGCTTCTTTCAGCCGCGTCTGAGAGTGATCTTATGGTCTTCTGCAGAGCCTGACCGTGGATTCCAAGCTCCTTCAGCAGTCTGATGGTAGATGACGCAACAAATCCTCTGCATCCCACTTCAACTGGATAAACGTTGATGTTCCAGCCACACTGCCTTGCCTCTGCTGCAAGCTCTGTGTAGCGCAGCTTCTTACGCTCATAGGCCTCCACAACAGAGTTCTCCCATGGAACTGTGAGCTCTATGATGTAAGCAGTCTTCTGTGAAAGGGACCAGAACACCAGATCTGGCCTGAGGTTGGTTGAAGCAATTTCAGGTGGAAAGATTAGTTGTCGGTCGATGTCCGCCAGCATCCTCCAGTCACGGGCCCTGCATAGGTTTCCTTCTTCTGATCTAGTGGAAGGATGTTTCGGTGTTTTCTGTCCTTCTCGGACAAAGGTTGTCGCCCTTAAGTGGGAGGGGTTGCTTGCTCTCGGAGGCAAGGAGTTGGTCGCACACAGCCTGTTCTCAAGGGCTGTTGCCAGGCTTTTTAATACCTGATTATGCCTCCACGTGTATCTCCCTTGCGTGAGGCTGGTCTTGCACCCTACCATGATGTGTTTGAGGGTCGCTGGAGTAGGGCAGAGGGCACAGGTTGGATCCTCGCCGTACCACTGATTGAGGTTCTTTGGTGATGGAAGGACGTCGTATGTCACTCTGATGATGAAGCTGATCTTGCTTGATTCCATTTCCCATAGGTCTTTCCAGCTGATCTTCCTCCGCTCCACACCTTCCCACTGCATCCATTGCCCCTGTTTGGCAAGCGAGACCGCCTTTGCACTTCTTGCGGCCTCCTCCTGTCGCCGCACCTCCTCAACCACCAATGTCCTCCGCTCTGATGTTGTGGCCTTTCACCAAGTTGGTTTACTTGTCGTAAGGTCAAAGCCTCCTCTTCCCTGCTGCACTTGCCCCACGACGTCTTTGTGCCTCAGGGCTGATGAAGCTTGCTGTACTGCATCAGATGGTATCCACTTCCGGCCGGTTACTAGGGGCGGCGCAACAGCACTGATGGTCTTGTCTCTAGTGTCCCTCAGTGTCATCTGGAGTCTTACTTTGGAACACTTGTATTCCTCTGTTAGACTAGTGAGAGGTATTTCCAGGACCCCTTTGCCATGTTAGTTAGACATAGTGGAACACCGAGCCATTTCTTCGCGTATGAAGTAATGGTTCGCTCCATCTTCTCCACAGTTGTTATTGGAGCTTCATAAACGGTCAGTGGCCACATTGTCCGAGGAAGGAGTCCAAACTGTAGGCACCAGAGCTTCAGTATCCCAGGCAGTAGGGTCTGATTGATGATCTCCAGGCCGTTGACAATTTCTTGCCTTAGCTGTTGCATCTGCTCTTTGTCCTTGAGACTTGCGTTGTACCATCTGCCCAGGCTTTTTACTGGCTGCTCAGACACTGTTGGTATTAGGTCGTCACCGATGCAGAACCTTGTGTCTCTAAGCACCCCCTTAACTATGGAGATGCTTCGAGACTTACTTGGTTTGATTTTCATTCGGGCCCACTTGATGTTCTCCTGCAGCTTTCCAAGTAGCCGCTTGGTGCATGCTGCAGTAGTGGTTATTGTTGTCATATCGTCCATGTATGCCCTGATGGGTGGCAGACGGAGCCCAGCTCTGGTTCCTTCACCGCCCACCACCCATTTTGAGGCCCTGATGATGACTTCCATGGCCAATGTAAAGGCCAAGGGTGAGACTGTGCAGCCTGCCATGATGCCTACTTCCAAGCGCTGCCATGTTGTACTGAATTCAGCTGTTGTGAAGCACAGCTGCAGGTCTTGGAAATAGTTCTTGACCAATGTGGTGATGAGCTCTGGTACATGGAAAAAGGCAAAAGATTCCCAAAGGAGTTCATGTGGAACTGAACCAAATGCATTGGCCAGATCGAGGAAGATCACATGTAGGTCTCTCTTGTCCTTCTTAGCTGCTTGGATCTGGTGCCAGATCATGCTTGTATGCTCCAAGCAGCCCGAAAAAACCTGGAATTCCTGCTTTCTGTACAGATGTATCAATGTACTTGTTTGTTACCAGATAGGTGGATAGCCTTTGTGATACAATGCTGAAAAAGATTTTTCCCTCGACGTTGAGGAGACATATTGGCCGGAATTGGCTGATGTCTGATGCATCCTTTTCTTTATGTATTAGTATGCCGCCGGCCCTTCGCCACACCTTAGGTATTGTTTGCTTCTTCCACACCACCCTCATGAGCTTCCATAGAAAGCGTAACACATCCGGTGGATTCTTGTAGAGCTTGTATGGTACTCCGTTTGGCCCCGGAGCTGATGCTGCTCTTGCTCGCCGGACAGTGTTCTCTACCTCTTTCCATTTCGGAGGGCTGGTGTCCAGGTTGAATTCAGGTGGTTGAATAGGTGGGATGTCATGTGGGATGACTAACTTCTCATGCCTTTTCGTGTCTTGGTGGGCCTTTTCCAGGTGTTCCTCCAATTCTTGTTTTGATGTTTTCAAAGTTCCACTTTTTTCCTTTGCGAAGAGGTCTTTGATGAACTTGAAAGGGTCTTTGTAGAACCGTGTTCTTGTGTGTTCTTTATTCTTGCGAAGTTTCCTCGTGTTCTCTGCTTTTCGCAAGGTTGCCAATCGGCTCTTGATGTCCTCTTGGAGTAGCATGAGACCTTCTCTCTCTGTGTCAGTTGCTTTTTTCCATTGCTTTTTCAACTGTCTCCTCTCTCTGATTATCCTCTCGATCTCCTGCTGCCTCCTGGACTTGATTGGTGTTGGTAACTTATTTCCACCTCTCCCTTTACTCACCCCAAACCGTTCTTCTCCATAGCTGTAGATTATGTTGCCCATCCTTTCAAGCTTTTCCACTGCTGTGCCCACTTGTTGCTCCAAGATATGTATAAGGTCACTGTTGACCGTCTCCCACTCTTTCTTTTCAACAGCTTTGGGCCACTTCACTCCAGGTTTATGCCCTTTGATCTTTCCCTCCAATGGAGGTCTTTGTAGTTGTTGCGTGGGCTCCTCCACCGGCATTTCTGTGCTTGTATCACCCTCTTCAGTGACATGGGTGCTGATGCTCTGCGAACTTTGGTTTGTGTCCCGTCGCTGTGCTTCATTCGACTGATTTGTCTGGTTGCTTCGTAAGAAGTACTGGTCAATGCGAGGCCCATGTCTCTGCTCTCTCAAGCACTTTTTCCTCCCTTGGTGGATATTCAAGCCCATCATTGATGTTCTTTTCTCCCAACCACAGATGCACACCTGAAGTTTGTGTCCCGCAGCTGTTGTGGATGTCTCATGTGCCATGCTCTCCTTGTCCGTGGTCGTTTCCGTTCCTGGGTCTGTAACCGTGTTATCAATCGGTGAGCCATCTTGCGCCCCCCGCTCTCGCAGGCTCTAAGGGTATTTCTTTTAATTTACTTTTTGTAGCATTTAGCGGGTGTCTCCAACTAGCTGAAACAGCTTTGGAGACTGCTGTCATGGGGAGCTAGCCCATGACGGCCCCATTGGGGTCTGTTCCCTCCTGTCAGCTGTCTCTCCAAGCTGTCACATGGACTTTCCCATGTTGTCAGCTGTCCTTTCACAGCAGTCACTGGATAAGTCCAGATTTTCAGAATCAAATACACAGGACTAGATGTTAAGAAGTCCCTTGTGCCAGTAGGTGGGGAGCATTTCACGACATTCATTGATTGCTGAGAGTGGTGGATGCTCAACATCAGGGGGGGGGGGGGTACGTATACATATATCTTGGCCTGGGTAACCTTCAGGACAGCTGGGCACAGGACACATCATCAGTAGTGTACCCTTGCATCACTGGGTGTTTCGGCCTTTTATCACTAGTCAAACTGCCTCAAAGATTTACCATGACGCATTTGGGGCCCAGCATGGGTCTTTCCGCTTGAGCCAAATCCAACAGCTTCTTCTTTCAGCCGCGTCTGAGAGTGATCTTATGGTCTTCTGCAGAGCTTGACCGTGGATTCCAAGCTCCTTCAGCAGTCTGATGGTAGATGACGCAACAAATCCTCTGCATCCCACTTCAACTGGATAAACGTTGATGTTCCAGCCACGCTGCCTTGCCTCTGCTGCAAGCTCTGTGTAGCGCAGCTTCTTACGCTCATAGGCCTCCACAACAGAGTTCTCCCATGGAACTGTGAGCTCTATGATGTAAGCAGTCTTCTGTGAAAGGGACCAGAACACCAGATCTGGCCTGAGGTTGGTTGAAGCAATTTCAGGTGGAAGGTTTAACAACTTGATCTGTATATATTTTATTTAATTTATATTTCAATGCTGCAATTTTATTATGTAATATTGTAGCTGGGTTCGCTGCATTACCTGGTGTTATTGTCCGTAGTCCCAAACAAGGGACGTATCAAATATTAAACTTGATAAAAATAAATATTATTCTTATCTTAACCCAAATAATCACAGAAGCTATCCATCATCTGATAATACTTGCTTCAGCTTGCAAAGGCTGCTAAGCTTATATTTAAAGCAGCTTGTGGACCTTTTCTATCCATTACTTTAATTATGATAACATACCCTTTGGTATTTGCATAGGCCTGTCACAAAGGCATGCATACTCTTATAATGCTTCTGTTTTCCCTTTTTTGGAGCTTTTTTACTCTTTACCTAAGCTCCTTCTCTGATGGAGGGACAAAGTCTGTCAACAAAGCAATGAGACATATTTGTATCTCGGAAACATTTTTCCCCCCTCTGATGGCGCTGAATTACTCCTAAATCCAGAATAGTAATTTAGGAATGTTTGTGAATGCCTAAAACATAGGTTTTTTGGGATGGGTCAGGACCCTCGCCTCTCAACAGGCTTGTAATTGCAGCACCAATTTGCAGCTGACTCCTTATCAACCTTCCAATTTAAAATGTGATCAAGATAAACCACGACCATGTCCTCATTAATGCAAGTGCTGATCTTTTTATCAGTACAATTGTTGTTCCAGTATTATGTGAACAGCCTAGAACTGAATTTAATCCATTAGACAATGTCTTAACTTGCACAGCTGACCCATTCTAATTAATTTTAAGCATCTGTAATATGATTAACATTTTTTTTTTAATAACAACTGTTTTCCTATGTTGAAGATGTCCATTTTAATAAAATGTTTTTACACTGTGAAAGTGTATTTAAAATGATGTTTTGTATGGTTTCACCCTGATACAAATGTACGTACCCCTTCTTTATTGGAGATATTTTGAGTGCAAACCTAAAATCAATTTTTAGGTTTTCCTATACAGGTGAACCAATTCCTTCTACAATTTTTTGTAGTCCTTTGTTATGTTATATCAATAATCATAACACACCTGTAATCTCCCACAATTGTAGATTTCATCAACTTCTTCTGCAACAAGTTTTTTTGCACTCTTCAAACGAACATGAAGCCTTCTCTTCCCAATCATATGGGTTTACATAAGGCTGTGTTGCATAATATTTATTTATCATACTCCTGCCTTTGTTTTGATCTATTATCAAATCTTTACATTGGATCATAATTTTGGCAAAGTTTAAAGACCAATAGTCTGTCTTTTGTAATCAATGTCTTTGATTTATCCTAAGGCAGGTTTACTCCATAATAATCAGGAGTTTAACATAACTTGATCTGTTTTGATCTGAAAATCTAAAGTGCAAAATTGGTCCCAATAACAATTACATATATATACTAAAAATAGTATTATATATTTTATCGCATTGAGCTCCACAAACTGATGGCAATTTATCATTTTATGTTAAATGTTTTGGTTATTGCACAATGTTTTATTTGTTTTACATAAGTAGTGATGCCATGCACCAGCTTGAAATACTTTGAAATCGTATTTCCTTATGTCTCATATAATTGAGACATGGGTACCATAAACTGATTCACCGTTTATACCTTAATAAAACATAAACGTTTTATCAATATTTCTGCTGTTTCAACCATAACAGCTTTGGTGAGAGACCAAATAATTTTGGTTTCCATGGTTACTTTCCATGGCCTCACTCCTTCATTCAGGTATTGTATATTTGTGCTGTGGTGGGTACTTTATGACCAGCCACCACTATCAATGCACTATTAGGGTCAGTTTTCCCATATTGTTTTACTGCCCTGGTTACTCCTGAGTTTTTCCTCAAGGAGACTACCTCCAAACAATCCGAGGTAGATATTCCCACATTGATAATTCCACCATATATATTAATATATGAAACCCCCTTAAGGTTTGTTTTTGGGAATATTCTGGGCCTTTTAAACCCTTTGGTTGAATTTTTAATTTTTTTTTATTGTTATTTTTGGAGTCTTTCTCCATTACATTTAAGCCATAACATGTTTTTAGTCAGGAGGCCTTTTTATTATTATTTTTTTAAATGATGGCCTTTCTGACTTTTTAAAATTATTTTCTCCCTTGCTAGAAGTTTGTGGAGCGACAAAAAGTCTCCCTAACGTAATTTTAACGGCCACCAGTATCGGAACCGGCTCCGTACTTAATCTCCCGTCCCGATCGCTGAGTATTCCCCATGGATGCTTTTTTTCCCGTTGTTTCTTACACAGAGTATTTTCTTTCCATTTAAACTTTTATTTATTTTTTGCTTTTGAATTATTTTTAACTCCTGGTGGCTCTATACACCAACCACGGAGTTTAGATATGCCCTGTAAGCATTTCAACTGCACTTACCTGCGGGCCCATACCTACCGCTGTCGAGGAGCTGCCTCTGCAGCTCTTGCTCTGCCGTCAGCATCGACGTAATGCCGATCAAGCGCCAGGCGGGGCTTCTTCACGTAGTCACTCACGTGACTCTGAAGTAAAATACATAGTTTCAATGGACTGCAACACGGGAATAGGCTGCCCATGATGTAATATGGGCATTGGCCACTAGATGGCGCTTACTTTTCCGATCTCATTTTCCAATTAATTTAATAAATGTGCAACTTTTGGCAGTGTCTTCTCGATTATATTTCATCTAAATCTGTGGAAACTTTCATGTAGTTCTGTGACCTGGATCACGAAACACGATTTCTCGATACATTTTTGATGCTCGGCCCACAGCCTAATACCGTGACATCTGAGATGTACTCATTCTATATTCACCAGGGTTCACCTCTTACATTATCGATTTGTCCCTCACTAGGGTCTTATCGATAAGGCCTGTTTCCACCCTGTATGACGCTATACCTATACGATGGTATGAGATTTCCCCCCCCCCCCCTGCAGAATTTAATTAAGACCACGTGCTTAATCGGTGCACATGGGATGAGCGGCCACACTAATGAGTGTTATCATATAACATCACATGGGAGCAAAATCCGTAATATTTGTCCACAGGTAGGTGATGTCAACAAGTCGTTAATATTTTTCTTGGATATAAATGTTCAGCGCTTTAACCTCCCACTGTATAATGTGTAAACATGGCACTGCATTTTGGAGGTCGCTTTGACTAAGCGATGGGTTGGATGAACCACCATTTCAGTTGAATACTATTATCACCCAATCGTGGCATCAATTGGAGTGTCCGGTTTGTCACTTGAATGTGAGATAACCGCGAAGAAAATTGATTGGGGAACGACAATGTTGGACATCAAATGACAATAGCGTGATGACATACGCTGCATGCTAGGCTTTACCCATTGCTGATGTTTAGGTAACAACCTATTAATATTTGTTATTTTGTGCTAATGATATATTTGATCATTGGCCATTTACTGTGGATTGTCGAGAATTATTATTGCATATTGCCGTGAACTAGTGAACTAACAAAGTAAGCTGAGCGAAAAACGGCTGCATCTGGTTATACCTTGGGCGATTGCATTTCCCCCACCTGTTTTTGCTTCCATTTCATCTCTCTTTTTACGGTTCTAAATGTCGTTGATTTTAACTGTGGACTATCTTGAACGACCGGCGCATCGCGTGCAGGTCATCTCGATTGTAAACCGCCCACTTCAAACGTTGCAAACCAGGGAAGCAAATACTGATGCGAAAGGTGCAACCGATTTTACTTCGGAGTCACCGATTCCGTGAAGAAACCCGCCAGTCCGCATGCGCGTCATTTACGTCTGACGCATGGCGCAGCGACCGGTTGGGAGGAGCAGCGTTTCTCCAGTGATAAGTTTAAAAAGCCTCAAGTAAGTGTCAAACTTGTTGGAGGTCGTTTCTGTGCTTGTTAAATCTTGTTACAGGAGGACAAGTCCAAGCATAGAGAAATCGTTAACAGCAAGGCGAGACGTTGCAAAACTAACCAAGGAGTGCAGATAGCGGGCGGCCGCCTAGCTCATCTACCGAGTCGCTAGTAATGAGACCAGCGATTACAGACTTGGAGTCTGAGGGCACCGTGACTGCGCCAGAGGGGCGTAAGGCCACCAGAAAGTCTGTTCGGCTGATAGTCTCAGGCGAGTCCAGTCGGGAGGGTTCTCCATCGAGAATGGATACCATAGCACGGATATCCAGGATGGAGTTCCTATTGGAGAGGTTCCTCCATCAAGAGCGTCGGCCTCTTCCAGAGCCCGCGCCAGCAGCACCTACAGGGCTGCCTAGTGTCTCCCTCATGGAGGAGCAGAGCATAACGGGTCAGTACGATTCTGACGCCGAATCTGTGGGCTTAGCATTGGAGGGTGCCCCACGGGACGAAGGGCAAGAGCCAGAGGTCCCATTCCTAGTGGAGAGGTTTGCCGTCCCAATAGACTCTGGAGAGCCGCTGGGGGAAGAGCTGGCTGCCAATATAAATTACTTGGCCTCGCACCAGCTCCAGGAGCTGGCCATAGATACAACGGCCAAAAGGTATGAAACCCCGGCGAATTGTATCCTGCTTAAGGTACCGGCCGTAAACCATGCCATCTGGGGCCATATGGGAGTAGGCATCATGGCGCAGGAGTGAAAACTGCAAAGGGTGCTGAAACTCCTCACATCGAGCATTATGGCTTTTGGTATGTCGGTGGATTGTGGACACCAGACTGAAGTTCAGCAGGATGCCCTGGCTCTTATGTGCAATGTGCACTTTGAGATAAACTGCCTTAGGAAGAGCGCCATCCGCCCAACCATTAACCCGAGGTTGGTTACCCTGTGTAAGCCAGGTAACATCCAGCCGCCGAACCTATTGTTCGGGGAAGGCATAGCAAAGCGGGTGAAGGAGCGAGACGACGAGGCAAAAACCGTCGGGCTCATCAAGGCACCAGTAACTTCAACGGTAACCATGGAGGTAGGTGGGTCTGCTTCTTGTCGAAACATATTGAGTGAGAATTACCTACCAGTTGGGGGGAGGTTACACAGGTTTCTGAAAGAATGATATAAAATAACATCAAACGTGTTTATACTGCAGAGCATACAAGGGTTTCAAATTGAATTTATTCCCAACCTGTGTCCACCCACCCAGCACAAGCCAGAACGTGCACTCATTTTCCCACAAAAAGAGAATTTGTAGATTCAAGCTGAAATTGCAAAATTATATTTTAAAGGTGCAATTGAGAAGACAGTTTATCAAACTCATCAATTCGTATCTAATATTTTTCATAGACCAAAGACAGATGGTGGGTGTCGGATTATTTTGGACCTGACAGGACTTAATCCGTTTCTGTAGTATAATCATTTTAAATTGGAAACATTTGCTACTGCCAAGCAATTGGTTTCCAGAGAGTGTTATATGGCCTGTATAGATCTTCAGGATGCATATTACTCAGTGCCTGTTCATAAAGAGTATCGGAGATATTTGAAATTTAGCTGGATGGGACAATTATGGCAATTTAGAGCACTGCCTAATGTGTTAACCTCAGCCTCTAGATTATTTACAAAGCTGCTAAAACCAGTACCGGGGTTACTCCAAGCACATGGCCATATTGTAATGGCCTATTTGGATGACATCTTAATAATTGGAAAAACCCTTGTGGCAGACGAAGGCCATACCTAGGTCTGGGACTATCCAATCGCACCGTGAATGTCATCACATCATCCTGGAGGGATAGTACGGAAAAGCAGTACCTCTCATGTCAGGAAATGGGAGGAATTTTGTTTACATGGGAACATTACACACCACACAGCCTCCATCCCAGATGTGCTCGAATTTCTGTCCTAGTTACATTTCGATGAAGGGTTGAGCTATAGTGCCATTAACAGTGCCAGGAATGCCCTGTTGTCGTACCTATGCCGGGGGTCAGAACTTCAGTCTGTGGGATCTCATCCGTTCATATCCAGATTTATGAAGGATGTTTTTAATTCTATTCCCCCCCAGGCCTAGGTACTCTGAAATCTGGGATGTGAGCATGGAACTGATGCTGCTTCATTAGTGGGGTACAGCCACATCCTTGTCCTTGACAAAGATTACCCTAAAGTTGGTTATGCTCATGGCGCTGGTATCAGTGCAAAGCATTCAGACTTTGCACAAACTGCGTCTAGACAGGATGGTGTCATCAGGGAATGACGTTAATTTTTACATCTATGACCTACATGTAATTAAACAAAGCAGACCAGGGGTGTCAGGATTCAAGCTTGTACTGTCAGCGTACCCCATGGATTTATGGCTATGTGTAGTGGCGCACTTGAGGCGCTATATCGAGGTCATGAAGGAACTCAGAGGCTCCGAAGTAGCATTGTTTATTAACCACAAAAAGTCTCATATGAAAGTGTCCATTCAGACCTTTTCGCAATGGCTGAAACAAGTGCTGGGTTGTGCAGGAGTTAATACTGACAATTTTAAATCTCACTCCACCAGGGCGGCATCAACGTCAACAGTGAGGGTAATGGACATCCCTCCAGACCATATCCTCATGATCACAGGATGGTCAAATGAATTGACTTTTCAGAGGTTTTATATTAAACCACTTATTGAACCCGGGGTGTTCGCCCATTCAATTTTAAGTTCTGTTTCATAGCTTCTCCCTGGGAGACAGGACTCGCTAGTGTGTGTTCGTTTGTTTATTTTGTGAATTAAAGCATTAACATGTTAATCAGTACCATGTTTCAATGTATTGCTCATTATTCATTCCTCCTGAGTGAACTGATGCAGTGTGAGACGCCTGGATTTGGATCGGAGTGAAGTCACAGACCTTTGAAATCTTCACGGAATCTCTCACGTGACTCCGAAGTAAAATAATAAGATTAAATGAGAACTTACCAGTTTGAAGTTTGATCTTTTATTTTACGATGAGCGATTACGTGCCCACCGCTCCCGGCCCTCAAAATGTTAAAGGTCAACTGGAAGGTCGAGTTTATAATCTCACCATGTTACTTCAGTTACTGTTATCTGTGATTTCACACCGCTGCTTTGAAGATTGATGCGCATGCAGACTGGCGGGGTTCTTCTCGTAATCGCTCATTGGAACTCCTCATAAAATAAAGATCAAACTTCAAACTGTTAAGTTCTAGTTTAATCTTACTATTAACACTAACTTCAGTCTTGTTATTCATACTGCACATCCGTTCAAACAGTTTCTCAGTTGAATAATTCACTGTTAGTAGCAATGTTACAAAATTTTGAGATTTTCTAAATCAACTCTGCAATTTGAGGACAATCAAAAACCCATAACTTTCTTAAAAATTAAGAGAATTGAAAGACATTTTCAGTTATTATAGATTGAAGCATTCTGAAACAAATATGAAACCATCTTACTTGGATGACCAGAAATTACAGCATATAATTAGTTAGTTACCCAATTGTAGCTAAAAACTAAATTCAATTACTAGATCTAAACATCTCTCCATTTTTTAAGAAAAAAATAACTTTTTGTTTAAAGCCTAAGTGTCCAAATAGCAGTCACAGAAGAATTCACAATATAACATTATTTTTTAATCTAATTGTCATTATTTTATAGGCCAAATTGAAGGATTTTGTGTTTAATGCCTGTAAATTAGTGGGCATTTTAATCAGCTTGCGAGTGGGATTTTCTGGAATGCGATGGATTGGAAGGTTGCGGTTGCTGTGAATTTAAACCCAATATCGGCAGGAAAAATTCTGCCGGTTCGTATGGGGAATAAATCACCGTTTCGCAACGTTAAAGTTTGATTAACGTCATCTAAAAAAACAGGTTTATTTGAAAAAATAAACAGCTTTCCCTTACCTGTCCCCTATGTAAAATCCGTCCCGGTTGTTGGAGTTCACGGCATTAGGAGCTAATTTTTATTTTACTGCAGCGATTAAATAGTCGGGCGATTTAATTTTTTTTTTAACTTACTGGCAGTCGGTACGAATCTTTAGAAAAATCTCACATTCCGAGAAAATATAATTCCGGTGGCAAGGAAAAACCGCATTTTAACACCGCATCCCCCCCCCCCAAAAAAAGGCACCAAAGTCGCGCACAGGGCCAGTGACAGAAATGCCGCACCGCTAAAGGTAAGTTTTGTAACATGCCTACTGTTAGGTGGAATGTTTGTACGTGAGCGCAGTATCACGGATCGCATTCAAACCAAAGGATATTTCCGACCATTCCATCATTTTCACCATTTTAGGAAAGTAAGTGAAATAACAATATATACCCACCCATTACTCAACTGGAAATTCTTCTGTGCACATAATCACCATTGCTTCTTTCTTACTACCCTGGTGAATCTAGTGGCGATTGTGGTCCTGTCCCAAGGTAAGTGCGGTCTCTCCAACTGCATCACTCGTTAGCTGGTGGCTATGGCGACGGTGGAGTGATTTTAAATTGGATTGCCGTTCTTTATTGGCAAAACACATTCCTGTTCTACACTCTTTGTGCAGGTTTATTCTCTTCATCTGAACTGCGGCCGTAGACTGTTCCGTTTGGTTCACGGTCGCTTCCACCTTTAATTGCTGTCTCCAAACAGAATCTGAGATCCAGATACTGCACTGACAGAACTGCGGCAGTGGTTCTGGGGACCCTCTAATATCTACTGTGTGATCCTGTTGTGATTGTGACTAGCACAATGAATACGCGTCCGACATCTTGAAATAAGAGTTTATTATTTCTAACAACCAACAGAAACCACTAGAAGGTTACTTGTCATCAGTCACGAGGCACAGGCATACACCACAGCTTGTACTCCTGGCCTCAAGAGGGCACTTGCATTTACCCATTCATGACCAGTATAAATGTGTCAAGATGGCACCAGCCTTTACATCACAGACCCTATGTACCTTATTCAGTTTACATAAGGCTTCCTGGCCTTTCGCTTATAATTCTTTCCGCAAGCATAATGGTTTACTGTGGGGCTGCGTAATCCGATCGGACCTCTATGTCCTGCCCGCATGGAATGAATTTTCTTGGATTGAGCAGCTGTTGACCCCAGTGATTCCATTCTGTTTGATTTTGTTGTTTAAGGCGCACACGCCGAGACGTATTTTAATGGCCAATCAGGTCCGCACGAGGCTCCGAGATCTCAGACGTGGAAAGCCTAAATGGTCCATAATATTACTCTTTGCAATTTCTAGCAGCTTTATCCTGCTCTGGGTCACAACTGTATCTCTTTTTGTTTTCAATCAATGTGTCAACGGATATTAGATGGGAGGTTTCAATAACCCATTTGCAACATTTGAACAACCAGTAGTTCTGCTGCAGCTGCTGAACACTTGTACAAACACATTGATTTACACCATCACCCAGGGGAAGTTCAGAGAACAGCTCCTTCACGCACTTCAATGGCCCGTTTAGGTTTAAGTTGAGGTTTTCAATGTTCCCGATTATTATATTGTTCAAGAGATTACTCCGCTTGGCACTTAAGAGACAACATTGCTTTAGGAGAATGTCATACTACGCATGTGAGCTTTCCATGAGACGTTCAGAGCTTCTCTATAGATAATTATTCATAATACAGTCTTTTGATTAATAGTTTCCGTATTGTTGAAGAAAAACGGTAAGATATTCATCCAACTTTCTTATCTGACGTACACTTTCATCTTCGTCAAACCACAGCATATTGCTTTTAATCTAGAAATCTCTTCACGTCTCAGCAAAACACCACATGTTCGAAGGGTTTTCCTTCGAGCCATGTCGAGCTCTAAATCTAAACTAACAAACTGTGCTTCTGCGCAAGACAATGTAGCAGCAAACACGTCAATGACTACGTAATAAATCCCACCCACGTAATCACGGGCAGACTAAAATTTAAAGACAAATGCCATAATTAATTACTTACAAAATAACACCCACTGGCCACTACATACCGGCCCCTAATTGTTCTGAGTATATAACGAGGCAATTATTAATAAACATCAAAAAGTAGCCATGAAGGCTTAACATATATCAAAAGCAAAAAATAAAATGCATTATATATCTGCATTCAAAATTCTTCAGCGACTATTCCATGTTCACCTTCGCATTCTAGAAGCAAGCATAACTTGATTATTGGTCAATATAAATTATTATTACCTATATAAGGTAGTTTTACTGGGCAATATTAGTTCGTATTTTGATTGGTCAAAAAACGCGCAGTTTCCTGCGGGCAATATTACTTGGTATTTTTCTTCTTCCGGGTTTCGCCAACTTTACGTAGAAAAACTGCGGTGAATCACAAAGCTCCAAGTGTGAATCTTAGGAATTATTACCTATATAAGGTAGTTTTACTGGGCAATTTTAGTTCGTATTTTGATTGTTCAAAAAACGCGCAGTTTCCAGCGGGCAATATTACTTGGTATTTTTCTTCTTCCGGTTTTCGCCATTGACTTTACGTAGAAAAACTGCGGTCAATCACAAAGCTCCAAGTGTGAATCTTAGGAATTATTTTAATTTACGTGGGGATAGGTAATAATTATAATATTGACTGGCTTCTTTCGGGATACACCAGGAAATATTGCCCGCACTGAAATCATATTGCCCTCGTCTTCGACTCGGGCAATATGATTTCAGTTTGGGCAATGTTCCTGGTGTATCCCTCAAGGCCAGTCAATATTATATAATTGTTTCTAGTTTAAAGTCCTACCGTGTGTACCAAACCCTTAACATTAGGCATTATGCCCAGTCCAAAACACAAAAGTCCAAAGTTTTGATAGCATGAAACTTCTTCCTCCATGTCCGAGCAACTCATGGATGTGTTGTAACAGTAATGTTGAAGTGTGAAAACCCTTCGAGACAATAACAGAATTGTTAGCAATAACGTTCACCATGAGGTTCGGTTTAATTCCAGATTATTAGCAGAGATTTCAAATCCCAACTCAAGCTTTGGCCATACTCCGTCTGGCTTACAGAGAGACTCTAGTTCATTGATCCATGTCTTATCGCTGAAGAAGCAGTTTGCTGTCAGTTCTCTAGAAACTGCATCTGCAGGATTTTATTTTGTGTTAATATATTTCAATTGTGCAACATTAGTAACTACCAATGCTCTTTCCAATGTCAACTTTTCTTTGTCCAAATCCAACTCTCTGGTTTCCTTGGCTCAATCATCTGGTGGAATGCTTCTCCATATACATCACAATTGTTGCTGATCCACTTGAGAAGTGTGGATCCTCCCTTATTGCAGAGGGATGTCAGATGTTTTACCATTTGAATCGCTCAGTCGACATGGATTTTAAGCAATCATCCATGTAGAAATTATTTTTTCAAAGTGATTATTACTTCATGGAATTTCGTTATTCTTGCCAAACTTGCGTTTTGTTTTCAAATTCTGGGTACGTTGCTTTGCCATATGACAATTATTCGGTCGACTAACACTTTCTTATTTGAAAGGTAAGTCCAGACAATAGTGTCCATCAATCTTTACTGAGTAGTTCATAATATCCAGGAACTTTAACTCTTCTATGGTCATTTCCTCAGATTCCTTATTGGTACTTTAATTGAAAGTTCAGGATTATATTGCTTCATCACCAGATGTTCTAATTCATCAGTAGATATTTGATTAATAGCAATGGCAGGGTAGTTCTTCTTGCTCCCCTTTTATTTTTTCCTTCTCAATGAGCCATAGATAACCCATCCAAGCCGGGTTTTTGCAGCATACCGTCCCTCACCTTGGCTGCTCACAATCTGTATTGGTTCCAATGCCTTCAAAACATTCGTTCCGATAAGTAGGTCAACACTAGAATTTATTTTAGATATTTTGACATCCTTCAGGTAAGGCCAACGTTTCAAGTCTTCATATCTGGGTTTATTTTGACGACCAACAGGCATGGTTTCATGTGTAAACACTTCAGATATTGGTTTTTAAATTATCTTCATCCAGTCTGGATATCTCCATACTTGTCATGCTCATGCTCTCTTTATCTTCATTCATTCCACCTGTCGTTTCCACAGGTATTATAGTGGTTGCAAAACTGCTTCGCTTCGGCCCTGGTCTTTCTTCAGTTTTAGTAAAGGTAGAAACGTTGTCAGTTACAATTGGTTTACGATCTTCAATAGTCCCGTAGTGTGCATTTAACATGTTCCATACTTGCTTTTCCAAAAAACCACCATGTCTGGTAGCAGGGCACTTCGCTTCCTCTCATCCAATATTTGGCCTGCGTCATTCTCTCCCATTCTCTCGGTCTTCTGGGGCTTACTAATGATGGCTCTAGTATTACTTGCAAGATTCATTTCCTCCACGTGGCCAAGAGTTTTCATCGAGCTGCAACAACCTCTAAGAAATATTACATAATCACTCAATGCCTCCCCATCTTCTGGCTTGATTGATTATTTCAAGCATGGGCCTTCTCCATGTATGCATTAGCTATCTCTGTTCATTACCAAAATGTTCTTTATGTAGTAACCTTCATGCCACTAGTTGTAGCGTTGGCTGTCAGGCTAATTTTGACAACTTTCTACAAGTACCATAACAATTCGGCTTGTGTATTTCACCAGAAATCGTAAGCGCTCCTTTTCATCAGTACCTGTAATTTTCATTTCTAATACTTTTTTTCTAATGCCCTTATGAAAGTTGTATACTGCAAAAGGATCTCCATCAAATGTAGGAATTTCTACGGGTGATAGAATGAGAGAGGGATTTTTGTCGAGTAGCGATCTAAGCTTGACTATTCTCCAATGCCAATAATCCATCCTGAATAACCTTGGCTGGCGCCCAACCGAGTTGACACAGTTACAGGATAGCTCATATGGTTGCTCGAGCGGTTTTCAAGCCTCGAGAAAAGCGTAGTCCGCTCTTGGTTTGTCCTTAGCCTTCCAGTGGCCATAACTAGTTTGTTTTAGGTCTGGCACCATTTGCTGAGCATTAAGTTTTACTGGCCGTATATTGGGTGTTCAAAGCCATGGATCCGGGGGACTCAATTGTGGAATTGAATGAACTGCTGACTATTTGGAAGCAGTGTGTTCCTCTCAAAAAATCAGATGTTCATCGAGAAGCTGCATCTTGAACCCTCACTTCCCAATATCTCCTTCTTTAATTTGACAGCGCCATCTTTGTGTTGGTTCCAGTATTCTTTTCGTCGGCATCATCTCCTTTTTTCATCGGTTCTCATGTCACTTATCTTGTCTTGTCACTAATTATTTCTTTTGTCACTCCTTGCTCTTGTTTGTGTCATCTCTTC